>OZ022597.1:16493409-16763409 GCA_963669155.1 Arbacia lixula
GTACCAGGAAGAGTTGTCCATCTTTAACGGCATTGTGGTTATGTGCATAGTTTTTACCAGAGTAGTGTAAAGTCTTTACGCCCCTCTGTAAAGGCTTTTCACCCCATGTATAAAACGCCAAAACGCCGGCTTAACGCGCACCGAGCGGGTAAACGCTTTGTTCTCCTCTGACGTCTGTTGAGGTTCTAAACTGAAACAGACGTCATCTCGTCGATGGGTTAATGTTTCGAGCCACATTCGGGTGCGAGAGTTTATGTGTTTACACGAGAAAAGTTCCTCTAACATTGACTCATCTATCGAGACGAACACTCGTTTAATTTCGTTATTGTGCTGATAAGGATAGGAAAGGGCCCTTCATGAGCTCATGTGAAAGGGCTTACTATTATGCCCTGAAATGCTAAGTGCTCATTGACTTTTTTCGATCGTAGTTTCAATTTATTTGAAGTTTATGCCCATCGGCATCGTATAGCTAAGATGCTACTCTCTGATGGCTTGAATTTACAAGAACTTATTTCAGCTTGCTCTATTCGGGAAGGTATCTCTCAAACATTTTCATCCATTTCATCAATGGTATTTTCACAGAAATCACGATCGCAACATATACCTCAACACGTATCATTCGCTTTCCGTCCAATCTCACAGTGTGGTGTATTCTTATGTTTTGTTTTTAAATGTATACGGATGTGAAAACGTCCTTTTCCGTATAAACAAATTTAGCGTGAAATAATATCATCACTTGACAAGTGGTTGAAAACTGATAATAAATTAAATGTTTTGCGTTTTAGGTCTCAGATTTTGTACAAACTGTAACCAGACCCAGTGACCCCCCCCCCCCCCCCCCCCCTTCGGCCCCTTCCCCCTTTCCAACTTTTTTTCTTGCCAAATACCAATTTCACTATGCATGCAAATCGTCTAATCAATAGGTTACTAATGGTAACCCCAAAGTTTGTTGAGGTTTGTCCGAATAGCAACAACTTACAGATTCAGTTTGCGTTCATCTCATGCACTGGAACGGAGTCACGATATGCAGCTGAAGGTAATAACGCGATGCTATATTATGCAGTTAGGGAAGTCGTGAATATATTACGAAAGCGGCCCATTCCCTACCATGTTTCTGAAGGGGTACCATGTGCATATCTTTCTTGCCACAGGGGATTCTAGAACTGCGGGTGCCTCGAATAACCCGCATGGCCGCCGGGCCGCTCGGCGCCATTCCTAGATAATCCCGGCCAATAGCTATATCACTTGCAAAGTCGCCAATTAAGATAGATTTCGTTATCAAATAAGGAACAGTATTATATAATTAACAGAGACTGGAAATGATAAAACGTGGACTTGTGTTTAGATACATGTACCTTGAACTTAGATCAGTTTACTAATGTAGTCAAATTTATGGATGTTTCTTCCCTCGGGGCCTAATAACGAGTTATTCCATTCACCTGTACCTAACAATGGTATTTCAGTACTTGGAATCCACTTTGCATACATTAGTTGTTGCTATGTCGGGCAGACCTCTAGCAAGCTTTCCGGTTGTCAGGGGAAACCTTTGTTAAACTGGTATGCATAAAAATTGAATATGTTAGTAAACCGGTCTATCATAACACAATTCATCGTGTATGGGACCGAAGAGCCATTGGACTTATCGCTTTGAAGTGATATCACGCTGTGATAATGCTAATCAACACAATGTAGAAGTCAGGTTTTACAGGGAAGTTGACTAAACTCGGGGGGGGGGGGGGGGGGATTTATTCACCTCGCAGTTGTAAGGTCTCTGTAGCGGCAAGATAACCTATTCCTTGTAAATGACCTTGTTTACTTCTGTGGGTAACCACGGTAGTTTACCCAAAGTGAAAGTGTACAGAATAACCCCAGAGTGTGTGACTAATGCTTATGCAATCCCTATTGCTAGTGAAGGAGTGATTGTGGCTAGCGGTCATTACCCTAAGTTGGGTCCAAATGAACAAAGAAAAATGGAATTTGGGATGGACAAGCAATAAGCAAACTGAAAGTATATGGTCAGAAGAAACCTGACCGAGCAAGAAGAAGGAAGGGAAAACTGAGTTCTGCACAGATTTGAGAACTGAACATAACCCTAGGATTGCAAACAGTTGGTGAGTAAGAATTTATGTTGTTTATTTCTATTTGTTATACATGTATCAAAGTTACTGTTATATTAACACTGTTTGGAAGCGAGAATGTTCATGAACTTGTTGAACTCAAGTAGATACCATCTACCATGAAGCAAAGTAGATTATTTATTGTTCATACCGTAGGAATCGGCCTTGTTATTATATCAACACCTGACCGTGTGCAGTCATGATTTACTGTACCATTATTGATGTATTTCTGCATTATGATAAACATAAATACCAGATTAAAGGACTCATATGAATCAAGTCATCAGTTAAAGTGCTTGCAAACCGCAGATTGCTATTACAGAGCCAAGCATTACTTTATCGCATATGATGTAGGATAAAGTTGTAGAATATTGAACAGTTATTCACATTATTTGGCTAAGCTAGTATGTATTAGTAGAATATGTTAAGTCTGTTATACATTTACGCACAATGAAGATTGGGTAGATTTGGTATAGAAATCAGTTAGTGGTTTATTATACTTGTACAAATCTAGAGCATAGTTCATGGTTAATTGTAACTCTAAGGTAGAGGTAATGGTATACGTCACAATACAGCAGTATATAGACAAAGTTTAATACTGAAACAACAGAGGTTAGTGATAAATATGTATTCAGGTGGTTAGATTACGCTAATTAGCCCAAGGTTATATAACACATTATTGTGATGTGATTTGATATCCTTCAGTTGTTAAGCAGGATATTTTGTCCATGAATATTATTTCTCTGTTAATGTTTATGCATCAGTATAATCCACTATGTTAATTGCTTGAGCTGAATTAAATATGCAGTTTATGTGCAGTCAGACACATATTCCAAAGAGTATAGCTATGCCTTACGATAACATAGTATCTGTTGATATTGGAATGAAGTATACATTTATATGTCCCATTGGTATGTAATGATTGGAAACATAAGATTAGGATTTAACATGTAATTAGCGATAATCATCTTACTTAGGTATATGTTATTAGTTACTTCAGTACATTTGTGTATTTAGGAAGTTCAGCATTTAACACATTGTTATTGTTATTATTTGTTTACAGTGAACCGCATAGACCAGATACTGGTCTTTTGTGGTTGTTTTTCCCCCTCCGTAGCGCACTGGCAAGAAATACACTTACGCGCTACCCCCGTTGAAGGCGCTATCCCCACTGAACGCGCAGGTGGAGATTTTCCTACGTACGTACGCGTACGCGCGAGTAACCCGTGCGCGGTAAGTGAATACAAAACAATAGAGTCCAGGCAGTGGACTATGAACCGCATAGTAACACGCACAGAGTTGGCGCACAGTAATGCGCACAGAGTTGGCGATCAGTAATACCCACAGTGGAATTGCGACGAGTGTTAATTGCTAGCGATTGCGATCCCAAGCTGAGATCGTAGTCAGAGACAATTGACATTAATAAACAGAAAGGACTTCAAAGCTGTTTATGCCGTGTCGTCATTTTAGCGTGTTAAGCGTGTTTGAACAGTGCATCCCATATGATATAGGGTTACCACGTAGCTGACGCTACAGTCTCTGTTCTTGTTTCGCGGCTGATTTAAGGAAATATCATGCTGAGCGTTAACAGAGAAGCGTGCTGGTCATCAGCCCTCCATTATTTTTTTTTTTCACCTCGGACTTGGCGGTAGGCTACAAGGGATTAATTAATCGGGATTCACTTTATTTGTAGTCTTGCTTCCAGCTCGTTCGATACTTTGCAACCCAAACTCCACAATCACCCGTTTCTGTCTCGAGTTAACTGTCACCATAACTGTTTCATCTCCTGAGCATCCAGCATTTAGGTAAGTAGTAGCCTTGTTGATCCCTCTCAGTACCATGGGTTAATTGAAGGTGTACTTACTCAGTAGGCTTTCCGTGGCTTGGTACTGAGAGAGTTAATGCAAAAAATAATGTAGGACTGGCACGTGCCGTTTGGTGACATAAGTGTACATCAGTCTGGGAGTTAGACTACATAAATGTGCTTTCTGAAGATCATGATCATGGTGGTATCTGAGGCAATAATCAGTCACCATCTGCACTTGACCAGTATCAATGCAGCACCTGTTACGTCTTGACTTGTGACGGGGATTACGCAACATGAAGAAAGTAAAGCCGATCTTCAATATCCGGCGCGCTGCTAATGCCATGTTGGTCTATTTCAGTCCCAATAGGCCTATGCATGAAAAGGCGTTTATCCCTCTCAAGCCAGCTGACAGCTCATCCAACGTGTGGGGCAACGACCTGCTGGGACCACTGATTGCTAGTGGAGAGATTAGTGGCAGGGACCAAGGAATGTATGAATATATCCTTGCTGTGACAGACCCAACATCACCCCCTCGCCCTCCTGGTTGTTTTCGGGCTATGATTATCCCATCTCATTCATGTCGGACTAAATCTTGTACGAATTCGCCGCTGTCTTGTCTGCTCACAGCTAAGCCTATGCGTGGGGCAACAACGTGCGGCAACAGGCCAAACGATGATTATCGGGCGAAGATTATCTGGTTTAAAACTTTTATTCCATCTGATGTCGGTCCATGTGTCTACGACATGAATTCGCTTCTATATTGTCTACTTACAGCTTAGCCTATGTATGGGGCAACAACGTGCTGCGATAGGCCAAACGATGATTATTGGGGCAAGATTATCTGGCGTAAAGCTGTTATTTTATCTCTTCGGGAAAAACTTGAATGACATCCTCATTCCCCCTCCATATTTGTTGCTCCACCATTACACACCTGTTATGGGAGAAGAAAGAGAAAGAGGAGGAGACTTGAAAGAATGCAGAATCTTTGCTTTCTTATCTTACATATTGATCATTCAATTGTATTACTCCAGACTGGCAGGAAACAAAGATTATTCACATCAAACACAGAATCAATGTTGATGCAAGACGATTCCCTTGCAGTCTTGTGAATTATAAGCCTTGTCATGTATAGATGGGAATCTCTTTTTTTTAGGGGTGGGGGGGGGGGGGGGCGTAAAAGTCATCCTCGCGACCGATGAATCGATTTAAGTATTTACGCTCGTGGTCGGAGCAAACAAAGGAGATAAAAACTTTGTGCTTCCATCAGTTTGGGTTCAGCAAAAATCGAACATCTTGAACAATGCGAAACAAGAACTTGGAAACAGGTGCTACGCTCCTGACTGGTTCGTCTTTTGTCCGCACGCGCGCGAAGAAACAAAGGAACGATGTGCAAATATCCATTGTCACCATCGTTACGTCACCGGTATTTACTCTTTTGAATTTTTAAAAGCCACAGAAGCTAGCCAGAGTTTCGATCGCTGGGTGATCGTTCGCGCGCGCGCGGCGCGTGTGTGTACAATTCATCTCATGAATGGCTTTATGGACAAGTTCTAATCTACTCCTTATCAAACGATAATGATTATAAACATAAACGGTCCATATGATATCTCGTCGTCAGTTAAAATTTGTTTTGTTCATTGAAATCAAACTCTCAGCCACAGGGATTTCCCCTTTCAAAATGCCCCCCTTTTCAATAGAATTTAGAGCGGAATATTATAAATCGGAAAAAATACAACAAATTGTCCACGCGAGCCCGTGTATTACATTGTTCTAAATTTCATGTGATTACCCCCCCCCCCCCCACACACACACACACACACACCCATGTATACCCTTCACAATATCTCTTGTGTAGACATCTGTTTTATTGATATTTCCCAATAGAAATTGGTGGTGTTGGTTTTGAAAGTCCTCTTTGAATTTAATTAAACATCAATTCTTTTCTTCTTCCTCTTCCTTTGGAGTACTGCTTCAGGGTGCAGAAGATAAGCGCGCTGTGACTGTGAAGCGTAACCATGGTAACACACAAAGGTTGAGCTAGCAAGTGCAGATATTTATGTCCCACGTGCGTTTACATTTTTTAATTAAACATGACTTTGAAGAAAACTGTTATCCCTGTGAATGATAATCTACATGATCATGATGAATGCAAGAACTAATTCAAGATCTGTCCACAAAGGAATCGTATTTCTTCGCGATTCCCTATTCGTGATAAATGTTGTTTTTCATATTGGACTCAAGTGAATGCCAGCTCGTTCGGGCAAACGGGGTCATTTTAAGCATGGCAACGAAACAAGTCATGATCACACTAATTACGGTGATGGTAAATCAAATTTTGTAGCTATCGGCAAATTTGTAATGGTTATCACAATAGAAACTTGAAATGTAGTTACCTCCCCAACCTTGGCCTATTTACAATGATACCATGTACATGTTATGTTTAACTTAAATTGTAAAAGCTGAAAGTTCATAAATTGATTTTAACTTGGCACACCACGCGCTCCAACCTCGTCGAAAAAAAAAGGAACAACACATTCTTAGGTTTTGTTCTGTGTTTTTACCGGAGTATGTTCCAAACCTGTTAGTATTACGTAACATACAAGGCGAGAGAACAAACATCGATCTGATGTGTTGAGGCGACAGGTGCGTGATTGGTTTCTTCATAGGCGCTGAGGAAATCCACCACAAAACAAGTTTGCTGAAAACATTTACAGGAACCGCGGGCTATTCGCTCGTCCCGAAATTACTTTGCACTGGCGCAGTTTAATTGATGTATAGGGGATTATTCCCCCGGCATTGTAGAGATCATTAATGGGTGTTTCTACGAGCCAAGCGGGGTGCCATGAGCACACAAAATAAAAACACTGAATTGATTTTGTCAAAGCACCCCTAAACCTTGTGAGGCGCGAGCCACTATTGTTAGCACGAGGGTTTAGTGACACGCGAGCTGGGTGGGGTCTCGGAGACTTCGCAGGTTTTCCATCGTATCGACCAACCTGCGTCTAAGTTTTGGCGGGCTTTTTTAGTCACTTTTTTTTTACACGCGAGGCACGCGCCTTGTGCGCGCGCACTTACCGAGAGGAATTTCAGTACAAAGGGGTTATTGTGCGTGTGGATGTAGAACGAACGCGTAACGATTTTGTTGTAAGTCTGTTCTTCTCGTTACGGACGAATCAATAACCCGACTCGATGTCTGACTCGGGTTTGAAGAGATAAAAGGACAAGACGGATGACAAGAAGAAACCTAACGAGCAAAAAAAAACAACAACAAAATAATTAGCGAGTTTAATGCAGTCGCTAGGGAGTTGGGGAAAAACCTGTAAAGAAAAAGAAGAAGAGAAAGAAGCAAAATAGGATCGAACAGAATGAGAAGGAGATGAAGGAATGGGAAGAGAAGTTTTCTGTATTAGCATCTAACCCTACGTTGTTAGAGATATTAGTTGTGGTTGTACTACAAAACTGCCCCCAGAAGTTTAAACGCAATTTATA
Source organism: Arbacia lixula (assembly GCA_963669155.1). Taxonomy (NCBI): domain Eukaryota; kingdom Metazoa; phylum Echinodermata; class Echinoidea; order Arbacioida; family Arbaciidae; genus Arbacia; species Arbacia lixula. The sequence goes on from OZ022597.1 coordinate 16,500,823, forward strand.
TCAGAAAGCGATACCACGGTCATGTTGTGGACCACCCAACCCCACCCTCTCGCCCCGCGCCAAAATAAGGTTTCGATACCATTCTCTGTAAAGAGTATGGACCCTACCACGAAGGGCAAGAGCCAGTTTTGTTTCGTAATCTGCCCACCTGCTTCAACGTTTTTGGTAAACTTACATCAAGACAGCTGAGGATGTATTTTATAAAAAAAAAAAAAAAAAAAAAAAAAAAAAAAAAAAAAAACGCTACAGCTGAAACCGAAAATACAACATGAATGAGAATATCACACGAGAAAACAACATCACAAGTAATCGATCTACACATGAGATCATCATGTAAAGATATTGCCACAACTGGTGGCCTCGTTCCACCCGCTGGTAGCTTAAATGGTTGGTATTATTTATTTCCATAAAAAATAATATTACATAACAACAACATCAACAGATGAAAAATACACGGATAACAGAACAAGGGACATAATGCAATGTAATATAGATGACAGAAAGAGACAACGTGGTCAGGGTCCACAAACGTGAAGTCATTCATTGTCACCCGAGGGCATGTGGACCAACACACGCTGTTCTGATCTTCTTCTTTTTCTTTAATATTAATTTTCTTCATTGCTTTTTACAAATAATTACAAAATGACGATAAAAAAAACCAAGATGAGTACATAAAATAATCTGCATACTAACAGTATTGTTTCCTTTTGCTAACAATGATATTATTCTCCATCGCATTTTACTCACAATGACAAAATTAGTACACAAAATATTCTGCATGTAAACAGGATTATATAGAACATGATTTCACATTGATACAAATGAACTTTCACTTCAAATAATGCATGCATGAAACAAACATGCATAAAGAAAGCGTTGAATGTTCCCATTTTGACATTTTTCGACACGTGGTGGCGCTATAACAGGTTAAACGTTGGGCAGCGATCCAAATGCGTTCATTCAGAATCCAATTTAGAAAACGATAGACCCTCAATATTATGACCGTATAAGAAGTCAAACATGTTTTTTCCAATGCATGTATATGAACAGCTTTTTGCTGAGCGATGCTAAATCGACCTTTATTTCACATTGAGTTATCGATTTCAGTACATTGCAGCATTTGAATCAGTGTGTGCCACATGTGTGATTTTTTTTCACAAGTACATGTAGTACACGTTTCCCATAGAGCAGCAGCTTATCTGGCACACATGTGGTAAAAGACACGAAAGACCATTGACAACAAGCCATGAAACTCGGCAGGAATCAACAGTATACCCAAACTACAACCTGTGTGACATACCACAGTCAAAACTTTACGAATATTTTAGGGAAAAGTGAAAGAAAACATTCTTGTTTACGTTTTAAATGCCCCATTTTATAGCAACACTCTAAAATTATTTCTTAATCACATTGCACCGCACGTTTTATTATTCATCGTAATAAAATAAATGAATATTGAGAAATAAAAGGGATGCATGATGTAAAGACAATTGTGTATGGTGGTGGGTTAGTGGATGGCGATAGGCCAGACTGCAGAGTGTCTATAGGCCTATACCAGCGTTTATGCGCCTACACAATCTTCAATGATCTTAGACAAAACTAAATACTTACAATGAACAGGGCAGAGAGCAAGAAATAACGAAGATGGTAACGTAAATGAGTGATTCATATAATCCTGGACAGAACTGAATACTTACGTTCAACAAGATAGAGAACGAATAAAGCATTGGGATCGATAACAGACGTACTGATTGAGGTATATAAAGGGGTGGATTTACTAGATTAAGTCATGATAAAAGGAGCGTTCGATTTCCACTTTAAAAAGTCATGAACACAGATTAGCGTTTAATCGATAAACTAAGCAAATACGCTTTGATATCGCTCATGGTGATTATGAGCGTTTAATCTACTACAAATATTTAAAAAGCCCTTTTTCATTAACATGAATACAACGATAGTTAATCCCTAAAGCTCCATTGACAGTTGAGGCGTTCTTGGATTAGTGATGCGCGCGAATCCAATGATTCGTGTTTTAGAAGGGCTTAAAGGTAACAAAATGCACAAACTTAGGAGATTCACGCCGCTTTAGACGCGCTATGCTTGGTGGGTGATCATGATAAAGAGGGGGGATTGACATTAAGAAAAGTCAACTGCAAAAGGACAGCCATAGTAATTTGAAATCGATATCAAGAATAAAGTGATTATCGGTTGCGTGTAATGATCACGTGGCTTTAAAGCAGGGTGGAGTGGCTTTCATCTCTCCGGCTTTCTTTTCTTATCATGATTGCTCTTCATCAATATCTTTTACTTACCATCTTCCTTAGTTCACTTTAAGTTATTTCGTTTTTCCTTCCCCATTTTCTTCGCCCTTTTTGCCTTCTTCTTCTGCTAAAACTCTTTAAAAATCACAAGAAAGTCAAGTATGTGATTTCGTTTTTCCTTCCATTTTGTTCGTCCTCTTTGCCCTTCATTTTGTTAAAAGACTTTTGACAAATCACAAGGAAGTTAAGTATGTTGTAGTCCGCATTCTCTTCTTCACCCCCCCCCCCCCCCAACCCCTGTTCATAATCACTGTTAACACTTTGCATGCAATGTGTGCGTTTTCACAAGTAATCGCAGATCGAACACTTGTTTATCTGGTACGCAAGGGGTTATAGAGAAAGTTTTGTCTTAAGAAAAGCAGAACCACGAAAGAAACACATCAGCCAAGGTTTGACAGATGCTAACAGAGAAATTATTTTTAAAATTCTTAATTTTGTGAATAAATCCTTTGTAAGCCAAATAAACTCCTGGGCCCTGTTGCATAAAACTTACCATTGATCGTGACTTTGCTATCAATGGCAACTTCTATGGCAACCTTTAATTGGATTGGCTGTTGAGCAATGTTACCATGGTAGTTACCATTGATAATGGAGTTACTGTCAATGGTAACTTTTATGCAGCGGGGCCCTGCTCTATGGGATTTATGTATGTTACTTCTGAAAAAAAACTCACGCGCGGCAAACAGAGTTAAATGACCGAGACGGCGATAATCCTCCGCTAATTACTTCATTGCAGTTTGAGGGAATAAATTCAATTGTCTTATAGAGTAAGCTTCGTTCTAGCTTACTTTGTGACTGAGGTAGCTTATATAATGCGTGTGCCCCTGTCTTTATGGCGCTACCGAGCAGCAAAACATCGAATAACATTATTGTGTTGTAATAGGATTTACCTTGCTTTCTAAACGCATTACCAGACAAAATGCCTTCTATTGAGTGAATCAAAGATGCAGTTGATGGTAATCATGTTGTGATTACGTTTCTTCTGATAGCTCAAAAAGAGGGGCTTTGTGGAATACAAAAGGCCAGACAGCATAATCACAGCAGTGTTTGCGTAACGGAACGCGCCAAAAAGCCAAAATGCCAAATAAACGCTAACCCTTGATGTGGATACTTGTCGTAACAACGCCACGACTTGTGCGTCATGGCAACGATGCTTGCCGGGAAATACCAATGTTATGCACAAGTAACCAGGCCCATTATTCATGAAACCTTACTAGCTTAGTTACTTACTGAAAATGCATGCAGCTGAATGCACTTTAGTAACTAACTAGGCTTAGTAAGGTTTCATGAATATGGCCCCAGGTCTCGAATATTTCTTCATGCATGCTTTTAATTTCGCTTTGTTCTTCTTTTACTGTATTTCCTCTATCTACTATTCCATCACCTTCTTCATCATCATCGTCATTTTCACATTTGTCTTTCTCTTCCTCCTCTTTTTCGTTCTGTTTTTCTTCTTCGTATTATATCATTACTGCTATTTCTCTTTTTGATAACGGAAGAAATCTTTTTTTTACAGAGTTATGTGTGTAAAGACGTGTTTCTAACTACTGAATAAATTAACAGGTAAACGAATGCATATCTTTTTGAGAAAATGGACTTTTAAAATAAAATGTACACAACTCATAGGAGGGCATCTCGCACGGAATCACAAAATCAACGCTTTATAAGATCATAACTTTCTTATCCTTCGACGGATTTTCGTCAAACCTTCACTTATATGTTTCTTTCATGTTTTTGCATTGATTAAAAACAACGTCAATTCAGGGTGGAATGTCCCTTTAAAAATGAATATACATCTGCCGCGCAAATGGTCAGTGAATGTACCCATGTAACAATCTTACAACTGCCGATTATACACACTGCTAATTCTGTTTATCTCCATCCTTTTCACAAACAAGAGTTCATTGTCTTTCTACCCAGACTAAACGTCTACAATATGATTAACCTAGACGGCGCCCGCGACAAGTAGACCTACAACGCGTAAACGAACAACTTCCAGTCAAGTTTAAGCTGTTTGAAGAAACACTAACTGATACAAATTTCAAACAGTAGCTGCATTGTGCGTTTTATTTTTATCAGACCGCGGAGATGAAAGTATAACAAAAAAACCTCCCTGCTTTCTGAACTGACGTTACACGTGTAAGTTGATAAGTGTTTCCTTTGTCCTTTTCGAGATTATAATTATCAAAACCTGATTGACTGAAATTGACATAACAGATAATGATTCGATCAGTACTCTGATCATAACAAACATATTGTTGCACAACGATGTTACACACGTCTGTAGACGACGCGATAACATGCTGCGATTCATGATCACCATGGTGACGGAATATGGTAAGGACCCAGTCAGACCAGAAAAGCGTAGCCATCCTTGGTCTGACATAGCCTTGGTACTAGTCTGCGAGATGCGTGGACACAACCCAGTCTGTTCACAACTATGTCTGGTAACACAGACGACGCCCTAAATCCATCCTTGCTCCTCCTCTGAGAGGGGGAAGCCAGAGGAGCTATGACGTCATTAGGGCGTAGTCTGTGTTACCAGACATAGTTATTGACAGACTGGATTGTGTCCATGTACCTCACAGCCTAGTACCCAGGCTAGGTCTGACAGCGTTTTAAAAATAATATGTGTCTTGGTGGAAGGCTATGCACAGCCTGTCTTGACGGTCTTATCGGGAGGTATGTACACACACAATGAGGTCTAGTCTTAGCAGTTTCAGACCCATGATCCAAACTCAGCGCCTAACTAACTAGCAAACTACCAAGGACGTAGGCGTGCTTCAAGGTTTTGGGACATATCTTATCCAAAATGGAAAAAAAAAACGTCTAGTACTTACAAGTCGGTAACTTTTTAATCGCCAGAGTTGTTCCCGTGCACGCTGCCACGCGCCAAACTCGGCCTCGGATTATCCACAGTAAAAGGTCCCAGGGGCTTGGTAGATAGGGGTGGGGGTTCTCCATGAATTCAGAAATATCTGAAGTGCCCTCTTTATGAATGATCATTCTTGTAATGAGGTATTATATGATATGACCATGCAGGGAGGTGGGAGTTTCCCTGATGACTCGATGGACCCAATGTGCATCATGTCCATTGATGCTAACCGGGGTACGGGAACACTTTCGATACAGGGGTATAAGTATGAATGAACCGAGCCTTGATTAGATTTATAACCCATCATCGTGCCCTCTTTTACGAATGATCATTGTTGTGAAGAGGCATGATATGACTCGATGGGCCCATGTACAGTTAGGGCCAGAAGTTTACATACACTCAGGAAGTTCAAAGAAAAGCTGACACTTGCCAAACATCGTAAAATTGACTGTATCTTATAAAATATTTGCGCTATCATGGCGAATTTGATATCAAACAAATGAGTATGCCATGCCTCTTTATCACATTGCTTTGCCATCAGGGGCTGAAAAATATTTAGGTGTCATTTTTTCCCCAATGGTGTGCATTACCAGAAAAATGCATGGCGCATAACGAGTTTCACATACCACTGTAAATCCCCCTTGTATCTTTCTCTCCCTCTCTCTCTCACTCTCTCTCTCTCTCTCTCTCTCTCTCTCTCTCTCTCTCTCTCTTTGTTTTTCTGTCGGTCTGTCAGTATATCTGTCTGTCCGTCTGTATGTCTCTCTCTTTCTATATTTCTGTCTCCTAATGTATATTTCCTCCCCCACCCTCTCTCTCTCTCTCCCTCTCTCTCTGTCTATACATGTCTATTTCTTCCCATCCCAGGTCATGTTGTCCTTTTCTTTTTCTCCCTTCATTCTTCCCTTCCCCCTCCCTCCCCTCCCTCCCTTCCCTCGTCCATCATCATTCAAGGACTGACCAGCCGCCAAAAGCGGAACAGCCAATCCGTCACCACCCCTCTAAAAAGTGACCCCTTCTTGACCGAATCGACCCCCGGGTAAACCCTGTCGATCCAAACGCTACCATCATCATGAGCACGCCAACGGAAATTCCAGCTAAATTTCAATAATTTTCAGCAATTTGTCACAAAACGCCGTAGCCAGAATAACCTTTTGTACAAAAAAACTTTTTCAATCGCGTTTCTGTTCTTATCATTAACTAAATAGTTTCCATAACATCAACTTTGATACTAATGCAAACTCCACATTGCGGTGCCATGGGGTTGTATCGTCACGTGGTATATTTGGCGTTGTTTCTGTAGTATTACATACAGTTACGTGCGCGTTTTTACCAGTATTTTGTTTGTAAAGGTCACTAAAAGTTCGTGTCTGACTATAACACGACCTTGGCATTGAGTTTAATGCAATTTCCGCATATATGGACAGATAACCGTTACTCTCCGTCTCATTAGCGTAAAGGCCCCGGTCCCGCTCTGGCGATGTATTTTCAGAGAAACACCACGATATGTCAACCGCCTATGATGAACATGTCTGATTAGTCGTATAGGTGGATAGCCCCAGCCTCTCTATGACGATGCTTCTTGGCGAACCACAACGATTTGACAATCGTTAGATGTCGTAGAAAAAAACGCTATGATCACCGTGTTTCTTTGTTATGTTTATAGACACGGTCCTTTCAACAAGTTGATATCTTCCCCGGCATATCCACCCAAAGAAAAAAAACCCGGATAGTCATAGTTTTTTTAAGCCAATTGGGTCCAATTTTGTTTTATCTATCCCGTTTATTGCCTTCGTCTGTGTTGATTCAGATACTGCGACAATCAGACAATGTCGTGTATTCAAGTTGATGGGAGTCTCAGTGCCACGATGGTTGTCATTTGAAAATAAAAAAAAATTGCCTTGCATCCTTCTTGCTCTCTCCGCTCCAAGTCCACTTCTTCATTCCCATAATTATGTTCTTCTACTTCTTCTTCTTCTTCTTCTTCTTCTTCTTCTTCTTCTTCTTCTTCTTCTTCTTCTTCTTCTTCTTCTTCTTCGTCTTCTTCTTCTTCTTCTTCTTCTTCTTCTTCTCCATATTCTTCTCCTTCTTCTCCTCCTTCGTCTTCTTCTTCTTCTCCTTCATCTTCCCCCTCTTCTACTTCTCCTCCTCCTCCTCCTCCTCCTCCTCCTCCTCCTTCCCCTCCCTTTTCTTCTCCTCCTTCTTCTCCTCCTTGTTCTTCCGTGTCTCCTCATGCTCCATCTTCTATGTTCTGTGTATCCATTTTCTCCCTCCATTCACATAAGTAACAAAGTAATGTCCAAGTGAGATCAGCTGTTATCGTCATACCTGACTATCGATAACATTGAGTTATTATGACTCTCATTGGATCGTAGAATTCAATATGATATATGTATGAATGTTTGCTGTACCCCACAAAATGAGTGAATATACTTTTTTAATATAAAAATAAACGGTGCGTTATATTTCTATTGTTTTCTTTGTGACCAATTTTGTACGAAACAACATTCTTATGCATCGAAGGCTTAGCTTCTATTCTCAATTCTTATAGAATTTTCGCCAAATTTCATGATTTCGTTCACTGCCCTCACAAAAGCAATTCTTTATTTAAAGGCAAGAATAATGATATTATGTATTTAATATGCTTTATTTATTGTTCTTTCTTTCTGCCCGTCCGTGTCAATTTCTCTATGTTCTCTTTCTCACTCTCCACCTCCACCCCGTTAATCTGTCTTTCATTTCATTTTCTTTTTGTAGGTCTTCTCATTTGTTCTTTCCAACCGGCGTCCTGGATCAAGGGGTGAAAGTTAGTCGTCGTTCTTGAAATTTCACGCAGACAAGCTCATTGATTAAACAAAGACCTTTCATTGATGTTGTGCTTCATTCAACGCAGAACAACAGCGTCCCACCAGGACTAGTTACAAAAACCTGAAAGAGAAAAGAGAATAATTCCAAGGGAGGGGGAGGGGGAGGGGGAAAGAAAGAGAACGCAAACACGAGGTATATATAGGGAATGAGATCTAGAGCATAGCCGCACGCGAGCTACGGGAAACAAAGAAAACAGGGTCGGGGAGAATCGGCTGCACTTGTCGTGAGATTCCCGTATGGCTTCGCAGCGCGTCGCATTTAATGGTGACGTAGAAATGAGCAGGTCCTATTCATATGCCTGCTAAGCTCAGCAGTAACAAAGCAAAAGCGCATTGTAGCGTTCTCGCTGCTCGAAAAAAAAAAGAACGAACACAAACATAAGAAAGAAGAAGGAAGAAAAAAAAAACGAGATGAAAGGGAACGAATAGAAGAGGGGGATGAAATTTCTCCGCAGAATGAAGCAATGTGCAAAAGTTAGTTGTTTGCGGTAGGATTACACTCTCGAGAGGGGGATATTTTGATTTGTGTGTGCCCCCTCTTCGAGTTATTTCCCCCTTCACGTAGTGAGGAGTGAGCCCATGAGTTCACGAAAGGGGCACGCGAGCCACGTGTCACGGCAACATATGTCCCCAAGGCAAAATCGTCCCACCTAGTCGGGGAGATGTACGCCTTGTTTCTTCGATAGGGGTACATGTTTTCTTGATTATCATTGTTAATGATGGTACATTGTACCTCATTCTCCGCATTTCAGATCCAGCGCCATGTTGCATATAAATTTTCAATTATTCTAACTTACCAATAATTCTAACTTCCATGGCAACAACCAATGAGCTCTCATTATTGCACATGTTACCATGGTAGCTATCATGGATGGTAAGTTACAATAATTGAAAACCTCTGTGCAATATGGCCCAGGAATATACTAGATCGGTTAATAATGTGCTGCATGTCAAATTTTGCCAATTTACCAATACACTGAAGTCTTTCTCTTCCCCGTAACTACGATGCCATATGATCTGGAATTAACCCTTTGTGAGCTAGTTAAACTTTAGGCTTTATTAGCCCATATTTTGTGCCACAATATTCATCACTGACGCATTTAGAGTAATGCCTTAATTGGTACCATGATAAGCCATGGCAGGAATAGCTGGCATTGAGTTTGGTAATGCGAATTCAAATAAAATTACAATATAGTAAGGTCCTTTTTACTCGTTTAAGTTTCATTTTCTCTCTCTCTCTCTCTCTCTTTCTCTTCCTCCATTAAATTTCGCCATGAAGTCAGCAGTGATGTGGCGTCATAATTACCATAACCAGGATAAATGCGGTGGGAATTCATGATAATCGGCTACCAGATACAATTGTCCATTATACGATAACAATTTCTCGAATAATTTTGGTTGCAATATTAATTGACTTATACATGGGTGGGCTATTTAATCATATTGATGTTGCATGTTGACCACATTTACGAAAAACCTAGGTTTTATCGATTTTAGAATTCCTGTAGCCATGTCTTCCAGCCATTTCCTTTTTTTCACCAAGATTCCAGACATATCATTTCAACATTCATTAAAAAATTAAAGATATTTCCCATAATTGAAGTAAACGACTATAGCCGACCTATGCTATACAGCAGTCAATAGAGAATGATATGTTACAGCAGTCAATATACAATGATCTGTTACAGCAGTTAATATACAATTATATTTTACGGGGACGCAAATTTCAACCCGCGGACACAGACGACTGGTGCACTGGGCGTGCGCTCCGCTCGTGGGCGCGACCGAAGAAAGAAAACACACACCCGGATTAGCATCGCCCTCCATACCCACGAACAAAGAAAGAGCACGCGCGCACGCACCCATCAACTATTACACAGTGCAGCTTTGTTTTCCAAGGCTTCGTGTGGGGAAGGGGGGGGGGGGGGGTGCATTGACTAGTTTTGGTAATATATGGATGAGGATTTCTCTTCTTTGTTGTGGCCATGATGCTGGGGGAAGAAACGCTGTGGTATGGGGCTTGATTTTTATGAATGAACAGGGAATCGACTTTTTTTGTTGAACGCAAACTATAGGCAATAGGGTCATGTCGTTTTTTCTCCCTCTCACCCCAATGTCTCATCCCTTCTTTCTGTGCCCTCTCCGCCCCCACCCCCCCCCCCCTCTCTCTCTCTCTCTCTCTCTCTCTCTGTCTCTCTCTCTCTCTCTGTCTCTCTCTCTCTGTCTTCTCGCTGTCTATACCCGATTTCTCTTTCTATCTTTCTCTCTGTTTCTTCTTCCGCTAGCCCTACCATCCCCAGTCTCGCTCTCCGGTCTGCCGATTTGTTTTTTTTTTCATCTCATATCATATTTTACTATCCATTCATCGTTCCCTTCTCGGTACTTCATTCCGTTGTTCTGCCACATCAAATGCCCGTGATGTGTACTGAGGGAAAGCTCACCAGATGCAATATTGTGCCCACGTCGAGAATCTGATATTAACTTGTAATTGCTGCCCCCCCCCCCCCCCCCATTAATCTGTAAGTCCAGTATTATCCAGGCCAACATATGACAGTTACCCAGCAGCATGGAAAACGTTACGAGAGGGAGGAGAGAACGTGATGGTATTTCTACGCTCAAATGCAGTTATTATTCTTCTGTAATTGCTTCTTTGATGCGCGGACGAGCTGCGTACTTTCCTTGATGGAGTGAAGGGTAGGGGACAATGGCGCGTCAGAAACGAGCCCATATTATTCTAGGTCGTGAGGAGAAGTAAGGACGTTTGACAGTGCCACGCTCCATTAATTAAATTTTCATTGTCCGGTGGAAAAAATAAGATCTTGCGTCACTCAGGATGACCGCTTTCCGACAGAGACACCTGCTGATATAAACCATTTTTGTTACGTATGCAAATTATATTAACGTCATTCAAAAAATACGTTACTACTGGTAACCTCAAAGCTTTCTCTCTCCCTCAACACTCTTCCGCGATGAAACTATGCGTACTGGTTCTCCCTGACAGCTTTTGCCGTCTTCACATACGAACTATAATTGAAAAATTGCTAAGCCCTCAAATAAAATTACAACCCTTGAAAATGCAGATCCAATTTTCTTGTCGAATAAAGTAAGTTAAAGAATGATAGATTAATGAGCTTACGCGTGGTATTACCAACGTTTCTTTTGTATTGTAGGCTGTGATTGTTACTGATGGTAAATTGTAGCCTCCCTCATTCGGTTTCATTATCTTTACATCTGCTACGTTTCCACTGAAGATGCGACCGTTGTCTTATCAATTGTATCTTACATGTGTGGAGTTTGTCAATCCCATGTCGTTCTCAAGAAAGCAAGAAAGAGAGATTGGTCTTCCATTTTCTTTTCAATCAGCTTTGTCCGACAAAGTGAACGGATGAACGGAACCCTCTTTGACTCTGAGAATTGGTCCGTGAAACTGGCATCATCTCCACCCCTCTTCATTCATTTTGTTTTGTCCAAAATTGCATCTCGTTTCGAGAGGATGTCTATAGGCCGTGTACGGGAGGCAGGCAGCCTTGAGTGGCTTCGCTTGGCATTGGAGGACGGCCCATGACTGGGTGAATGCCCCTGACGAGTGCACGGCCCAGTGGCGCCGAGCAGAAGACCTTGCACAAGTTGCACATAAACACACAAGCGACAGACTGTGCTAAACGAAGATTGGTACAGCGCCCCCATCGTTGGATGGTGCAATATGGGGTGAACAAACCGAACACCCAACCACAAGCCACAGAAATAGAAAGACTTTCTATTTCTGTGCCACAAGCCTGTAATAATGTCCCCATAGACTGACATGGTAATTAACCCTTTGTTTGCTTGATCAACTACTCTGGCCTACTCTGACAAAAGGAAGCAACTAACAAAAGACACCTTTCTTGTAAATGAGCAAAATGTGTCTGTCACTTGCATTGGCATCAGTGCAACACCACAATCATGTCAGATTGAATATCTCGTAGTAAGATGAATATTTCTTGTCCAGATTTTGGTCGTATGTAGGGAATGCTGGGTACAATCTAAGAATACCAATAACCCTGACTTGAGTGATTTGTCACTCGCTTCCTTTCGTCAGAGGAGGGCAGTACTGCTGTATTGGATTTGTGTGTATTAAAGGGTTACTAAATTAGAAAAATAAGTTCCCACTAATCTAAGTAAAATTATCCACTAAAAACGAATTTCACATTATTTCGTTTGCCGCAATAAAGTCTAATTTTGACGAAAATTTGAAGAAAAAAAACCGCACGCCTCCAATGTCAACAATATACCATTTTCGTAATGTATTCACAACTTTCCCCCTAACTGCGTAGTAACGCGTTATTGCATTCACCTGTATCTTGTCATTCAGATTCAATGGATGGACTGCACTTTGAATCTATTAGTTGTTGCTACTCGGACAAGCTTTGGGGTTATCATTGGTAACGTATTGTTTGAACGGCGTGAATAAACTATTTTATTCACGCCGTTGGCATTTATGGCATTTTGGCATCTCAAACGTCACTGGAGGCGTGCGGGTTTTTTTTTTCAAATTTTCGTCAAAATGAGACTTTATTGCGGCAAACGAATGTGAAATTCGTTTTAGTGGATAATTTTACATAGATTAGTATGAACTTATTTTTCTAATTTAGTAACCCTTTAATGGTGAAATTAATCGATAGCAATCATGAGGCACGTCACTGGAGGCGTGCGGGTTTTTTTTTTTTCAAATTTTCGTCAAAATGAGACTTTATTGCGGCAAACGAATGTGAAATTCGTTTTAGTGGATAATTTTACATAGATTAGTATGAACTTATTTTTCTAATTTAGTAAACCTTTAATGGTGAAATTAATCGATAGCAATCATGAGGCACTGCATTTTGTTGTCATTTTATCCATCTTTGTCTCATCGGGACTCGAAATACGACCATGACGATCAGACGGCAGAGAATCACCGGTTATCGTACAAAAATATGGACAAATTGGGCCAAAAATTGACCGTCCTTTGTTCCCTTCAGTAAAGCATTTGTGAAAGGTCTCATGACACGAACCTTTCTAACGAAATGATAGAGCGCCCCGGTTTAAAGAAAGAGCTTTTATTTAAACTTAAACACTGAATATAACAAGTCAAATGTACCGTGCTCGCAGTCGAGAATTAAATGAGGCTTTTAGCAAGCGCGTCCGTCAATATGAAGATATTAGAATCGATCGTTGCGGGTTTTGTTCCGGGTAGATTGGAAGCATTCGTTCCGCGCAGGCGGGTTCGTATGGGTCTTTTAACCTATAGCGTGCCACGTATGGATTATTTCACCGTCAGTACACACACATGCCACACAACAGCACATTGTCTGACATCCGGGAGGTTAACACGGGTCGTTAGACAAAGCTGGGTCTGGTAATTAGACCATTATATAGGACAGCGTGCTTCTCAGATAGGCCCGTGACTACCCATGCTAATAGCGGCATCATCATTATAGATTCATGCATGTACAGGATGAGTGCATTAACCTCCAATGTACTACGGGAAATGGCGTGTGTCCATTTTCTCTCTTTTTTATTCTTTTTTTTTGAGGGAGTGGTGGTATAAACATACAGCCAAACCTGTCTTATTGGCCACCTGTATATACCAGCTAACCTGTCTATAGTGGCCACTGAAATAATTCCCCCGGAGAGAGATCTGTCTATAGCAGCCACCTATCTGTAAAGGCCACAATTTTTGTTTCCCCTTGGGTGGCCACTATAGACAGGTTTCACTGTATTTATGTGCGAGTCGACAAAACTGCACATTATACATTTGAACACATACAATATGAAAATAGTATATCACCAATATATAAACAAAAACATTAAAATATAGAAATCGTTACAACAATCATACATCAATCATACAACAATACACGCACATACGTAGTACATGTAATTCAAAGAAAGAAAATAAACATACATTTCAAAAAAGGAAAAGAAAAGAAAGAAATGTTTCAAATTTGATAAATCCAAAATTAAATCATTCATGTTTGAAATGCAGTAAACAAAATTATGCTATGCGACATATTGGTATGACTAACAATGTAATCATACCATACAATACAATGCAGTGACAGCGGACAAGGCAGATTTCCAGATAGATGGAGAGACTGAAAAAGGGGATACTGATATGGATCAAAGAGAATGGCAGATAAAAAAAAAAGAAGGGGAAGAAGGAGGAGGAGGAGAATAATAATACGTAGGATAAGGAGGAGAATGAGACGGAGAAGGAGGAGATGAAGAGGGAGAAGAGGAAATAGGAGAACAAGAAGAACAAGAAAAAGTAGAACAAGAAGAAGAAAAAGAAGAGGTAAAAGAAATAATATGGCGAAAAAGAGAAGGGGAGAGAGTGGAAAGAGACAGAGGGAGAGAGAGGTAGAGAGAGAGAGTGTGAGAGAGAGAGAGAGAGAGAGAGAGAGAGAGAGAGAGAGAGAGAGAGAGAGAGGGGGGGGGGAGAAAACAAATTAAGAAGGAGAACTGCTGGTTAATCTTGATGAAGTGACAGGATTTAATGATGCGGTCAGCCTAATAAATAATGTGAATCATCAGCGAGTAGAGGGAGGAGGGGTGACAAAATGTGTGGAATAGTTGGTAAATGGTTTCTTCTACGGATTCGCTTGTCGCCGATATCAACACAATGTCATCTTATTTATTGTGCTTTACACTATTCAGTTCTATTCGTCGTGTTTTTTTTTCACGTCTTGTATAATTTTAGTTTTTGTTGGCGTGTTCATTTGTTAAGGAAATAAACTTGAATCGGGGCCAGATGAAAGTATTCTCAACATATTATTTCCCTGCGGCTGAGAGCGAGCCTAACCCGACGTCAGTGGTCTCGCCTCCTCGTCTACCAACACCCATGGTTGGCAATGCCCCGGCCGCGATGCCTGGTTCGGACGCAGGCGCGACCCACCAGCCAATCCAGCACGTCACTCAATCCCAGTCTCAGTCGTTTGGGTCTAATTAATTACGAAGAGGGAGTAGAAAAAACCCGCCCCCACCATAAGAAGAATGTGTACGGTCCGTTAAAATGAAAAATTCACATCTGCGAGCCGGATCTGCTTTTTGTTAATTACTGCTCGCTACAGCTGGCGTACTCTTACGGCTTCCTGCTTCTAGACGGAAGCACTTTCGAAAATTCCATCCATATGTTTGGCGGAGAGCATGTCGGAGTGACACACACGAGAACAAGGGTGTGGCTAGAAAGTTTGAGACAGAACCATCTTTACACAGAGTTTGGCCAACTTTGACCAACTTCTAAGCGTGTTGCTTTGTTGGTCAATCAGATAACAAAAGAATATTTGCCATGGTGCTACCTATTAAATGTCTTTCTAGTTTACTACTTCGGGCTATTTTCTAGCCGCTGTTTGGCTATTGTGTTCGAAATATTTCGAAGAAAATCGCGAAGAGTCTCGATTCTAAATAAAATGTGTGCGGTTGCGTTTTTTCGTTTCGCGTTTTTTCTTTGGTGCAAATTTAGACTCATGTAGAAAGACTTGTGGGACGCCAATTTGTAACAGATAATTGAAGGGATAAGTCTAGCAAGTTGACCAATGATGAGGGCTCACACGTCAAATGTTGAAAGGTTTCTCTTTAAAATTATATTCCACTACTTACGAATCCATCAGCACTATCATGTGTAGCAAGGAGTTATCAGAACACGCGCGCGGTTTAAACCGAGCTGGGCAAACTCACTGTATAGATGGCATTGTCCTAGACGTTCTAGCAGAGCCGTGTACATGGTGTATACACGTAGTTTGGTTTAGTTCGGTTTCAATAGTAAACAAACCATCCCATCTCTTGTTATATGTTTGCCCAACAAAGCAACACGCTCCATGTGTTGTTACCTCCTGAAACCGACAGACCGAGTTGGCCAAACTCTGTGTGTCTATGGCTATGGTTTAGGATGGCAGTCGAGGAAACTAGATGTGGGAGAGAGGAGACCACCTGACCTAGTTTCACCGATGTTTGCATCCTTGGTTTCATACGGAGGTGGTTTAACTTCACATTCAAATCCTATCAAATTAATGTTTTTTGTAAATTAAATGAAACTACATGTAATTGCATGGAGGAGACCCGGCCATAAAAACGCCATGCTTGTTTAGTTGTTTACTATCGATTATCTTCATTACAAACACATATATCACACAATACTACTGTGTAGATCGGCATATTGTACATTGGTAAATCGGAAAAAAAATACAAATCAGTATAATGAAACTTAGGGAAAGTCTGATAACATTTTGAATTACAGTACACACATGATTACTGCTATTGCCGGACTCTTGATTGATAAGTTAAAATGTTCATGAATCGAACTATGTATTGACATTACGAACTACAGTCATGTTAGTCGATGGTCGGGGAGCTGTACGTGAGGAACATTGGACGGAAAGGAGAGGGGGGGGGGGATGTGTGTGTGTGGGGGGGGGGGGAAGTGGGGGGGGGGGAAGTGGTTCTCTACTCACACTTATCATGCTGATCGACACTTGAGACACACATCTGTAAAACATATGAAGGACAGGCGGGGAACTACCAACCTTTCTCAGTAATAAGGAAAGCGTACTAATAAACCATGAGAAAGATGCAAATTGAGGACAGAGAGAGAGAGAGGCATTGTGAAATGTTATTAATTAATACTCTAACATCAGGACCATAATATGTACATGCAGAACGTCCAATGGTACACAGGTAAGAACATCTTTTAAGCATTTAAATGCTCATTGCAAGAAAATGAATTGATGAAATTTCACAGAACATGCGCCCCAATAGACATTTCTCAGTTTAACAATGTCTCAATTTCAGCTTGAATCAAATTCTAACTTTAGGGCTACGCTAGCGGGCTCGCGGTCGACCTTCTTTGTGCAAACGGCGTGTTTCTGTACAACCATCGTGTGTAGTATTGTTGCCAGCATTAAACAGCGGCTCTTACATAAATTATATCGTTTAATTTCCCCTCTATATCGTATTCGATTTCCTACGCGCAATATTTCACTCACAGCTTTATTTGGCCATTTTGACACAGTCAATCACCGCTTTAGTAACAAAAAGTGTACTCTGTTTGTTTCTGTTACCGAATATGTTTTGTTTTGTTTGGGGACTGATGCGGTTTCTCATACGCCTCTAAATCAAGGCTGGTATTCTTTTCCCCCATGTGGGAGCCGACCGCATTAGCTTAATCCGTAAATTGAATGATGTGGTGAAATGAATATCCCATCAAATTTCACGTCTGCACCCCGTCGTCCATAACTTCGGAGAATCCATTTTTTGTGTTTAAAGCCGTTGAATTCATTTGCGGCTTATGGAATCAGAAGGACTTGTAAATGCGTGGTTAAATTTGCTTAGCAGGGCGTCTTAATGGGGCGTAGGTTTAGTTGCTTGTCTTGCCCTCCAATATTCGGCAGGGTATAAATGAGTCTTTGTTTAGGCCAGGATTTTCTCGCCCGTGACGCTTAAAAATCGAATCAGAAATAATTTGGTTGATGTTGGCTGTGGCTTGCGCGAAGGTGTCTGATTACAGCAGGTTTAATCGCAAAGCTATTTTTTTGTTGTTGTTAAAATGGTACCTCTTTGGTTTTGTACCCCGCTCTTTGTAGAGTATGTACTCGTTTCGTTCTCGCTCTTTTTTCACCTCACCCCCCCCCCCCCCCCCCACTCCCACCCAGCCCAACTTTCACTACGAATGTCAATTATGTTGGTTTATACGAGACTTATACTGAAGTAGTGACAATACCCAGGGCGGAAGAGAGAAAAAAAAAGAAGGTGAGAGAGAGAGAGAGAGAGAGAGAGAGAGAGAGAGAGAGAGAGAGAGGGAGGGAGAGAGAGAGACAGAGAGAGAGAGAGAGAGAGAGAGAGGAGTTTATGTAATTGACTGTTTTCTTCAGTAACCATATTATATGCTGGTTTGAAGAAATGTACAAAACAAGAGACTGAAGAAAGTGAAGGGAAAGGAGGATGAGAAACAGCTTGTGTGTGTGTGAGAGAGAGAGAGCGAGAGAGAGAGAGAGAGAGAGAGAGAGAGAGGAGCTTATGTAATTGAATGTTTTCTTCAGTAACCATATTATATGCTGGTTTGAAGAAATGTACAAAACAAGAGACTGAAGAAAGTGAAGGGAAAGGAGGATGAGAAACAGTTTGAGAGAGAGAGAGGGAGAGAGAGAGAGAGAGAGAGAGAGAGAGATAAGAGAAAGAGAATGTGTAAATGGGGTGGGGGTGGGGGGAAGGATTATACAAATAAAGAGCTAACCACAATATGGAAGAAATAGGGAAACAAATCTCATTTTTCATAATTATCATCATATCTTACACGTAAAACGAATAAAACACAAATCTTATTTCAACTAAAGGTCGTGAAGGCCTACAGAAGTTCCAGAAATAAAACAACTTACTGTATAGTCTAGATCGCAAGGTGGCGCTCTTCCACTTTATTTGCAGTATGTCGGTGTTTTTTTTTTTTTTGGAGTACTCACACTGTTCAATGTACACAAAGAGCTAATTAAGAAATATTTATGTAGCTCTATGGCGCAACCATATCTGTCTAGAGCCATCTATTTAAAAAGTGATATTATTAGTAGTCCGATTTCATTACTTTGCAAATATTTATCTTCCCGACAAAATGAAAATTAATGCAATGAATAGACTTATTCAGCCCAATGCCTGCCCCAGTTTTGATCAATAGGCCGCCTAATGCGTTGATTTTGTTTTTAATTTGTTGTTGGGTATATTACCATTGAATGTATTGTGTATAGAATGTAATAAAACAGAACTATTATAGAATCATATTCCATTTTCGTTTCGAAAGGTAGTCTATTTTGTTGCTTTTTTAAAACGGCATTACCTGAAAATATATCTTTACAGGGCATAGTCTACGCACTGTACACAAGACAACAAGACATTCCAACACTGTCTCCATGATTTTCTTTGGGGGATGTGATTTAACAAAAACAGTTAGCTCGAAACATATTTTTCGTACCTATATTGAGCAAATAAATAAGAGTGATCATTTATAGCAAGCACTATTGTAATACGTCTTTTCAACTTGCGCCCACGTCAAAAGTTCAAAACTGACCTGAGAGATATTGATCGATCCGGTAATTTTGAATCGATCGCTAAGCTAGTCGGATCGGGTAGCATACGAAGAGCGGCACTAGAGGTCGGGGGCGTGGCCGAGCGTGGCCAAGTCAAAGATACGTCACACTCATGCATATTCATTATACCTCGCGCGCGCGCTGCTGTTAGTGCACATCGAATACGAATACGGGCGCTCACAAGTTTTGTCATAAAATAATGTTCCCCGACCGCTCGTGCCGTTCATACGACCTCTAGTTCCGCTCCTTTTATCATTGTGTACTTTATCTCAAAAAGTCCAACCTTGAAAGAAAACGAATCGACATAGATGGAGAAAAACTAACTGACCTACGATTTGCAGACGGTGTGGCACTGAATATAATCTCTGTACAAGATATGGAAGAACGGTTGCGAAGTCTGAACGTTGAAAGCAAAAGGGTTGGCTTGCAAATGCATATAGGAAGGACAAAATTCATGACAAACTTTGAAACAGCAGAGGAAATAAGAATAGGCCATCACTAGTTAGAGAAAGTCAACAGTTACAAGCACTGGGCCAAACCTTAAAAATGGAGGATAATACAAGAGAAGAAGTATTAACAAGGATTAGAGGAAGGTGGAGATGTTACAGAAAACTTTTAACTGACATGAAAATACCACTTGCAATGAGGAGAAAGACCCGTGCATTTTAACGACATTGAGGTATGGAGCAGGAACCTGGGGCCCATTTCATAAAAAAGTTGCTATGATAGCAACTCTTGCTGTAATGTCAACTACTATGACAACAGTAACATTCTGCTTCCTGATCGCGGCTCTTTCAATGAAAGTTGACATTCCAGCAAAGGTTGCTATCATAGCAATTTTTTATGAAATGGGCCCCTGGTCTACAACTAAAGAAATGGAACATAAATTGAGAACAACACAGAGAGCTATATGGACAGAAGAATGCTCAATTTAACATTAGTTGACAAAGTGAAGCACAGTGACATACAGCAGAAAACAAAGGTAAAATATATCATGGTAAAAATTAAAGAGATGAAGTGGAGATGGGCAGAACACTAATATAGAACACAAGACTAAAGGTGGGCCAAGAAACTCGCAGAATGGCAACCAAGAACAGGCAAGCGAAGAAGGGGTCGACAAAAGAGAAGGTGGAGAGACGATGTATCATAATACACAAGCACAGCAACATGGAAGCGAATGACAGAAAATAGAAGGCAATAAGGAGGACTTCATCCAGCAATAGATGAATAATGCCTGATGATGATGATGATGATGATGATGATGTTGATGATGACGATAATGATGATGACGATGATGATGATGATGATGACTATATATCTCAGACCGAGCGACCGCTAGTGCCGCTCATACGACCTCTAGTGCCGCTCCTTCTGTTATTTTGTACTATATATCTCAGACCGACCGCTAGTGCCGCTCATACGACCTCTAGTGCCGCTCCTTTTACTATTGTGTACTATATATCTCAGACCGACCGCTAGTGCCGCTCATACGACCTCTAGTGCCGCTCCTTTTACTATTGTGTACTATATATCTCAGACCGACCGCTAGTGCCGCTCATCCGACCTCTAGTGCCGCTCCTTTTACTATTGTGTACTATATATCTCAGACCGACTGCTAGTGCCGCTCATCCGACCTCTAGTGCCGCTTCTTTTACTATTGTGTACTGTATATCTCAGACCGACCGCTAGTGCCGCTCATACGACCTCTAGTGCTGCTCCTTTTACTATTGTGTACTATATCTCTCAGACCGACCGCTAGTGCCGCTCATACGACCTCTCGTGCTGCTCCTTTTACTATTGTGTACTATATATCTCAGACCGACCGCTAGTGCCGCTCATCCGACCTCTAGTGCCGCTCCTTTTACTATTGTGTATTATATATCTCAGACCGACCGCTAGTGCCGCTCATACGACCTCTAGTGCCGCTCCTTTTACTATTGTGTACTATATATCTCAGACCGACCGCTAGTGCCGCTCATCCGACCTCTAGTTCCGCTCCTTTTAGTTTTGTGTACTATATATCTCAGACCGACCGCTAGTGTCGCTCATCCGACCTCTAGTTCCGCTCCTTTTAGTTTTGTGTACTATATATCTCAGACCGACCGCTAGTGCCGCTCATCCGACCTCTAGTTCCGCTCCTTTTAGTTTTGTGTACTATATATCTCAGACCGACCGCTAGTGCCACTCATCCGACCTCTAGTGCCGCTCCTTTTACTATTGTGTACTATATATCTCAGACCGACCGCTAGTGCCGCTCATCCGACCTCTAGTGCCGCTCCTTTTACTATTGTGTACTGTATATCTCAGACCGACCGCTAGTGCCGCTCATACGACCTCTAGTTCCGGTCCTTCTATTATTTTGTACTATATACAGTATCTCAGACCGACTGCTAGTGTCGCTCATATCACATGTAGCAACGTTCCCTTATATATTACCGGTGCTGTAGATCTCAGACTCGACCTCTAAATTGTTCCACTTACATCACAGATCCGACCTCTCATTCTGCTCATACCTCTGATTCTGCTCCTTTTATGTTCTTTATATCACAAACCCGACCTCTCGCTCTTACAACCTCCTGTGAAACGTCATACTTCACTATTTTTCTTTATGACCGTTTATTCCATAAACCTTGATAATAGCATGTTTTTTAAATTGTTTCCCACTTAATTTCTGCTCACTATTTGCAACGTTCAATTACATAAACATTTACATGAAATAAATTCCAACAACAACAACAACAACAACCAATGATAAAGAGCACGTTTAGTCAGCCATCATAATAATGGGAACCACATTACAAAGATTGTATTCAGTTTCTACACTGAACCGATGAACGTGTTTTTTATTTACTAAACAAAGATTATGTTCAAAGAATTCTTCACCAACTTAAATCACAAAAAGTTATAAATAATATGCTGCAAACCCTGTGACACCACATACAGTATTGGATTCTACAAACTTAACTTTTAAAGCAAATTACTTCGATAAACATAATTATAAAAATATAAAGTCTCTATAAAGAATGGCATTTACATCTTTCAGACGATTTATTCAGAGTGTTGGGCTTCTTAATAGACCATGCTAAAATGAATCTATTAGCCATATATTCATTGACATATACTTGTATCTATTCTTATATCTATTTTGTTTTCAATTGATATTGCTTCATATATTTGTCTATACTCTAAAATCTCAAATTAACGTGTAAATACATGTACCAAATTTCTTGAAAAAGAAATAAGAAATACATTTAAAATATATGAGATACTGAAACAATTCCTGATGCAATCGTTAGAGCCAATGTGTTGACTACATCTATAATAAGCAAAAGTTCAGGACTTGTCGGTTGTCAGTCAAAACAAACTATAACCTTGAAATCACATCAACACATGTTTAATACTCAAGCTCATTTCTTTATAAGCAAGAAAAGACTCATTTTTAACATCACTTAATGAAACTATGAAAGGATTGGTTCAAAAACATTTTAAGCAAATTATAATTTTTTGTTCCGATATATTTCCCTTTGCTTTTTCACAACTTCATAGTCAGGCCCTAGTAACTGATTATTTTCACTATGCCATGAATTGTTGAGATGAACAGATAATCGAAAGTGTAACTTCTTCATGTATTTGAACATTGTATGTTATATTATATATACAAGGAATCTTTAATAGCATACAAACACATTTTGTTCGTGGTTAAATATACAAGCTGAGGGTGATTTTGCCTTTCCAAAAAAAAAAAAGGGAAATCAGGCCACTAAGCCCCGTTTATTTATATTCTAAACATGTAAAATGTACCACATAAATATGTTTTCTTAGATGATACAAAAATGTCCCCACATCACTTAATTACGTAACAGTGATAAGAACTTGGACATACATACTAGCTGCAGGACATAATTTGTGTCCTGCTATTGTTATGCACGCTGGGTAATACAGAAGCAAACGTTAATAAACTGGATCTTAGTAGGGACATCCAAGGCTGCAACATCATAAATAACTAGATGTAGCTTCAACTGCGCGCTGCCGAAAATGATGCCTCCGCCATAGAGCGATTTTACAACCCAAAATGGAAGCAATTTTTAATATTCAAATTTGATAGTGATCCATTAACGGGTTCGCACAATATCGTGATCACAAGCTATTTTTCCTATACATGGCCCTGCAAGATAAATTCTTGCCCTGGGTTTGATAGTAATCTATCTGTCGGTTCTAATTATAATGCATTCCAAAGTTATTTATATGCATAATGCATATATGATTATGATATGACCATATGACTATATGCATTTATGACTTTGACCTTTGATCTCATGACCCCAAAATGTAATCAGTCAAATTGGCTCTGAAAGATATAGAAACATGTTTTGAGTTTGATGGTAATCTGTCTGTCGGTTCTCAAGATAATGCGATCACAAGCTATTTTTCAATACATAAAAAAGCCCCACGACTTTTTACTTTTGACCCCATGAACCTGAAATTTAATCAATCCATTGGATCTGCATAATACACACATTAACCAAGTTTGGCGGTAATTTATGAATAGGTTGTTGAGATAACGCGATCACAAGAAAGGACGTACGTACGTACGGACGGACGAATGGACGGACGGACAAACAGAAAACATAATGCCTCCGGCTACTTTGTTAATAGCGGAGGCATACAAGTATTTCTTCTAAAACATTCTTAAGATTACTGCCCAAGACAACTGATTTGGCCAATTTCCCTCACTTGGCAACACATGGCAGTAAAAAAATTCAAAAGTTGTATTTTGTGCCTTTGACAATACCACAATTATTGCATGCACAACTACAAATACCATAAATTTTTCCTTGGAAAGACCCATCAATTGAATGAAAATTGTTCATAATTACAGACGTCCATAATTCTGAGTGGATAGGGTCAGTTTTCAAAGCTCGGTATGGCGGATTCACAACTCGCACCGTCATTATAGGTAAGCAAACATTTTTGGACGGCAATAATCAATTATCCTCATATATCTACCCTACGTTTTTTTTTTCATCATCTCTTCTTTGCAGCATTACAAAGTTTGCATGTCACCAGACAGTACATGATTAATTTATCATAGTTTGGGGAACACACTTAACGCTCAGTGCATACCATCATGTTTACTACAAGCACCCAAACAATGCACAATCAAAAGTGATAACTAATGCGGATTCATTAACACCACAGAAGGACATCAAATTGAAAAATTGTTTTCCATTGCATTCATTTGCTTTTCCTCTAGAGGCAAGATAGTTGGAAATTCATAAACCATCCTATTTCTATAAAAAAAAAATTGACATCCTTTGTCTGTGACATGGACCTTCCAAACTCTCACTTTTATTGTGTTTGAAAGCTAATCAAAGAGCGAGATTAGATGGTAAACAAGATGTTCAGGTCAAATACCTATATTCATGTGGATCGGTCAAATGCATGTCATGTTACCGTAACTATATGACCCCTAAACATTATCTTCTAAAGGCCTTTCAAAGGATCATAAGAATTTTACGTGTCATCATTTCAGAAGGAGTACCAAAGTTATACATAATCTCAGTAAGCTAACTAATCCCTGTGCACTAGTAGAATATCAAGATCAAGCTAATGATGCATGGGTTTGGCTTTTACTGCTTCACAGGATCTAGCTCGAGCTGGCATCGTTGGCTATCTTATATGATATAACACACAAGGTGTGACAAAGGTTACGATGGAACACTAAATTCTGACGTTTATTTTCCTTTAGGTGAAGTTGTGCAGTCAATGAAATTTACTCTCACCATGCGCTTTCCATCACTTAGTGACTATGCAATATTGAGCGCAACAAATCGGGCATACATAATCAATACCTTCCCGTGGTGCCTCATTGATTGCATAATGTCAATTCTGATGGAACAAAGATCAATGAACTTTGTGAAAAATTGCCCCCAAATTGACATTTTTTCACAATAATTCAAAATGCAAGAGTGCAATTCGAATTAAACATGGTTCAAAGATGGATTACTACTTGGGGGGTTGAAACTGTTTAGATCTTTGTACTTCAAGAACCATACGACATATCACTTTCCGACATGTTCTCTTGTTTGTTTGTTTTCCATCCATTCCACATTTCAAAACATATTTGGATGCTACATAATTATTATCACGCTTATAGTCATCTCCTGACTAATAACATAAAGTAACATTTTGGGCAGTTGGGAAAATGATCGTAAAATCGGACAATACGTTACGTTCTGTATACCGGTGCGTGTTTATTCTGGATGCATGATGCTTTCTGTTTGAAACTGTTTATATCCCTATAGCTCTAAAATTTGTAAAACATATTTCTTCAGACTTGCTCTGATGTTTTTTGCATTTGGTCCGCTTTTCAGTAAATTTATGGATGTCACAAATTGTTACACTTATGATCATCTAATGTCCAATAGTATACAACAACATTTTTCAAGAATGCGCGTAAAATCGGACAAAATAGTGAGTAGATTCTTCAAACTTTCTCGTACAAAAAAAAATAATTCTTTACCTAGTTCAGGATTGTTTGTGGCATGAGACGAATTCCAGCCAATTTAATTTCATATATCGCCGAATTTACCCAAATAAGTCTATGTAAGTCTATTATATTTAATGGGAGTAATTCTGAAAAGAACGTTTTTCATTGTTAATTTTGATACTAATTTGCATCTTTTAAATAATCTCTTTTCATACTTTCCTAACTAAGTGGCATTCAAAGAACAGGTGTTCTATAGTTTCAACATGGGAGGTACGGAATTTGCAAGTACTACTTGATTCAGCCTGGATTTTGCACAAATACAAATTCATTGGAATAATAAAATTATTTAAGCCAGATTGAAACCACCTGATTGTAACAACTTGCATTACTTGAAACGGTATAGAATTTAAACAACTCCATGCATTTCTCTAGTGAAACTTGTTTTCGAATTCTTTGAAAGTTATTTGATACCCTTTCTTTCACCAATTTAACATAAATATTTTTACACCTTTTTTTTTGCTTCATCAAAATACTAATGACATGTGGTCTGAGTGAAGTAGTTAACAGGTCGTGAAAAACTGTCCAACTTCTCACTAATCTCTTGTTTTATAATGAAATATGTTACATAATCAATGGAAATATTGTACACTTCAATATTTCTTTGTCTACTTAAAACCTGACCATCTGTGCCCATTAGGTCATTAACAAATCTTGAAGCCTTTTGACTCCAGTGTCTAAAGTTACCAAATTTTCTGTTTATAACTACACCTGTATATGTCTTCATTCAGAGAGGAATTCTCTTTACTAGAACATCTATTTGCTTTCCAAAAAATACACCATGAGGAGATTACATCTTTCCAAAAAAGATTCGTTATTAAATCAACAATCTTTTCTAAATAGCCATGATAATGTCGATAATTTCGTGTGTATGTGTGGGTAAAAAGAACATGGAGTTCACATTAGGGTGCGACAAATAATCGTGATAATTTTCTTGTGCTGGATGTATGGTGCTGGCAAGGTTCTCCCCAATGGAAACAAAATATGAATTGAAATGATTCACAATGTTTTCTTGGTTATTGATATCAGCGCCATCGATTTTAAGTTGACTTATCCGAGATTTTCCGGAGGATTTGTTTAGTACTGCGTTGATATACATCTTATGTCTTTTTTCATATTGCGTTTAAAGGATTGAAATTGGCTGCAGTGAAACGATTTCCTTCCGTTGCGAAGAATAGTTGTTAAATTGTTTTTGTTTCTGTTTTGTGCAGTTGTTTTAGCTACAGATTTGTAAAGCTTATTCTTACGGTTTAAACATCGCAAGAGTGCGGGTGTTGTCCAGGGAGATCTTTGAATTGTTTTGTTGTCTCTGTTTTTTTTACTTCGCAGAGCGGTACGTGTTAGCTTGAAATGTTAAGTTTGTGTTAATAGCATTGTGCACTGGTGACCAGTTAGTGTTTATGAATCTTCCCAAACACTCTTGGTTTACGCCAGTTTGACAATTATGCTCGTAAAAGCAAGATATCTATACTACAGGCTCACATCTAACATGTCTAATGTGTTGTGAAAGTAATCTGTCAATCAAATACTTGTCAAATTCAACTTAAGCTCAAAAGGACATTGTGAATACCATTACATTTCGCAAACGTCGCTATTTCATGTCTCCGTTGCCAATGTCACCCTCAGCGTTGCTATTGCCAACAAAATTAATATGGGTAGTTGCACATACACTAGGCGACCGAAATGGCAGAGTTAAACCAAAACATAATGGTACAATCTAACATATTGTATGTGGCACAATGTAATTGATGTCATAATAGTTGATTTTGGCGGGGAGGCCACGGTTGTATGCAAAATCTGCCATGCAGCCACTCATTTTTGTGAAACTCCTTGACAAAATAGTGCAGTATATTTGACATTATTTGGCCGTCGGTCTAAGTCGGTCTTAACAAGTTTGGTTTTACCAAAGTAATATTTTATCTTTAACTGCTACCAGCCAAACTTAATAAAAAGCTTCCAATGCTTTTTAGATTAAATATTCTGACACAGTTTACACCAAAATCACGTGAAAATGAGAAAAAAAGGCTGTTTTTCGCTGAGGGCACGGCAACAGGCCGCCGTCGTCAACGTCGAACAGAGCCCATCAATCGCCAGGAAAAAAAAACACTGAATGTCGAATGAAAAGGTGAGATAGTTGAACAAATTTAGTTTGATATTGTAACTTGTATTAATTTTAGTACCTTACTTTAATATGATAACGCCATTTCATAGACCCTCTACCGGTCTCTCCGGTAGTGATGCCACAAATACAAATTGGGTCATTTTGGTGGGTAATCTACGAGATGTCCGCTATAAATTTATGTGGTTTCAGGAGTTAATTGACAAATTGGATGACACACTCCAACCCAGCTCCTGGGATCGTCAGGGCTGTCGTTTTAAAACTCTAGTTTGTTTCATTTGCACACGTTATTTTGTATTAACATTTTATTCATACGATGAACGAGCTTGATCACAAAAATCGCTATACGCTCATAGAGATGAAGTTTTATGCAAAGTTTCGTTAAGTTTCTAATACAATAAATGATTTCGTAAACGAAGGACTCTCAATGGAGCGTAGTATTATAAAGTAAACGCCATATCATATCCGATTTACGCGGATTCTTCCAAAATGTCACCTTACATTATTGGCCAGGAGAAGACCATAACTCTAACGTTTCAATATGTTACATCCATACGCCAGAACAAGTCCGGAAGACATAATATGGAATGGTTTTTTTTTTCAACTATAAGGACATATTACAAAAATCAACAAAAGTAACGTGCATCTAGCATAATTTTGTCCAGAGTGAAGACGTATCTATATACAAAAATGTTACGTTATGTTTTTGGTCAGTAGATGACCATTAGCGTGATGATATGTAACACCCATATATGTTTTGAAAGGTGGAATGGATGCCAGAATCATCAGAACATGTCGGAAAGTAATAGGTTGTATCGTTCATGAAGTACAAGGATCTAAAATGTTTCAACCAAAAGGTAACACGAATACAGAATATACACGTAATGTGGCTTCCGATTTTACGCAATTTTTCTAAAAAGCTCCGTTACATAATTGGTCAGGAGATGACCATAGGTATGACAATATGTAACATCCACGTATGTTTTGAAAAGCGGAACAAACGTCAAAACGTCGAGAAATGTGTAGTATGGTTCTTGGATATAGGGTTTGAAACTTTTCACGTATCCAAACAAATACGCGTATAAAGAACGGACGCGCAGAATTTTGTCCGACTTAAAGTGCATTCTTCCAAAATGTTATTCTCTATTATTGGTCAGTAGATGACCATTATAGCGTGTGATTAAATGTCACATTCTTATATTTTCCGAAAAGCTTGAGAGATGCAAAACGCAGCAAACATAGTTTGAAATAATTTTTTTGTGTGGCTTGTGAACTACAAGAACTACTACCAATCAAGTTTGATATCTGAGTATCAAAATAATGTCTTAACACCTTTGTTATAATGGTACTATCGTATTTGTAAGTGTGTGCGTCATCAAACAAAGGAGCGGCACTAGCGGTCGGTCTGAGATATGTAGTACACAATAGTAAAAGGAGCGGCACTATTTATTCAAGTCTTCTTTAAAAATACAGGGTTGGCAACCTCATTTGAAAAACTGCTTTCCAGGTGCGCCCTGTATATACATACAAAACATTTACAAGTGGTGTAATAAATAAACTGCGTAATTAGACATACTTAATCAACATATATAACAACAAAATAAAATACACCTTTACAACACTAACAAAAAGGAACAACAACAAAAGTACTTCACTTTACACGATTAAACAATGTCTTTGAAAAGGGGCAAGAAAAGGGGGAAGAAGAAGAGGAAAGTGAGATTACATGACTACGAAGTGAGCAGGTGAGAGGCTAAACCTCTGCGGACACAATTTATCTACAGACACAATTTATCTACAGACACGTAATGTAGCAGCTGGATTGACAAGACAACAATAGGACATTATAGAATAGAATTGAACTGGAGACAGCTTTTCTTAAATGCTTTTAGAGAGTTACTGTGTTGGACTTTAATAGGGAGCTTATTGAATAGGTAACTACCAGTGTAAGAAAATGAACGTTTTTTATATTTTGTTTTCGGTTTAGGGATAAGCAAGGTGCTATTTAAGGCGTATCTAATATTATAGTTAACATTAAAAGGTCTTATCAGTGGTTCCAAGTAGGATGGTACAAGCTTATTGACTATTTTAAAGACAAGAGTACAATACTGGTATTTAATACGATTTTCTATACATTGCCAATTCAATGAAGCCATCAAAAAGCATTTAGATGTATATCGATCTGCGTTCAGTATAAGGCGTGCATATTTGTTTTGTAATCTCTGGAGCTTTAACAAGTTTGTTTTAGAACAAGTTCCCCATGCGGTACAACAGTAATCTATGTATGGTAGCAACAATGCGAAATACAAATTAACTAATATTTTATTCGGTATTAGCGATTTTATGCGCCGAATACATCCTATAGAACGAGAGAGCTTATTACATATGTACAAAATATGATTATTCCATAATAACTGTGAATCTAATATTACACCTAAATATTTCATTTTTTGAACGTATTCTAAAGTCAATTTTTTGTACAGAATTTCAAACTTTGCAATTTGTAATTTTCTTTTAGGTCCAAAGACCATAGTTTTTGTCTTTCCTGAATTTATGAACATATCATTATTTCCCATCCATGTAACAATCAAATCAAAATACTTCTGGAGGTTTTTCTGAACTTGAGACAGATCGACTGTATTATTAAAGATAACTGTATCATCTGCATATAATGATAGTTTCGTTTGTGAATGACATTGCAAATTACACATATCATTTATAAATAGACAAAATATGAGTGGACCCAGTATTGAACCTTGGGGAACCCCAGTTTTAACTGTTACAAAATCACTAGTACATTGTTGCATTGGAACACATTGCTTTCTGCCAATCAAATAATTCACAAACCATTTACGCTCGCTACCGTTTATACCATAGTAAATCATTTTTTCTAGTATCTTTTTATGTAGAATTACATCAAATGTTTTTTTAAGATCTAACGATATTGCACCAGTAATCTGCTTATTATTCATATTTTCAAGTAAATAATCAACAATATCAGTCACACAGGTTGCTGTGGAATGTGATGGTCTAAATCCAGACTGTTGAGATGATAACATATTATTGTCATTGAGGTACAAGTATAACTGTGTGTGTATTGCTTTTTCTAATATTTTGGACAGAATGGGTAGAACTGAAATTGGTCGAAAATTATCAATTTCATATGGACCTCCTTTGTGAATAGCTGTGACTCTGGCCATTTTAAAGTCCATCGGTATTTCAGACGTTTCTAATGATTTGTTAAAAGAAATTGTAAGAGGTTGACATACGAATTCTGCTGCTATTTTAAGTAGTTTTGGATGAATACCATCTAATCCTACAGCCTTTTTACAATCAATATTTGATAATTTTTTTCTTACAAATTCAACAGTTATATCTTTGAATGTAAATGTGTCTTTCCATAGCAAGGTTCCCATGGAGTTAACGTCATCATTATTACATGTATTAGTCCCTAATCGTTCACTAACATTATTGAAAGCTTCATTTAACTTGTTAAGTATTACATTGCCGTCAGTTATAACTTCTCCATTTATAGTAAGATCAAAGTCTGTTTTGCCATTCTTTTTGGGTAGAAGGTCTTTCAAAATCTTCCAATTTTTATTTATGTTATTTCCACATTTAATAAATTCATCTTTATAAAATTCCTTTTTTAAATATTTATTCAAGTTGTTTGCTCGGTTTCGATAGTGTTTAAATTTATCCCAATCTGAGTCCAGCTTGGTTTTCTTAAACCTCTTTCTATAATAGTCTCTTTCTCCTGCCAGCACGAGGTACTCCGTTCTGTTTTCTTCTGACAGAGATTATTGGGGCATGTTTATCGCTCAGCCGATTAAACAACGACTTAAAACGGTCCCAAAGACATTGAACACTGTTCTTATTTGAATAAAAACCATCCCATTCAATTTCCCCTAAGTCCCTACGAAATTTCTGATCATCAAAATAACGGAACGTCCGAAACTTACTAATCTTTGGTAGGTTAGAGCGACATTTGAATGACCCTTTAATCACAAAGTAGATCAATGAATGGTCACTAAAACCGATACATTTTACACCAGATTCTACAAGATACAAGATACAAGATTACACCAGATATGTAGTACGCAAAACTAGAAGGAGCGGAACTAGAGGTCGTATGAGCGGCACTAGCGGTCGGTCTGAGATATGTAGTACACAATAGTAAAAGGAGCGGCACTACAGGTCGCATGAGCGGCACTAGCGGTCGGTCTGAGATATGTAGTACACAATAGTAAAAGGAGCGGAACTAGAGGTCGTATGAGCGGCACTAGCGGTCGGTCTGAGATATATAGTACACAATAGTAAAAGGAGCGGCACTAGAGGTCGGATGAGCGGCACTAGCGGTCGGTCTGAGATATATAGTACACAATAGTAAAAGGAGCGGCACTAGAGGTCGGACGAGCGGCACTAGCGGTCGGTCTGAGATATATAGTACACAATAGTAAAAGGAGCGGCACTACAGGTCGGATGAGCGGCCCTAGCGGTCGGTCTGAGATATATAGTACACAATAGTAAAAGGAGCGGCACTAAAGGTCGTATGAGCGGCACTAGCGGTCGG
Source organism: Arbacia lixula (assembly GCA_963669155.1). Taxonomy (NCBI): domain Eukaryota; kingdom Metazoa; phylum Echinodermata; class Echinoidea; order Arbacioida; family Arbaciidae; genus Arbacia; species Arbacia lixula. The sequence continues at coordinate 16,533,212 of OZ022597.1, forward strand.
TCTGAGATATATAGTACACAATAAGAGGAGCGGCACTAGAGGTCGGATGAGCGGCACTAGCGGTCGGTCTGAGATATATAGTACACAATAGTAAAAGGAGCGGCACTAGAGGTCGGACGAGCGGCACTAGCGGTCGGTCTGAGATATATAGTACACAATAGTAAAAGGAGCGGCACTACAGGTCGGATGAGCGGCCCTAGCGGTCGGTCTGAGATATATAGTACACAATAGTAAAAGGAGCGGCACTAGAGGTCGGACGAGCGGCACTAGCGGTCGGTCTGAGATATATAGTACACAATAGTAAAAGGAGCGGCACTACAGGTCGGATGAGCGGCCCTAGCGGTCGGTCTGAGATATATAGTACACAATAGTAAAAGGAGCGGCACTAGAGGTCGGATGAGCGGCACTAGCGGTCGGTCTGAGATATGTAGTACACAATAGTAAAAGGAGCGGCACTAGAGGTCGGATGAGCGGCACTAGCGGTCGGTCTGAGATATATAGTACACAAAACTAAAAGGAGCGGCACTAGAGGTCGGATGAGCGGCACTAGCGGTCGGTCTGAGATATATAGTACACAATAGTAAAAGGAGCGGCACTAGAGGTCGGATGAGCGGCACTAGCGGTCGGTCTGAGATATATGGTACACAATAGTAAAAGGAGCGGCACTAGAGGTCGGATGAGCGGCACTAGCGGTCGGTCTGAGATATATAGTACACAATAGTAAAAGGAGCGGCACTAGAGGTCGTATGAGCGGCACTAGCGGTCGCTCGGTCTGAGATATATAGTCATCATCATCATCATCGTCATCATCATCATCGTCATCATCATCAACATCATCATCATCATCATCATCAGGCATTATTCATCTATTGCTGGATGAAGTCCTCCTCATTGCCTTCTATTTTCTGTCATTCGCTTCCATGTTGCTGTGCTTGTGTATTATGATACATCGTCTCTCCACCTTCTCTTTTGTCGACCTGTTCGCTTGCCTGTTCTTGGTTGCCATTCTGCGAGTTTCTTGGCCCACCTTTAGTCTTGTGTTCTATAAAAGTGCTCTGCCCATCTCCACTTCATCTCTTCAATTTTTACTATGATATATTTTACCTTTGTTTTCTGCCGTATGTCACTGTGCTTCACTTTGTCAACTAATGTTAAATTGAGCATTCTTCTGTCCATATAGCTCTTTGTGTTGTTCTCAATTTATGTTCCATTTCTTTAGTTGTAGACCAGGGGCCCATTTCATAAAAAATTGCTATGATAGCAACCTTTGCTGGAATGTCAACTTTCATTGAAAGAGCCGCGATCAGGAAGCACAATGTTCACTGTTGTCATAGTAGTTGACATTACAGCAAGAGTTGCTATCATAGCAACTTTTTATGAAATGGGCCCCAGGTTCCTGCTCCATACGTCAATGTCGTTAAAATGCACGGGTCAAATATCTTTCTCCTCATTGCAAGTGGTATTTTCATGTCAGTTAAAAGTTTTCTGTAACATCTCCATCCTCCTCTAATCCTTGTTAATACTTTTTCTCTTGTATTATCCTCCATTTTTAAGGTTTGGCCCAGTGCTTGTAACTGTTGACTTTCTCTAACTAGTGATGGCCTATTCTTATTTCCTCTGTTGTTTCAAAGTTTGTCATGAATTTTGTCCTTCCCATATGCATTTGCAAGCCAACCCTTTTGCTTTCAACGTTCAGACTTCACAACCGTTCTTCCATATCTTGTACAGAGATTATGTTCAGTGCCACACCGTCTGCAAATCGTAGGTCAGTTAGTTTTTCTCCATCTATGTCGATTCGCTTTCCTTCAAGGTTGGACTTTCTGAGATAAAGTACACAATGATAAAAGGAGCGGAACTAGAGGTCGTATGAACGGCACGAGCGGTCGGGTAACATTATTTTATGACAAAACTTGTGAGCGCCCGTATTCGTATTCGTTGTGCACTAACAGCAGCGCGCGGGCGAGGTATAATGAATATGCATGAGTGTGACGTATCTTTGTCTTGGCCACGCTCGGCCACGCCCCCGACCTCTAGTGCCGCTCTTCGTATGCTATCCAGTCGGATCACGAGAATCTATCGGGTTTCGTGTCTAAACAACACACCGGTGCGGCAACTGGAAACCCGTATTCTACTAGGAGTGGCTCTGCATCTGAAAGACGGAAAGTCCTCATCATGGCGCCCATCGGTCCTTTGTTGTCATTGTTGTCTTTATTTGTAGGAAATGTTCTTGGAGAACCAACTCTACAACTGGTTAATGTGGTAAACAAATGATAACTGTTTTTCCTCTTGCCACCGATTCTTAAAAAATTGTAGTCCGACACCTGTGTTATTACGTAAGGTAATTAAATAGAATTGAATGACGTTAAATATCCACGCATCGACGTACACTCGACTCGACTGTGACTTGAATCTTATCTTAGGCGTGTTTTTTTTTTTAACAATGACAAGCTAAACTTAGGTTTTAATCAGTTCTTTGATTCTCAAAACTGAAGTCATGGAAGTACAACTCCTACCTCAGGCTCAGTTCTGATATTGTACTCAAATCGTAGTGATAATGTCTGAATACCAGTGTTACTTAGGTACAACCACTGGCGCTAGATGGCGCTGTCGCGCATGTGTACCGAAAGTCAATGTGTGTTGTGTGTCACCGTATCCCCATAGGAATACGTGTTGTAGCCGCAGCTATCGTTTTGCAATCGCTAGTGCGTGTGTCATGGCAAGTGGAAGGATATTAGTTTTCAACTTGTGTTATAGGTCTCATACACAATCGTACATCGTAGTATCGTGAAGGTACGATATGTATACTTACTATCGCAGGCGAGATCTGCCATCCATAAAGCTCAGAATCATCACCAGTCACCGCGAATTGTGCCGGTATGCACCAAATTAACAGCTAAATTCCGTAAAGTCTTTGTTCGTTTTTATTTTTATCCACATGTATATCAAACTCATTGATTTTTTGTGACATTTTTGGAAAGCTTAGACTGTGTACATTTTTTTCGACACGCAAGCTAAGCTCCCCAAAGCTCCCCGAAATGTCTGTGGTAGCTGGAAGTCGGCTACCGTGAGGCCGACTTCGACAGATTTCGAGTAAAATTTCGGATTTCTCCGCGCGTGCGGGTTTCTTCCCGCGCGTGCGTCTATGGAGTTATGTATGTTAAAGCGTATACAATTGACATGTAGTTTTATTTTTTAAGTTGTAGATTCTAGACGTAATAAATTTGATTTACATTGTTAGTAATTAAATATTCTTGTCATGTAACATATTGAGGGGAACCACATTAGAATCAATCGGACATTCACAGAAAAATCTGCCAGATATTCCTTCCGATTCTGTGTAGCTATAGTATGACTGAGCATTGACACAAACACATATCACGCGGTTTCCATTCGATTTGCATGCTGCACGCCGCCTCGCCTCGCCTCGCGCATACGAGCGAGTGCAGCGTGATCTACTCGCCGTTACTTCAGGGGCGCGTATTGTGCGAAACGGTAGCTTCTTGGCAGCAAGCATGGGCAGTCCGCTCGCCACAGCCACGGTATGGGTAATGCAGCTAGCGGTTCCCATTCGATTTGCATGCTTCATGCCGCGCCTCGCTACTCGCATACTAGCGAGTACAGCGTGATCTACCCGCCGCTACTTCAGGGGATGCGTATTGTGTGAAACGGTGACTTTCCTGCGGCGTGCATTGGCAGTCCGCTCACGCCATGGTAGCAGACGCCACGGTAGCAGAGCGCGCATTTAAAATACGGACACGCATAAATTCCGATCATAGCTATCGTGCGATATCGCTAATGATGTAGGGCTTCAAAATTTACACGTAGATTTTGACATATTATTATCAAATTTCGAGCCGAGATTTTTACTATTTCTCGCATGTTTTTTTAAATTCCAAGGTACAGGGTAAGATTTTGTGGCATTTCACTTACCAATGAGCGTTATTATGAAAAATCTAGAGCAAGTTTCACTTTCTTTTGCATGACCCTACCAGTGTGATTGGCCTGGTTTGGCTGCCTTTTTCATGGGCTTGGTCTTGCTCCCTTGCCGGGGAGGGGGTGGGGGGGGGGGGGGGTATTCCAAATGTTCACAGAGACTGAGTCTTATCCATTCTTCGAGTTATGATCCTAGCTTGAGAGCAATTCTGACAGATGCAGTTATTAAAAGCCGAGTTGTGTAATTATTCTTGTGAAAAGTAATGCGAGTGACTTTAAATTTCATGTCAACTGACAGTGATGATGGCATAATTACATGGCTGAGTGTGTATTTGACCATTCTGTGACTTTTGGAGCATTGCACTGTATAGAGACCTATCTGTTTGTAAATCTTAAATTCTTCCACCACCTTCTCTCTTTTTCCAGCTGTATCGTCATGGCGATCGATCTCCCACAGGCACATTTCCAACTGACCCACACCAGGAGGATGCTTGGCCCCAAGGTTGGGGGCAGCTCTCCAAGGTAAGATCAGAGGTTTTAGGAAGGAGAAGAAAGTCAGTTCAAGAAATGTAATAAAACACCTGTATGGATGCTAGATCGTTCTAATGAATATCAAAAGCATTCACCAATCATGCCAATGCTTTGATGTCCTATGCTCAGGGCTAACATTTAGTGGATGTCAACTTGGAAAGAAACATCTTTAAAGGGCATATACTGTACTGGGAAGGCAAAAAAGCCTTCAAAATGTAATTGTTAGCAGTCTTCTTGCCAATGGTCTTAAATTCATGTATTGTCTATTTTAGAAGCTTGCTGAAAGTTATTTGCCCTCAAATGATCTACATTTGGAGTAATGAGTGATTAAATCACAAATCCTCAAAATGTTGGAGCAAACATTTTGAGGATTTAATCATTAATCATTAATTACTCCATATATGGATCATTTGAGGGCAAATAACTTTCAGCAAGCTTCTAAAATAGACAATACATGAATTTAAGACCATCGGCAAGAAGATTGCTAATAATTAATTACATTTTGAAGGCTTTTTTTCCTTCCCAGTACAGTATATGCCCTTTAATTGCCCATTGTAAGGCAGTGAGCATGGGTTCAAAGAAAGAAAATTGATTTATATCCTTCCATATCATTATCCCTGATTTGTAAGACAGAGTCTCGAATGGGTTACAGATCGACGAGCTTGGCTGTGGATGTTCTCTCTTTCATTTGGCACCCTTAACCCATTCTGTTACTGAGCTCGCATGTATGCGAGTTAGTTTTTTTTCCAATCAGATACTAAGCAGCAAGATGACTTAGTGATACTGTTTATAGGCTTCTAGGTTAAACCACAAGGAGTCTGCATCACTCACACATTTTTTAGTATTGGCTCAAGTTCTGTCCACTCCACCATGTTTCCACTCTGCCCTCAATTGAGAAGTGACATTCTCGAGAGCCTAACTTATATCCTCTCTTCACTATGAGTCCCTCTGTCTCTCTATGTGTCTCTATCTTGGTTTGTCTATGCCTCTTTTTTGTTCTGTCTCTGTCTTTTTCTTTCTATATATCTCATTCTTTCTCTCTACCCATCTCTTTCTCTATCCCCTTGTCTTACTGTGTACCATCCCTCTCTTTCCATTTTTCTCTTCTCCTTCTCTCTTGCCCCTAATCTCTCCTGTTCTCCTTCCTACCAACCTCTCTTTTTCCCTCCTGTCTATCCCTCACTCTCTTCACACTCTCACTCTGTATGCCTCCATCCTTCTCTCTTGCCCCTAATCTTGTCTGTTCTCCTTTCTACCAACCTCTCTTTTTCCCTCCTGTCTATCCCTCACTCTCTTCGCACTCTCACTCTGTATGCCTCCATTCTTCTCTCTAGCCCCTAATCTCATCTGTTCTGCCTTCCTACCAACCTCTCTTTTTCCCTCCTGTCTATCCCTCACTCTCTTCGCACTCTCACTCTGTATGCCTCCATTCTTCTCTCTTGCCCCTAATCTCTCCTGTTCTCCTTCCTACCAACCTCTCTTTTTCCCTCCTGTCTATCCCTCACTCTCTTCACACTCTCACTCTGTATGCCTCCATCCTTCTCTCTTGCCCCTAATCTTGTCTGTTCTCCTTTCTACCAACCTCTCTTTTTCCCTCCTGTCTATCCCTCACTCTCTTCACACTCTCACTCTGTATGCCTCCATCCTTCTCTCTTGCCCCTAATCTCGTCTGTTCTGCCTTCCTACCAACCTCTCTTTTTCCCTCCTGTCTATCCCTCACTCTCTTCACTCTCTCACTCTGTATGTCTCCATCCTTCTCTCTTGCCCCTAATCTCGTCTGCTTTCCTACCAACCTCTCTTTTTCCCTCCTGTCTATCCCTCACTCTCTTCACTCTCTCACTCTGTATGTCTCCATCCTTCTCTCTTGCCCCTAATCTCGTCTGCTTTCCTACCAACCTCTCTTTTTCCCTCCTGTCTATCCCTCACTCTCTTCACACTCTCACTCTGTATGCCTCCATCCTTCTCTCTTGCCCCTAATCTCGTCTGCTTTCCTACCAACCTCTTCTTTTCCCTCCTGTCTATCCCTCACTCTCTTCTCACTCTCACTCTGTATGCCTCCATCCTTCTCTCTTGCCCCTAATCTCGTCTGTTCTGCTTTCCTACCAACCTCTCTTTTTCCCTCCTGTCTATCCCTCACTCTCTTCACACTCTCACTCTGTATGCCTCCATCCTTCTCTCTTGCCCCTAATCTCGTCTGCTTTCCTACCAACCTCTCTTTTTCCCTCCTGTCTATCCCTCACTCTCTTCACACTCTCACTCTGTATGCCTCCATTCTTCTCTCTTGCCCCTAATCTCTTCTGTTCTCCTTTCTACCAACCTCTCTTTTTCCCTCCTGTCTATCCCTCACTCTCTTCGCACTCTCACTCTGTATGCCTCCATCCTTCTCTCTTGCCTCTAATGTCGTCCGTTCTGCCTTCCTACCAACCTCTCTTTTTCCCTCCTGTCTATCCCTCACTCTCTTTGCACCCTCACTCTGTATGCCTCCATTCTTCTCTCTTGCCCCTAATCTCGTCTGTTCTGCCTTCCTACCAACCTCTCTTTCCCCCTCCTGTCTATCCCTCACTCTTTTCGCACTCTCACTTTTTATGCCTCCATCCTTCTCTCTTGCCCCTAATCTCGTCTGCTTTCCTACCAACCTCTCTTTTTCCCTCCTGTCTATCCCTCACTCTCTTCACACTCTCACTCTGTATGCCTCCATCCTTCTCTCTTGTCCCTAATCTCTTCTGTTCTCCTTTCTACCAACCTCTCTTTTTCCCTCCTGTCTATTCCTCACTCTCTTCACACTCTCACTCTGTACGCCTCCATTCATTAGATTGGAATGCAGATGCAGTACGGCCTTGGGCAATTCTTGCGTGAGCGCTACGCAGACACGGGATTCCTCAGCACAAACTACACACGGGAGGAGATTGTCATTCGCAGCACAGACGTCGATCGATGTCTCATGTCTGCTCAGAGTAACCTCGCTGGCCTCTACCCGCCAACGATGGATGAAAGATTCAACGACACCATAGCATGGCAACCCATCCCCGTGCATACAATTGCAAAGGAGAAGGATTATGTAAGACCCAATGAGAGAAGGGATGGGGGAGGGTTAGAATAGTGAGAATTGTTCACCCTGAAGATAAAGTTGGTTTCAATAAAAGCAGAAATTTAAAAGAAACATTAGTGAAGGAAAAGAGAGTTGTGATCTTAATGAAATTTCAAATTGTGATGTGAGGTGCTCTCCCATATTTCCATAAATTGCTCTTTTTCTGTTTTTGACAACAGAATAATATTTTGTGTACATACGTTATTTTGATGATGTATCAAATGCACAGGTAAAAGGATGCATATCTTTTTGAGAAAATGCATATTTTTGGAGAAAATATATACAACATACGGGAGAGCACCTCGCACGTGATGTCACAAAATTGAAACTTTAAAAGATCATAACTTTCTTCTCCTTTGAAGGATTTCCATCAACCTTCACTTATACGTTTCTTTCATGTGTCTCCTTTTATTGAAACCAACTTAATTTCAGGGTGAACTATTCCTTTAAAAGTTGGTAATAGAAGCAAATCAACAGAGAGTAAATATTTGTGTATGAGAGAAGAAGAGAAAAAGAGAGAGAACAATAACAAATCAGGGTGGATCATCGGGAGGAAAATTACATATGGGCAGTGGGCGAATTCACCCAAAAAACTCACAAGATTGAAAAATGCCCTGAGAGAAAAGCAAGTTGATATATATATATATTTTTCAAATTTACAGCTTCTCCGGACTTCTGGCACGAAATGTCCATACTACGATGAGCTTTATGCTGAGCTACTGAAGGGGGACAACGTGACACAGCTCAACAAGGAGAATCAGGTATGTTCATCTCACAAATCATTACCAGTATTATCAAGGCTTACCCTTACAGACAGGCTGTCCTTTGGTTGGTCAAAGAATAAAATTTTGTAAATATCCACGGAAAATGGACGAAGATGCTGTATTAGAACTTCCCTTCCAATAATAGAACTAGAAACGCAATGCAAATTTATAGCCATCAGTAAATTGTGAGGAGGTTTTGGGCGAATCGTCCGAAACCTATAGCCCAGAGACTAGAGACCACTTCCATGTGCATGCATTCAATGGGAGTAATGCTCGCATCTTGCGCTGAGAGGGACAATAAGATTATGAATGTCGACTATGCTATGTAAAGGACAGTTTTTCACTTCTCCTGAAAGTGTAAAGCTATAGCTGTGATTTCATATACAATATTGCTAGGGTACACTGCTAATTCCTGCAGTTTCATGACTTTTGAAAATGGGACACCCTGTCTTTAACAAAGGCACTGGGCAACCTGAGGGTTCCCGCAGTCATGGAAAATCCTGGAAAAATTTGTGATCATGGAAAGTCAGGGAATTCAGAAAATTTGTGAAAAGTCATAGAAAGGGGATTTTGGTCATGGAAAATCTGTCAGTTCAAGAAAATTACTTGAGTTTGTGATCAAGATAATTTTGGATTTTGGGTGTTGGTGAAACGAAAATGGTACCCTGGTCAGAAACAGCCCATATACTAATGATAATAAATACATGATATGTCATGAGTAAGGTAGTTGGTGGAACAGATGGCTGTGAGGGGAGGTGGCGGCTATCATAACGTGTCCGATTTAGTCATGGAAAAGTCATGGAATTCTGTTTTCAAATTTCTGTGGGAACCCTGAACCTGAAACATTCAGATCAGTGGCTCCCCAAAAATACTCATAGCTCATAGTCTGGGCCACCTGAAAATCCATTTGGCCACCTAGATCTCTTACTGGCCATCTTGAACCGTAACAATTAATATCACATGTCTTATATAATGCATAATACCCCTGACAGGGTCTCTACACGCTTAGAAAAAAAGAGAAAAATGATAATAAGAAGGAAGAAAAAGAAAAGGAAAATGCTGCATCTAGATCAAACATTCTAACTACTATTTGATAAAGATGATAAAGTAATTGATATTGATATTGATATCATAAGGGCAATCCCTAATTATAAAGCCTGCACTTTACTTTGTTCAGGGGTTGATGGTAGGAGTTCAGTGCACTTTTAAGAACATGAGGCGAAGCCTGTTGTACCTCCTTGTACATATCTACATGGAGTATGATGATATAAGGAAATGACAGAGACACTCATCGTTTGGCTGGGGCTGCTTGAAGAGTTCGAGGCTCATTTCATTGGACAGAAAGCGAAAATAAAACAAAACATACACAAGTCTTATACCCACCCTCACTTGTATGATAGCCTTCACGAAATGTTGTGTGTCTGTGGTTGTGGTTCTTATACTGCCCTACTCTGACACAAGGAAGCAAGTGACAAATCACTCAAATCTGGGTTATCGGTATTCGTAAATTGCACCCAGCATTTCCTACATATGGCCAAAATCTGGACAAGAAATATTCATCTTGCTGCGGGATATTCAATCTAACATGATGTGGTGTTGCACTGATGCCAGTGCAAGTGACAGACACATTTTGCTCATTCACAAGAACAGTATCTTTTGTTAGTTGCTTCCTTTTGTCAAATTAGGGCAGTATACATGTGGCAATGAACTTGGCACAAAGAAGTCGGTCGAAATGACAGGAGGAGGGAGTATAGAACATGAGGCGTTAACACGTCATTGTTTCCTTTTTCTCGCTCTATAGTTTGTCTATTTGTGAGTGGGCGTGGGGGAGTTTCATACCAATGTATGAACATGGTAATTATGAATTACCATGTTGTATATATGATTGCTGTAAGGGTTGGCTATTGTTGTGATTATAAGAGGTTGTGGGTTGTAGCTTTGTGCAGTGAAGTGCTGATGTTGCATCCTAGGTTTTCACTTTATACACTACAGCTCAAAGGAATTGGCATAGGGAAAGGGAAAGGGAAGAAAGGGAAGGAGCTGCAGTTTTAAACCGCAGTATATTTTGTCCATTTCAGCATGAAGCATGATGCTTTAAGCATCTTGTTTCAAAATATACTGCGGTTTAAAAATGCAGCTCCTTCCCTTTCTTCTCTTTCCCTTTCCCTATGCCAATTCCTTTGATGTGTAGTGTATATATGCCATGCCATAGTGACATTTTGTTTCAGTTTCAAATTGCATGTATATCTCTTTTGATAGTAGATTTGTTACTTTATTTATTATGACACCTGTAAGATTCCTTTTTTAATTTCCATTTTTCTCCTTAGGATTTCTTCAAGGATTTGAAGAAGAACACAGGTGTTACTGAAGATATCACAATCGATAATGTTTACACGATTGAAGATCCCCTATTCTGTGAAGTAAGTATTATGTGTCTTTCTGACTTGAGAGTAATTTCACTACAGCCAGAAATCACACTGCAACATCCAAATGATTATTCCTTTTGATGGAAAACAGCTGTATCAGTCAGGTTAGTTAAACTCTTTTCAAACCGGATCTCCTGGTGAAATTCTGGGAGACCTGGTTGGTCGGTAGGATTGTGTGCAAGCGGTGCCTTCAGCCTGTGCATCATTCGTATACCTTAATAATGAATAGAATTTTGTTAATTCTTCAATGCATAGAAGAAAAAATAACTCCCCTTAGAAAATAAAGAACAAGAAACTTAACTTTTATTGACTTATATATTTTGAGCAGACTGTTTTGATACATTCACCTTCTCTCCTGTTTTCTTTCTCCCCCACCTCCTTACCTTTGCTTTCATCCTTTCTCCATATCACTTTTTGTCTCGCCCACCGGAGGTGAAGGCGAGACTAAGGGATCCAAATGGCTTCCGTCCGTCGTCCGTCCGTCGTCCGTCACAAATGTTAAAGTTTACCTGCAAGACATTCTTTTGACAAATAACTTCACATGGGTTGCTTGGATTACAACCTAACTTGGGTCATAGATGCACTGGGGGTACCTTCATGTTATGGTACCGTTGGTGGTCACAGGATAGGGTCAAAGGTCATTTGAGGTCATACATTAAAGTTTACCTGCAAGACTCTCTTTTGACAAATAACTTCACATGGGTTGCTTGGATTACAACCTAACTTGGGTCACAGATGCACTGGGGGTACCTTCATGTTATGGTGCCGTTGGAGGTCACAGGATAAGGTCAAAGGTCATTTGAGGTCATACGTTAAAGTTTACCTGCAAGACTCACTTTTGACAAATAACTTCACATGGGTTGCTTGGATTACAACCTAACTTGGGTCACAGATGCACTGGGGGTACCTTCATGTTATGGTGCCGTTGGAGGTCACAGGATAAGGTCAAAGGTCATTTGAGGTCATACGTTAAAGTTTACCTGCAAGACTCTCTTTTGACAAATAACTTCACATAGGTTGCTTGGATTACAACCTAACTTGGGTCATAGATGCACTAGGGGTACCTTCATGTTATGGTGCTGTTGGAGGTCACAGGATAAGGTCAAAGGTCATTTGAGGTCATACGTTAAAGTTTACCTGCAAGACTCTCTTTTGACAAATAACTTCACATAGGTTGCTTGGATTACAACCTAACTTGGGTCATAGATGCACTGGGGGTACCTTCATCTTATGGTACCGTTGGAGGTCACAGGATAAGGTCAAAGGTCATTTGAGGTCAGGGATACAATTCTTTTGCGTAGCAACGGAGATCGCGATATTTCTGGTTATTTTCGCAAGTGGGCGAGACACAATATTGCTAATGCCTTGTCTTACCCTTTCTCTCTCTCACTCTCTCTCTCTCTCTCTCTCTCTCGCTCTCTCTCAATCAATCAATCAATTCATTCTGTTTACATTATCCCTTACAACCCCCTCTCTATTCACTTCCATTTCCCGCCTCCCCCTCCCATTTGCAATTCCCGTCTCCCCCTTCTCCCCCTTTATTCCCCCTTCTCTCCCATTCCCCTATTCTCCCCCTCCCTTTCCTCCCAAAACTTTACCCTCCCCTTCTCTCCCCCTTATCTTCCCTTCTCCCCTCTGCCTCTCCTTCCCTTCTGCCTTTAATTTCACCTCTTTTTTTATCCCTCTTCTGCTCCTCCCATTTCCCTCTCCTTCTCCCCCTCCCCTTCCCCTCCCTCTCCTAATCCCAATCCCTCTCCCCTCCCCCTCCCCTCCTAATCCCAATCCCTCTTACCTCCCTTCTCCTCCTAATCCTGATCCCTCTCCCCGTCCTAATCCCAATCCCTCTCCCCTCCCCCTCCCCTCCTAATCCCAATCCCTCTTACCTCCCTTCCCCTCCTAATCCCGATCCCTCTCCCCCTCCTAATCCCAATACCTCTCCTCCTCCTTCCCCTTCTCTCTCTCCCACTCCTAATCCCTCTTACCTCCCCCCTACCTTCCCCATAGGACGCCCACGGTAAGTCCCTTCCCACGTGGGCGACGGATGATGTCATGCACAAGCTGGAGAACCTGACCAACATAGGGATGACACTGCTCTTCTCAACCCACGAGCTGGCCAAACTCAAAGGAGGTACGAAACCCTGCCCATGCTTGCTGTCAGAGCTTTGCATTATTGACTTGTTAGGAGCCATTTAGCTATTTTTGCACTGGTAATGCATACTATTCACATAGGTCCGTGTGGAGTCTGAAAGAGGAGTTAACTTGTTAGGAGCCATTGGGGCAATTTTGCACTGGTAATACACACAATCCCCATAGGGCAGTTTTTAGTATGATACAGAAGGAGTTAACTCCTTATCTGTCATTGAGACATTTTTGCATTGGTAATACACACCATTCACATAGGGCAGTATGGAGTCTGGCAGAGAAGGAGTTAACTCTTTATGCACCATTTAGCTGTTTTTGCACTGGTAATGCACACTATTCCCATAGGGCAGTATGGAGTCTGGCAGAGAAGGAGTGCATAAAGCGCAAACGTTACTAGGTGTCAGTCTCTAAAAAACAACCCTCAAAAATGCTTGTGACCCCTTCATTCATGCAAATATCTGTATGTGAAGATATAGGCTTATACGGTATAAGGTTAAGCTCCTTTCAAGGGTTACTAAATTAGAGAAATAAGTTCCCACTAATCTATGTAAAATTATCCATTGAAAACAAATTTCACATTTGTTTGCCGCAATAAAGTCTGATTTTGACGAAAATTTGAAAAAACGCACGTCTTCAGGGATGTATGAGAAGTCAAAATGCCATAGATTGTATTGAAGTCAACAATAGACCATTTTCGTAATGTATTTACAACTTTCCCTCTAACTGCGTAGTAACGCGTTATTGCATTCACCTGCATCTTGTCATTCAGATTCAATGGATGGCATGCACTTTGAATCTATTAGTTGTTGCTACTCAGACAAATTTCAGACAAGCTTTGGGGTTCCAATTGGTAACGTATTGTTTGAACGGCGTGAATAAACTATTTTATTCACGCCGTTGGCATTTATGGCATTTTGACTTGTCATACATCACTGGAGGCATGCGTTTTTTCAAATTTTTGTCAAAATGAGACTTTATTGTGGCAAACGAATGTGAAATTCTTATTTAGTGGATAATTTTACATAGATTAGTGGGAACTTATTTTTCTAATTTAATAACCCTTTAAATTCAATTCAAGGCTTATCATAATCCTCTCCACTCGAAATCAACCACCTGAATAGCTACAAATATAAATATAAATACACGGATCACATTCTAGTGGTGATGCATTTCCCGCAGCTGTATCTCTTCACAAAGCTGCGGTGTTCTGTTTCACTTCCTCAGCTGACACAGAGTCGTGGGCTGAAGTGTTTCCTGTTGTTGATATCAAGATATCCTCCAAGGCAGAATGTACTGAGGGTGCATGAAGTATGGGTAGCTCTTGTCCTTTGTGTAGAACAAACATGTTAAGTGCTTGACGCAGTATCTTATGACGTCTTCCCACCGTTGGGCACGCTCTGCACTTTCAGTTTCATTCCTGTCTTTCTTCTCTGTATGGAATGAAAATAATATGTAAATTAGAACAAAGAAATTAACTTAGATGCATTAAAGTGGACTCGTGTTGCTCTGGTTGATCTGAAGATGTGTTATATGTATGTTTCATCTAAATCTCAATCTACTTCCTTTTCTTGTTATTCCTGATGGTGTCATTACCCTTATTCTCACTTTTTCCTATTTATTTGCCATTGACTCATTATTTATCTGTTATTTTCAACTCCTTTCAACTCCTTATTCTCTTTTACCCTTCATTTACCTTCTCGTATCCTGTCCTTCTTGTACTTTATTTTAACCTCTTCTTCTCTTCTTCTTTTCTTCTTGTTCTCTTCATTTTGATATCCTCCTCCTCTTCCTCATTTATCTCCCCCTCTTCTTTCTCATTTATCTCCCCCTCCTCCTCCCCTTTCTCCTCCACCACCTCCTCCACCTCCCCCCCCCCCCCTCCCCCCCCCCTTCTCCTCCTCCTCCTCCTCCTCCTCCTCCTCCTCCTCCTCCTCTTCTTCCTCCTCCTCCTCTTCTTCCTCCTCCACCTCCTCCTCTTCCTCCTCCTCCTCCTCCTCCTCTTCCTCCTCCTCCTCCTCCTCCTTCTCCTTCTCCTCCTCCATTGGTTCAGGTCCTCTTGTTGGGAAGATGGTGGATGACATGAAAGCAAAAAGCGAGAACCTTACTGGGCTCCCCATCAAGTTCTACATGTACTCTGCCGTAAGATTCCACTCTCACAACTAACCATGAAGCATGCAATTCAAAGCCGCAATGATCTCTGATATCCAATAGAAATACAACCTGTTAAAAGTACTTTTTATGCCTCCGCCACGAAGTGGCCGGAGGCATTATGTTTTCGGGTTGTCCGTCCGTCCGTCCGTCCCGAAACTGTTTAGGCAATATCTTGAGAACCGTTAAGCAGATTACCTTCAAACTTGGTACATGTATGTATTGCATTAAACTAATGAAGTGTGTAAAATTGGGGTCAAATCTGATAGAGGTCAAAGGTCAATGAAGTTTGTAAAAATTGCCCAAAAATGACCTTTTCCACAATAAATCCAAATCCAAGGATGCAATTCTCATTAAACATGGTACAAGGATGGATCACTACTTGGGGATGGACTGGTGACATTTTTGGTAAAATTCCTGAAATGTCAAAGGTCAATGAACTTTGCCAAACTTGGCTAGAAATTGCCCCAAACTTTAAATTTTCACAATAAATCCAAATCCAATGGTGTAATTCCAACCAAACATTGTACAGAGATGTATCACTTCATTGAGGTAGACTGATGAAAACTTGGGTAAAACTCCTGAGAGTTTAAAGGTCAAAGGTCAATGAACTTTGCCAAAAATTAGCTAAAAATTGCCCCCAAAGTGAGAATTTTCAAAATATATCCAAGTCCAATGGAGCAATACCAACCAAACATGGTGCAAAGATGGATCACTACTAGGTTGATGACATTTTTGGTGAAATTTCTCATAGGTCAGAGATCAAAGGTCAATGAACTTTGCCAAAATTGTCTAATTTTAAACAAACTTGATACAAGGATGGATTTAGACAGACTGGTTAGACTGGAAGTCAACGAAGTAAGAGGTCAAAAGTCAATGCTAAACTTGAAAAAACACAATGTGATATTTTCATTTCACATAGGAGCAATGGTACATTGCCCACTGAACTGTAACATACACATTTTCTGAGAATAGCAAAGAGGCGGGGGCATATTTATCGACTGCGTGGTAGTCGAATTTGCTCTAGTTCAGAAATGTGTTTTGCAAGTATTTGTTATTTTCATGACTTTTTTCAGGCTAACCTCAAAGATATACATGAAAATGCCATTTTCTTTTTGCGTGATTTTATGTTTTTGTGTAATTTAAGAAAAATTAGTCATGATATTTGTGTTTTCTTTTTCTTGTGACTGAGATATGATTGTTTAATATTTTTTGTTTGTGAAGTTTGGCAGCTCTGTTGCTATGTAATATGTTGCGCACGTCAGTCAAACAATACATTACTAATAGTAACCTCAAAGCCTGTCCAAGGTTTGTGTAAGTAAGAGCAAATGAAAGATTCAGAGTGCATTCTAGCAATTTAAACTGAATCACTACGTACATGTGAATGTTGTAATTTGTTATATGCACTACAAAAAATTGTGCATTTTGATAAGAAATTGTAGGCATACAACCATTCATTTACAGGATGGAGCATGGTATCCTTACTTCTACTAGGTGTATGCCTAAAATTTATTTTCAAAATTGAAATTACCCCCTAAAACTATTTTACTAATATATAGCCGAATGGTCCAAATGCGGACTACTCATGAATATTAATGAGTCAGATAGAATGAGACTCTTGCAGGTTCAAATCCTTCTGGTTCTGAGATTTTTGTCTGACCTAGCCTAATTGGGCATTGTTTTGTTTCTGTGAAATGCCGAAAATTTCATTCAAAATTGGAATTATCCCAGAAAGCTCTTTCACTGATATATAGCCTAATTGTGTATTTTTTCTTTTTTTCTTTTTTTTTAATTGTGTATTATTGTGTTTGTCGGCAGCATGACACGACGCTGGCAGCTTTCATGGAGGCACTGGGAGTCTACAATGGGAAGCAGTCTCCCTATGCCTCGGCAGTAGGCGTGGAGCTCTGGCAAGATGGAGAGTAAGAGACTAGATGAGGAGATTCTCAACCACAGAGGACCCCCAAGTGTGATGTCATTTGAGCATATTGTCAAGACAACTGGGGCCCATTTCATATAAAGTTGCTATGATAGCAACTCTTGCTGGAATGTCAACTTTCATTGAAAGAGCCAATCAGGAAGCAGAATTTCCACTGTTGTCATAGTAGTTGACATTACAGCAAGAGTTGCTATCATAGCAACTTTTTATGAAATGGGCCCCTGGTTCTAAACTATGCGGGTAGAGCAAGCAGTGGTGATCACAGTGGGGACTCTATTTGGGAGTGCTCGACACTAGCCCGCTCGATAATATTGGACTCTCGTTGGAGTCATTTTGTTAAGAACCAGTTGTCTTGACTACATGCTCTTATGATGACACCACTTCAGCTCTTTTTAGACCATAGTTGCTATTTCTAAATGTTCGTAAAGGAGAACTTTTATTGCAAATCTATGTTTTCTCCTGAATGGTATTTCGAAATGCTCTTCAACTTTCTTCCTAATAACCCTCCTAAATTTTCTCCTAACTTTTTTTAAAATTTATGCAAATTAGCAAATAAGTTAAAGTGGGATTCCGGAATGAGAGGATTTAGGACAATCATTCAAAGAACCACTCCTGTTCTAATCATTCATGACACACGCCAGAAAAAATGAGCAGCAAGCTTATGTGTAGGGCGTGGTGGCAAATTGGAAGCGATGTGCAAGACTCGATAACCCAAAGCAACATATGATTGTAACTGTTTATCTTTTGATAGGCCATTGTTAGAATATATACCTGGCTGTAAAACACATCATCTAATTAGATGGTAGTAGACATTGGCCTGAATTTATTAAGGAGTTTGAGACCACAGTTAAGACAGATTTCATGGCGTATGAGCAAATGAGGGTGCTTGATTTAGCCTGTACACTTAAAGGTAGCCCCTCCCCTTTTGCAGACCTAATTCTGAAAGTTCCCTGACTTTGTCATCATTAGAGAGAGTGGCTATATAACCTTTCCCTGGAATCGACAAAGCGTAATGTCTGGTTTTGAGGAAATAATCTTCGATAATTGATCAAGTTTTTTTTTTTTGTATGACGAAAATAGTCGTAATTTGAAATTGTGTCAACGGTCGGCAATCAATTGGAATCAAATCTCAGTGAAAACTAGTTGGATTTTCATTTATTCTATGGGAGTTATAGTACCTCTGACCTTAAAATTTCACAGTTGGTATCTCAAAGATACATGCTAAATATGTGCAAACTTTCATGAAGTTTGCAGATGTTTATAAAAGGATTGTCCAATAATGAATGCGCATGGTTGGCGTTGGGTGCTAAACTTATACTATTCACTGGTACTATAATGGCGTTGGGTGCTAAATTTATACTGTTCACCGGTTCTATAATGGCGTTGGGTGCTAAATTTATACTGTTCACCGGTTCTATAATGGCGTTGGGTGCTAAATTTATACTGTTCACCGGTACTATAATGGTGTTGGGTGCTAAATTTATACTGTTCACCGGTACTATAATGGTGTTGGGTGCTAAATTTATACTGTTCACCAGTACTATAATGGTTTAGATCATGGTTTACTCAAATTAATTCTTCTTGAACCAAGGACTAAACCATAGTGTGATTTTCGCACTCGACAGGAAAATGTGGCCTTTCATTAAAGAACCATTTTGAAGTATGCCAAATGAAGCGCATTTAGTTGATTATTAAATGGTCTAAATCTAAATGTACCGTGTGATTTCAGGCCACTCAGTTTGGTTATGAATCTAACCCTTCAGTGTGCTCACAAGGAAGTGGCTTGGCGCTGCCGTTCACCGCTTGAAGACGCCTGATCGGAGTCTTCATATGTCGAGCCAAAGCAACAAACACTTGAAGCCGGTGTTCTCCGGCCTTACTTAAAGATTGTCCGTCCCTTTTGCAAGCTTAAAATTTGAAATCATCTATCACGATCGTAAATTGAAGAAAGTGTGATTCAAGACCATTTCTAAGAATATAGCATGTTGAAGCTTTCTGTACATGTAAAAAATTTCAGCCGTTAAATTTCAAACCGACTTTTTTCGTACTACGAAAAAAGTATTAGTCTTTGTTCCAGTATCTATGTGGTTATTATGCGTGTGTGAAATCCTAATTTTATGAGTAACTACCAAATTTTGGAGATGATTCCTTCCATAAAACAATTTTTTTCATAGTGCGTTTTATAATTTAATATACAGATTAATTAATAAAGCAGGTATTTCAACACAAACTGCTAAGAGCCTGAGGTGAAGACTATTAATCAGACGTTGTTTACGTGCATTATTTGAATTTTACACTACGTATCAGTTTCAAATTGTGAATATAGAGCTTAATAACACTTCTCTATATGTTTTGCCAATGTTTCGATGGTTTTGTGGTGATCTGAAAAAGGGACTGGCTGTCTTTAAAGGGGACCACCTGGCATTACAAAACCAGTGCACCGTTGTTTTGGTTCTAGAATCGAATATCAGTCATACTGTCGTGGGGTCTGATATGTTTCTGTAATTTGAGAACAATGCATTTAATTAAAACGGCATGCGGTACATCGGCTATATGTTCCGCGCACCACTTTGCTTGCACGTCCACTATAGATCAATGGGGTATTGCTAGGTGGTATCATTATTGGAACTGTGCTGGCAGAACTTTTGAAACGTGATATTCAAAATTATTCCCTAGTAATGTAGAAATAAATTCAGGATCTCAAACTTGTTTTGTATGTTCATTTGAGATATATCTCCGATGTAAGAGAGCTAACTCTCTGCCTGGTGGTACATGTACCCTTTAACTTATACTTGTATCGCGCTTTTCATAAAAGATCTATATCAAAGCGCTTTGCAATATTGATACAAGTAATAATCAAACAAAACATGACGAGAGAACAGAACTGAAATTATCATATATTTTGTTTGTCTTTCCAAACGTCTCTCCACCAGTAATTTCAACGTTAGCATGTGGTTCCGCAATGCTACGGACCAGAAGATTCCCCATGTACTGTCCCTGAAAGACTGCACGGACATGTGCGGCCTGTCGCGGTTCTCATCTCTCGTTCATGACGTCATCCCTCTCGATGTCCAGGCAGAATGTGGAGCAAAGTTCAAGAAAAGTTACAGTAAGCGTCATTGTATTTAGTTAAGCTGTGGGTTTTTTTAGTGTAAAAGAATGTTCCTTGGAAAAAATGTCAGCTTAAGCATTGATCGTTTGGTCAAGGAAAAGGTTTGTGCAACCCTCATTTACATTGGTTCAACTCATCTGAAAATGGCTTTTAAGGGCCGTTTTTGTCTTAGCGAGATATAATTTAGGAATTTGTCAGTTGAATGGTATCTAAAAGTGAAAAATAAATAATGACGAAATTGAATTTCAAACATCCCATTAAAAATGTGGAATTATTCACTCTATCCTCAATTTGAAAACTTTTTGGAAATTGTTCTATCTCTCTTTGCTCATCAAGTTGGCAAAACTACCGGTACTTTCTAAACTATATGTGTAATTTTCTTAAAATTAAATTACTCAAATCATCTGCAATAAGGCAGAGTGCACAGGTATCTTATTTCATTTGTATGATGCTCTTGAACCATTCACTCTATTTGAGTCGACAGTAAGCTGCTATGACCTCCTGATTGGGCCATGTGGATTGTTTTACAGTGCTCTTGTTTTGGACTTATCCTCATGCACTATTGTTCACTCAATCCATTCTTTACTTAGCCCACATATACTTTTATGTGGGCAGGGTAGTGTTTCACCAAGCTGTTCGTAAGCTACAAACGACTTTATGAAGGACTGGTGATCCCTTCTTGTGCTAAATGCGATACCACACGATGTTCCTCTTTAAACACATTGGGAGTTAATTTCTAACAATCCTATTAAAATTTGACAAATCATAAGTTTTGTATTCAGACACTTGTTAACAAGAAAACATTTCATTTATAAACATCAGATTTGAACTTAAGCTGATGGGAATCAAAATCAATGAGAATGTGATTTAGCACAAGAAGGGATCACCAGTCGTTCGTAAAGTTGTTCGTAGCTTACGACCAGCTTGGTGAAACACCCCCAGGCTTTTTTGCACTTGAATACTAAACAGCACGACGCCCATAAAATCTGCTGTTTGGACAATTGACGACAGGCCTTAAATAAACCTTTAAATACCTTATAGGACACAATGATGTCACACCCCTTTGGTTACTGCAGTTCCATGGCAAATTTTGACATCCTGGGACAGAATTTCTAATCATTCCTAATCAACTTTGACAACAAACAACAAGAATTTTAATTTACAAAGATCAGATTTAACCTTTAGCTGATGGGGATCAAAATGATTGGGAATCTGATTCAGCACAAGAACAGTGGTAGTTTATTTCAAACAATCCTAATCAAATTTGACAAGTCATAAACGTTGCATTCAGGTACTTGTTAATAACACAATTTTTAATTTGCAGAGATCAGATTTCAACATAAGCTGATGGGAATTCAAATCATTGATAATCTGATTTAGCACAAGAACAGGTCACCAGTCGTGCATAAAACTGTTCGAAGATTATGAATAGCGTGGTGAGATACCCATCTGTTTCTTAGGATTTTCTCTATCTCTAAATGCTCATTGTTGTCATTCAATTCTTAATATTTTTTCTTTGCAGCAATCTTGATCCAGTTAGGTATTTACCATACTTCACCTCCATGCATCAACATGGGGTAGATGTAACAAGCAAGTCCTCATAACCGATTCTCCAGTCGAAGGATTTTCTCCATCTCTAAATGCTAATTGTTGTTATTCTTGGTGTTTGTTCTTTGCAGCAATCCCGATTCTGATTGGCACCAGCCTGATCGCGCTCATCCTGCTGCTGATCTTCGTCTTCCTCATCTTCCGAGGACGGAGGGAGGCCAGGAAGCAGACCGGCCACACCCGACTGGCCCAAGAAGACGCCAACGCCTAGACTGGACCAAGAAGACCCCAACGCCTAGACTGGCCCAAGAAGATGCCAACGTCTAGACTGGTCCATTATGACAAAGATTGCGTTTAGAAGAGATTGTGCCCCCAGGATCTGAGTTTTGAAGCACTTATTATGTTTTTAAGGATGGGTTTATAAGATTTTGAGTTCCCAGAATACTGTATACGCCATATATCTCGCAAGGTTTTTATTTTCACGAATTTTGCGAGCTGGGTGCTATTTGCGAATTAACAACACGCGAAAATATGAATATGACGTGCACACGCACATGGACTACTGGTACTAGTACTCCATGATCGCGAATTTAACCACTCATGAAATTGTCGCGAAGTCCCGATTCACGAAAATTTCGATTCGCTGAATATATGGCGTATACAGTACACAATTTCAAGACATTGTTTTAAAGCCATGTTATTAAGGGTGCATTTATATGATTTTTTATTTTGCCAGAAATACCAGTCAATTCGTAAACTGGCCTACTGTCATGCAGGCTGTGTTACGAAGAGTTTGCATTCCAAGAATACATGTTTTGAAACACTATTTTAAAACAATGTTTTGAAACTGTGTTTCTAAGGATACATTTATATGATTTTGCATTCCCAGAATATGTGTTTGGAAACACAATTTCAAAACATCGTTTTGAAAGGTGCAATTATAAGATGTTTATTTTGGCTAGAAATACCAGTCAATTCCTAGCTGGCCCACTGTGATGCAGGCTGTGTATAGAAGAGTTTGCATTCTCAGAATCCGTGTTTTGAAATACAATTTTAAAACATCATTTTGGAACCGTGTTTCTAAGGTTGCGTTTACAAGATTTTTGTTTCAGCTAGAAACGTGGTTCACCGAGCCTGCCATAATGTGTCAACGTCTAGACTGACCCACTGTGACAGAGCTGCATTGATAAGATCTTCCATTCCCAGAATCTTTGTTTCTTAAAGCGTGTGTTTATAAGATTTTTGTGTTGGTTAGGAAAATGGTTTCACAGAGCATGCCATTGTGCAGGTTGTTCTTTTGGCACCTATTCTGTACAATGCATTGTTACAAGCAGAAACAGAACGCGCCTATTTACATGTACCTCAACGCATGGTTTCATCAAAACAGGGCGCACATATTACATGCAGTTCTTTGTGATGGCATATAAACAGTGTTCCAAAGCAAGCTTGCGTTTATGATATTTCAAAAACGCAGTTTCCATTGAAGCACAGTTTTGTAACAAATTTTGTCTTCTTTTCGGAAGTGTGTTTCAAACACAGAGTGTTAAAATAAAAACTAAAAAATTCTGGCTGGGATCATCGTTTTCAATTAAGATGTGTTTTAAAATTGTGTTTCTAGCCAATATTATTTTGTGATCAATGCACCCCTAGACAGGTACCAATTCTATCCCTTACCTTAAGGTTATTTCCCAAAGAGCTAGCTTGCACCTTCGGTCAAATGAAGAACCTACTGATGTGTGAGGGAATATGACCACTTGTTTTGACATACATTCAGGAAAAATATATGAATGAATTCATCTATCATATGTGTTTTACAGTATGTGATATATTTTGTTTCATTATCAATATAAAATCAAAGATTGTGAATGTCATACATCCTTCATGTAAACTAAAAATGGAAAACTCCAGTCATATATTGGAAACTTGGAGGTAGAGAGGACTGAAAGGAAAACTGCAATAGTATATTTTTTATGGAAGATTGACGCAGATTTTGACATGGTCTTATTTTGAAAATATTACAATGTGTAAATGAATGATATATATCTTCTGTGCTGTCATCTTTCATTCTCTGTTGAAAGGTAGGGTAGCCCTTATACAATGGTCTTGAAGCTCAATATGGACCAGCAGGACACCCTCTTAATAACGCGTATGAAATCTAACTGTCATAATATCTTGATGCACTTTTCCTGAAAGAGAGGAAAGACTTTGTTTTTGTGTGAGTCCCCTGTTACTAAGTGACTGTAAGCTACATTTATACCCTTTTCTCATTGGGTTTTCTTAGCCCCGGACTATTTTTTGAAGCTTTTCACACTGGCATTTCTTAGCCCCGTAGTATTTCTTAAACCCGACTAAGGAAATCCACGCTGTTCCCACTCGAAATCGTTAGCCCCGGACTTTCTCGACAGCTTATGAATAATTATGATTGTACGTCTTGCACATGGGCTCTTTACCACTCCTCATCAAGGTCACTCGCCCGTCGGGCATTATCTGATTGGTCTTGGCTTCTCAGCCTTGTGAGCTGACACCGCATTTCCTTAGCCCTGTACTATTTTTCGTTTCTGTTCTCACCTGCGCTCTTAGCTCCAGACTATTTGGCTTGGCCCTGTAATTGCGGGTTAGCCATGCAAAAAGCAGGGCCAAATAATCCTTGATTATTGGTGGGGCGAGCCCACTTTGGTAAAAAGCAATGAGAACAGAAAGTGCCCACCAAACATACACATTTTCTGAGAATAAATCTAAATAGAGCTAGCAAAGAGGCGGAGGTACATTTATCGACTGCGTGGCAGTCGAATTGCTCTAGTTTCAACCTGCAAAAGAGCTACACTGTTTTCCATGCCAGGTAGCAAATAAGTTTGAAGTATGCTGTGTGACATGCAAGAGAAGACATTGTAATTTGTACCATGCTCATATTTTTATTGTGTATATAAATCATTGTTTCAAATGTGTTTTAAAATACAGATTCAAAGTAGCATTGGTAGACATCATTTGATATATCTTTGCTCACAGGGAAGCAAGCCCTATGATGATATGATTCTTTCAACAGCAGAAAACCAGAATACTTGCCAAATGATATCAAGAGAATATTGAGTTTCTTGTACTTAATGTTCACTACACTTCAAAAGTACAGAAAACAAGGAAATGTCTCTCATTTTCTCATGTTTATGTCGACATTACCAAGAGTGGGTAAATTACATTTAATACCATCAGCTGTTTAATGAATACACATTTGTTGTACTCTTCTTCTTGTCAGTAAACAATGTTTTACATTTGGTTTCTTGTCAATCCCATGTTCGATGCTGCTGACTCAATGGATAATTTTTGCTTGGATTTGACGAACAAACAAAACAAGATACGCACAAAAATTGGGGTAAAGATGCACAACCTAGATGCTTGCGCAGTGTTGAGATGTACTAACAACAACAAATCTAAACATATTTAATTGATGAATATTGTTCCAGTAAGAGATACTGGCTGTAAATATCATTTTATGTCCGACAGAAAAGTGTAGATTTCATGCTGATCATATTCCATTAAAAAAAAATGCTGAATGATTACTATGATATATTTTCCTTCCAGATAGGTAACAGGAAGCGTGCTCAGCTGCACCAAAACTAATATTTCATCCAAAAATGTCATATTCACTTGTCCTCCTATACTACATTACAAGAATTGCATGACAAACCTACCAGTTCATCAGCGAAA
Source organism: Arbacia lixula (assembly GCA_963669155.1). Lineage (NCBI taxonomy): Eukaryota > Metazoa > Echinodermata > Echinoidea > Arbacioida > Arbaciidae > Arbacia > Arbacia lixula. Next base: position 16,558,545 of record OZ022597.1, read on the forward strand.
GCTGAAGTATTTGCAGGATGCATTGTAAAATCCAGATGGACATGACACAACCACATATGCATTGTATTCTTGATAACAGCTGTTTGTCGTGAATAATATTAGGCAGCGTGGAACCTCGTTCAGAGACTCGGATATCCATTTCTTGAAACATCCTTCACATTATGAAGGGTATCAACATTCACCGTGTGGCTAGTTCTATTGGAGTGCCCTCGCCAAGCAGCATAACAATTATACAGACATACCAGCATATATCACAATTTCCATTTTAGTGCGCATTGTCAGCTTAGCTTTGATTGCATGATTGCAATTTGATTGGATGATGTACTTGACGCTTTCTTCTTTTGCCTGTGGTTTCACTGACACGTGGCTGGCATCAGAAACAGAATATTAGAGAAGACTAGTGAAATGTGAAAAATGCTCTGGCATACAGTGAATATGAAGAACATTTCTATTATTATTTATTCTACAAAAAATACATAAGATGACAATAAACTGTAATAACGTGAGTCATGAAATAAACAATATCATAGGAGTTGTTAAAAAAAAGTATGATAACACCTTAATGTGACACGAGAAATGCACTGGACCAAAGTTGATATGAAATCGGCCTATAGAAATGACATGTCAATTATGAATTGTTCGCTGGTACACTATGTGTAGATGAATAAGATAAAGATGTCATAGAACATGGAAAGAAGAGGGTTCTAAAAATAGATACAGTGAAACCTGTCTATAGTGGCCACCCAAGGGAAACAAAAATTGTGGCCTTTGTAGACAGGTGACTGCTCTCTCTCCGGGGGAATCATTTTAGTGACCACTATAGATAGGTTGGCTGCTATAGACAGGTGGCCGCTAAGACAGGTTTGACTGTATTTATTTTCTTGTGTTTTCTAAACTAACAGCCCTTTCTGTGTTGGAACAAATGCTTCCTCTGTAGGATGTGGCACTGTGGCTCTCAAAGGCCTGAATTCACAAAGGGTTTTTAGATTTAGAACCATCGTTTGGGCAAATTTTGTGGTGTACTTTATAAGCAGTGCTGTTTTTGTTTTCCATTGTCTGAAATTTATTTTGTATGTTGTTAAGTGTTTGACTTTTTGGTCTTAGAGACTTGATCAACTACATCGCTGCCTTGCGTATTTCAGAAGCTTATATGCAAAGCAGTAATGTCATTGACGTAGGCTGTAATGTTACCTGGGAATTAAGCAATAAATATTGTCATAGTACTGTCAAAATTTAAGTCCATGGTTATTTTTTTTTTTTTTTCTGAACACATCTACCTTCATAAAGGTACGCAAAGACGGTCCTTTAGGTGGAATTACAGTACAGTAATTATTATTTTGTGCTTTCATATTGTATTGTACCATGAAGTATTTTTGTACTGTTTTTTGTTTTGCTCATTTTTTGTGTAGAGTGTGCAAGGAAAATTGTTATGTACTGTTATATTGATGTGGGAAATTGTAAAGGTAGCATATGTGTTTAAACTCTGAGGGTTCTTAAAGTTGATATAAGAGGGTAAAAAATATCCATGAATTTTGTATCTAATGAAAGCATATGCTATTTATAATGTGTTTATCAACATATGAAAGCACAAAAATCGTCTAGCCTCTTGATATCCTCAACTAAAGTACCACAAAACTCTCTTCCCGGCCTGAAAACCAGTCACGAAATACGACTCAGTCTACGTGACGTAACGTCATGGCTATCCTCTCATGACGGCCCCGGGTGTCCCACAGAAAATCGCATACAGAGCTCCAGAGAAATATTTGCTTTTATTTTCAAAGTTTAAAAACTCATGTAATTAATAGTTTGTGTATATTTCTTTAACTGTGATATATTAATGATGTCATAAATAATAATCAACAGGCTTAACAGGTAGAAATACTTGCGTTACCAATGTTTTATCTCACATTTTCGTCACTATTTTTTTGTGTGTGATTTGTTCGTCATGTGTACATGTAGTGCTCTTTAAGTCATAATGACTTCGGCATTTGTTTGAAAAACCTTACGAAGAGGCGTTTTCCACTTCATAAAACATGAATATGAAGGCGTTTGGAAAACTTTTTACCAAGTCACTGAGACAATTGACTGGATGTATGCATTGTGGCCATAGTATTTTTGCTCCTATGTCATGTTTGAACTTAAAATTGCTCTCATATATTTGTTAATTGTGTACTATTTGTCATTATTTGTGCACTCTGAAAGAATTATGATTTTTATGATACATATATGCTTGCACGTTGAGGTCTGAAGAAATGTGTTTGATTGTAGTATTAAAAAAATTTTATATGCAAAATTAAGTGTAGATTATATGCGTATTCATGTCAGTGATTTATGAAGTTTGCTAAATTTGTATTCTTCATTCATTTAATCTTGAATTTTTCTTAAAACTCATTCTGGACAAAGTCATTTTGAGAGAAAATATTATTTGGCTTTAGAATAAGCAACACTATTTTTTCAGTGAGACATTTTATCATGAAACGGAATGAACATTCCATTATAAAAACAACATGATAACAAAAACATACCATTTAGAGCAATATAATTGTGCCAATTTGAAGATTATCAGTTAAACAACTGATCTACCAAGGGGCCGTGCATACAATAAAAAAAAAATACAATGCACATTTTTAACACAACAACACAATTAGATAAATACAAACAAAAACGAATGAAAACTACTTTCACGAAGAATAACCAAAACACACACACACACACACACAAAAAAAAAAAAAAAAAAAAAACTTTTGCTCAGAATGGAAACTTAGATGCGATCAATAGGTGATGATATTTTATATTGCCTTTAAAAAAAAAGTTAATTGATGTGGTATTTTTAATGCAAAGTGGGAGATTGTTCCAGATTTTCAAACCAATATATTGAAAAAACCTTTTCATATAGTCTTTGTTTGGCTTAATTACATATAACGGATTATATAGCGGCATATCTTGTAAATATATGCGGAGTTCTAAAAATTACCATACCCTTAAAATATTGCGGTGAAAGTCAATTCATAACTTATAACATATACAAACAAAATTGATGATTTCCTCTTTGTAAAACAGATTGCCAATTTAGCCGTTTCAACATTATTAAGTGAGGTGTAAGAAAACCCGCATTTAGAATCAGGTGAGCATAACGATTTGAAGACGCTGTACTTTCAAAATAAAAAAAACTTACCTGAGATTCCCCATATAATGAAACCATTATCAATATGCGGGAGAAATAAACCATTATATAGCAGAATCAAGACTTGTTTTGGTATTTTTTTCTTAATTTGTCGAATATACCAACGGTTTTAGCTAGTTTTGCACATACCAATTAAATGTGTTTGTCAAACTTGAGTGTTTTTAAGTGTGACCTGTTCAGTAATATCCTCTTCGCGCTCAAGCACGATTTGTTATATTGTGTACTTTTTGTGTGTGCCAAATAACATAACTTTACATTTTCTCGTAATTCATTTTTATCTACCCATTGCGTAACTCTATTTAATTCAGTTTGCAATTTCTACATAAATAACTAAAAAAAAATTTGTTTGCAATTTCGTCTGAACGGATAAATAATCTCGACATTTATAAAATAGGGCTGCGTCATCAGCGTAGAGACATAATTTAGTTTGATCAGAATATAACAAATCACACATGTCATTTATAATGACAACAAACAACAATTGACCTAAAAATGACCCATGCGCGCATGCGCGGGATACCCATTTGAACTTTCCGAAAGCTTGATAGTTTTTAATTGTAGCAAAATGACAGGAGAGTGAGAGAAAGCAAAACGCTAGAGGGATTGAAATATTTTACTCTTAAATGTACCATGTACCATGAAAGGATTCATACATACTGTGCAAACATAGCAGAAGGACTTTACAATCTTCCACCCCCGGCCCGGCCCCCCGCCCCCCCCCCCCCCCCCCCCACCCCCCACCCTTCCTACCCCGGCCTTCTACTTCTCCCCGTCTCGCCTCTCTCTCTCTCTCTCTCTCTCTCTGCTCTCACTTGTTCAATTAGCTGCATGCCAACCATTATTTGAGATATCTTTAATATAGGGTAACTGAAGAACAAAATGCTAAATTATACCCACATAGACTTGAATGGATATGCAAGTTCTGTTTAAAATATAGTTATGTAGGGAGGGGGGGGGGGGCATGAATAAAGGACAAATCAAATGCCGAACTCCAACTAAATAAAGCAAGGAACAACAAAGAAAGACAGAAAATGGGACTCGTTCATGTTATTATTTACGGTCGGAGTCTATGTAGACAACTGAACTGAGTTCGAACCAAAGACCGTAGTGCGCTGCGAACTGTATTTTTCTTCTTTATTTCAGCGACATACACAGTCCAAGCCGGCCACATGATGGCGCTATATTCCTAAAAATTGTCAGCCATTATTACGTACATTTTCAATGACAATCTTCAATCTTAGTAAGTACAATTTCTCATATTATTTTCTCGAAATTACAGTATTTTCTAACAGTATATGTATACTAAACATATTTAAAAATCATCAAAGAGTTTTATTTTACACGTTTCATTGAGATTTTGGGTGATTACTGTATGTCAAATTTAATGTGAATTTGCTACCAAATAAGCCTTCGCTACAATGGCGTTTGATTGTAGACGGTCCCGCGTGCTGAATTTGATGCTGGAAATGAATGAGAATCAAAACAAGTGCCTGGATTTTGAGGGGTATTTTTACTCATATATATTATTTATAGCTTAGCAAATAAACTGTTGTTTTCTCCATATGATGAGGCTAGAAGGTATTTGCTGAGTGGGTTATATAAAACAAATCAATCCTGTTGTTTTTCCTGTCATGTTGTTAATGTTATTTATGTCTGTCTGTTAATTTTGACTCATGTTCTGAACTTCTGCTTCTGACTGTGATTGTGTCTGTCTGTATTTAAGATAGAGAGTGAGAGAAAGAGTATTGCAACTAATGCATGAATTATGAGACTATTTCGGTCAATGCCAGTGGCACAGCAAAGCTTTTTTCACACCAATTTTGCATTAGATTCCAGGTCCATGAAATTGGAAAAAGATCCAACAGTCGTTAGAGTCTAACTTTACAGAGTCAGAGAGCACATCACAACATCACCAACCAAAACTCATTTCCCCCCTCCTCAGTTGAACCTACCAATTATGCCGTGATGTTCCCACTTACAGCTGTAGCAGACAATCTCAAAACTGCATATCTACTAGATAAATTAGAGGAATCATTGTGTGATTAAAAATAAAGGGGTGCAAAAACTGTTGAAATTCACACAGGAAGGATTCATTCTAAGTTTAAGATAGAGAAACTTTGAGGTGTTTGCAATTGATATCATGAGCTTTTACGGACAAACTCAGGCAAGAATACCTGGTGAAGGCAAGTAATGCTTAGAGCATAGTTGTAAACTGAAGGCTAAGATATGAAAGCCTGTGAGGAGAACTGTTTCAAAGTTACTGAACTAAAGAATTAAAGAGATATTATCCATAAGTTTTGGCACTTATGAATTTTAGTCCCAGGGACTTTTCACCAAATTATAGTCACTAAATGGAACCTCGAAACTGTTCGCTCTCAGCATTTCCTTCCTCAAGTGATGAGCAAATCAAAATGAAGCAGACTTTTCCCCACTGTGTGATCAGCATTGTGTGAATATTATGAATGTTAATGAAAAAAAAATGTATCTAGACTATAAAATGTACTAGAAATAAAGGCTAAAAAAGGAATGCATCTTTCATTTTGATGCATTTTTACTATGTTTTCTAACTAGTTGAGATTATATTCTGAAATAGCGATTTTGATGCGCAAGACAGGTTATGTTGTTTTTTGGGTGATTGCTGCATATCAATGCTGTGTGAGCCTGTATATTTGGTACTCTACCATGTACTGCCATGTGTTGCTGTTGAGGGTGTTTAGAAGAAAAACATCTACAATTTCATACATCTTATTGCTTGGATATACTGCTATTTAATGACTTTCATAAATGGGCTACTCTGTCTTTAACATGTATTCTGCACTACTCTGATAAAAGGAAGCAAGTGACAAATCACTCAAATCTGGGTTATTGGTACTCTTCGATTGTACCCAGCATTCCTACATACAGGCAAAATCTGGACAAGAAATACATGTATTCATCTTGCTGTGAGATATTCAATCTAACCTGATGTGGTGTTGCTCTGATGCCAATGCAAATGACAGACACATTTTGCTTATTTACAAGAAAAATCTCTTTTGTAAGTTGCTTCCTTTTGTCAGATTAGGGCAGTATTTGATGTCAGCTTGCAAATGTATTTCATCAACTCTGCTTTGACCACTTTGAAATGATTCTTTGAATTAGTTTTTGGTTAAAATGCAATTCATGTCTGATAATGAACGGCCTGCAGTGCTAGTTGGGGATGAAAGGATTTTGGAAGGCCCTTATATTATTGATATGGGAAATTTGTGTCAACTTGTGCATAGAGCACTTAAAGGGATATTCCTGTTAATAAAATGAGTTGATCTCAGTAGAGGCAGTTAAAGCCTTAGATAACCTGGAAATTATTCACAAATTTTCCATGGAAGTGTAGACCTTCTGCAGGTCAGAAAAATTAAATCATGTAAATACCACAGAAAATGGAAGAAAATACTGCATGATCACCACTGACCGACGCACTGACCAATGCAAGTTGGTACATGTTTAAAGACTGTGGCTGGGGTGTTTCAAACGTAAACAAGGAGGGATATTCCTGTTAACAAAATGAGTTGATCTCAGTAGAGGCAGTTAAAATCTTAGATACCCTGGAAATTATTCACCTTTTTTTCATGGAAGTGTAGACCTTTTCACTTTTACAGAAAAGGTTTGTGAAGCTTTGAGATTTCATACAAACGTGTATTATCATTGGGGTATACTGCCAATCCATGAAGAGTTTCAAGACTGTAAAAAAGACACACTATGTATAATGAGGAATGGACTTGTTCGCAAAGTGAGGAAGTTCTCCCCTAAAGGCTCATTGAGCGAGCTGCAAGACACTCTGACTGCCTCTTTCTTGCTCATATGTATGTAGTTCAAGCTGCCAAAATGCTCACCTAAAATCAAAACACACAGTTATTCGACTATGCCACAGGATACATGGCCAATTCTGTTTTCAGGCAGCAAATTCAATATTTAGTTTTAAAGAAAAAAATCACAAAAACTGCTCTTAAAGATAAGTTAATTAGATCTAGAATTCACATGTAAAGGCTGGGGAACACCAAGGTAGTTCTCAGAATGTCCTGCCGCATCCTAACAAAATTGTAATGCTGGCTTTGGTCGGGGAAGAATGTGTATTTTTGAGGAAATCTAGACTACAATGCTACAGGTGTTTGCTCTTCAGAACTTGTCCATGCAGTTTCTAAGTTTGGGACTACGTCCACTCTGTTTACACACTGTTTGAGCCTATGGTAATCAACAACATTTTCAAGAACATAAAGGACAATTTTGACGTGACTGGGGTATAGGATTTGGTATTTATGTCTCTTTATATATTAACTATTTTTTTATTTAAATGTGAAAATCGGGACCGGAATTTCCCTTTAAAGGGTTACTGAATTAGAAAAATAACTTCCCACTAATCTATGTAAAACTATCCACTGAAAATGAATTTCGCATTTGTTTGCCGCAATAAAGTCTTATTTTGACGAAAATTTGAAAAAATGCACGCCTCCAGTGACGTCAGGGAAGTCAAAATGCCATAAATGCCAACGGCGTGAATAAAATATTTTATTCACGCCGTTCAAACAATACGTTACCAATGGGAACCCCAAAGCTTGTCCGAGGTTTGTCCGAGTAGCAACAACTTATAGATTCAAAGTGCATTCTATCCATTGAATCTGCATGATAAGATACAGGTGAATGCAATAACGCGTCACTACACAGTTAGGGGGAAAGTTGTGAATACATTACGAAAATGGTCTATTGTTGACTACCGTATAATCGATGGCATTTTTACTTCTCTGACGTCACTGGAGGCGTGCAGTTTTTCAAATTTTCGTCAAAATGAGACTTTATTGTGGCAAACAAATGTGAAATTCATTTTAAGTGGATAATTTTACACAGATTAGTGGGAACTTATTTTTCCAATTTAGTAACCCTTTCATGTTGATTCCATCCCTGCCCACTCACATGGCACAGCAAATGAAGCAATGCAACCACATGGACAATCCAGTAGAAGGTATGTGTAGACTGCTCCTACTATGTACGGTAGTGTAAATACAAATTTCTAACTTTATTACTTTATTTATCTGTTGTTTTTTTATGTACAGCCGCAGATAACCCAGATGAAAGAACAGCTTTCAAGATGTCTGGACAGTAAGTGAGCCTTTGGCTGATTTATTTGTGATACATAATCATTACATTGGACAGTTCATTCATTGGCTTATGACTTATTGAATTGATTGATTAATTGATTGACTCGTATTGATTGGTGGATTAATTAATGGTTTTGTGATCCTAGGTCAGTTGGTTGGGTCAATCAATTATAGATTGCTTTAATCAATTCACGTATGGGTACTGATATGATGGTTGCTATTTATAAATGATTGGAGAATTGACTTATTGACTGTTTGATGTGTTGAGTAGTCTGATATTTGATAACTGGATGACTGGATTCATATATTTATTGATTAACTAGTATCTAGTTGATGCAGTGTCCTTGCTTATTCATTCACTTATAGAGTAATTTTAATTGCTGGTAATGCATACACTCAACAAAAGCTTCATATAGAGCTTCTATAAGCATGTGTACTTGTATGTAAACGCTCGTTTACACAGAATGCCACATGGTATTAACATGAAGTTGGTTCGTCCACACATTGTTCTTCTCTTTGCGTAGATTTGGTGTGACACAGGAGGTTCGGAAATCTGCGGCGACAGATTTAACATCACAAGGTAAAGGACTAGAATCTGGCGTTTTGATCAAATGCCAACCATTCTGATTTCACTTTGCGTAGTCAGAATATTGGCGGCAGACTAGGGCCCCATTGCATAAAACTTACCATTAATGGTAACTCTGACATCAGTGGTAACTATCATTGTAACATTGGTTGACAGGCAATGAAATTCAAGGTTTCCATAGAAGTTGCAATTAGTAGCAAAGCTAAGATTAATGGTAAGTTCGCTTTCACACTAATCTCTCTTCTATGCTGATTTCTTTGTATGTTTCTTGCATGACATCAAGTTAATGATAATTTTGTACTGCGCTTAATACTATGCTTCTAAGCGCTTTGGTGCTACTGTTCCTGCCACTATTGGCAAATTTATCCTTGCTATGAGGAGTGCCTAGACAATAACACCAATAAATACAAAATGAAAAGCTACATTATAAAATCATTATATATAACACAAACATGCTAAGATAATAAAAACATGGAAAGTTAGAAAGGTACTCCATGCAAATAAATTTGTAATATTTTCCCTGCTAGACTATGATAAGAAGTGAGGTACACCCTTACGTACTTCTCTCACGACTGTGCTGATTTCTTTGCATGTCATTTGCAGCAGACTTCTCGTTACTAGGGAGCAGAACGAAAGACAAGGCGAATAAGATGGGTCCCTACAAGGAGGGGGGTGATAACGACTTTGGAGACGCCATGTTCTTCAATCCCGCATCGATGTTCCAGCCTCACCGACCAGAAAAAGATGTGAGTCGAGATTCTGATTAGCAAAGTTTTATTGTTCTCTTTCAAATATATAAAAGTTTAGTTACAATAAGCGAGTTCGTAATTACAATGTGCGCATGAGCAGATTGTTGCTGGTACGAATAACCTCGGGTCAATTGAACAACTCACAGAGTAAATTTAAAATTCATTAGATACTCAACCAGGTTTCTCTTCATTATCATGCAGATATGACAACAATCATTCAGCTTTGAAAGGCAGTAAAAGAACATTCCACCATGCGCACCTGTTTGTATTGTTGTTTTGGGCACATTGTAAAATGTATTCACATCCATCATCCCATCCGCCTTAATGAACAGATCCCAGTCTGCATTCTTGTAGTATTTATTCAGTGAATTGTCCAACCATCGTGTAACTACGAACTGGTCTATTGAATTGCAATTTGCACCAAAATTAAAAAGGCCTTATCTATGTGTCTACTCAATGCAATAGATACAAATTTGTTTACTATCATTTTTGCTCAAATAATGCAAATTCCATCATGATCTATATTTATATTTGTCACTGAACTGTACATGTCCTGTTTTTTGTATTTGTGTAAACCATATGGTCAAAATGTCAAAGCTGGGCTCCCTGATAGAACATTTTTTTTTTTTCAATATTGAAGGACCAGCCTGGATAAATAGTACAAATAAATGAATGAAAGATGTTTTTTCTTCAATCTTTTTGTTGTAAGCCCATGATTTACATTTATGTGAATTTATGTGAATTGCCCCATTTGATATCTGTCAAAGATGTTTTTCTGTCGTCAATATCTCAAGTGCATTGTAAACCAGCCTTTAGTGATCCTACAGTTATGACTTAATGATATTAAGTTTATTTTACTGCATGTTGTGGTATATTTGGGAATTTACCATGTAAAAACTACATGAATTACAGATATCGTTTAGTAATATGTATGTCTCTCAATATGCAGGTTTTTTTTTTTTTTTATCTCCTTCTGTTTTTCTCTTTGTTTCCTACTTTTCTTTTTTTTTATGTCTCTCTCACTCAGTCCCTCCCTGTCATAATCTTTTTTTTTGTTGTACCACCCAACCACCTCTCACTTCTCTCTCTCTCTCTCTCTCTCTCTCTCTCTCTCTCTCTCTCTCTCGCTCTCTCTCTCACTCACTCTCTCTCTCACTCTCTCTCTCTCTCACTCTCTCTCTCTCTCACTCTCTCTCTCACTCTCTCTCTCTCTATCTCTCTCTCTTTCTCTCTCTCTCTCTTTCAGTTCTCACTTTTTTTTTATTGTATGTATTATTTCGTTCATTTTGATTTGTAATAACTAAAGAGTCAATCAAAGGTGTCTAAATTTTAGCTTTGATGTCAAAATAGAAAGCAAACATTTTTTTAAAAAAAATGTGAAGAACTAGTCCTTCCCCATACAAACAGAGACACATGGAATGCCTTCTATATTCAAATTTATTTTCTCCATTTCCTTCACAGCTAATCTCAGGAAGTTTCTATGGCAACCAGCAAGGTAAGTGTGACATAAGTACTCATTAAAGAGAGCGCATAGTCAGTATTTGTAGTGTTTCAGATAACATAATAATGTTTTTTTTTTATGTAGCGATTTTCTTGTACAAAACGCCACTCACGAGTGATTGATAAGTACCCTTGCTTTAGCCAACCAGTCTAGACAAAGTGTAGGAACATAAATTCCTGCCAGATTCCCATCCACCACACATAGGTTAAGATGGACAATCATAAGCAAAACACCTTGTCCAAGCTAATTTACTATAGTCAAACCCAGTATGATAAGATGCACATCTATCTTTTAAACAATTTTTGTCTCGCCCACCGGAGGTGAAGGCGAGACTAAGGGATCCAAATGGCGTCCGTCCGTCGTCTGTCCGTCGTCCGTCCGTCGTCCGTCACAAATGTTAAAGTTTACCTGCAAGACTCTCTTATGATCCATAACTTGGCAACTGTTACAACAATGGCAGCCACACTTGGTTGATAGAAGCACTAGGGGTATCTTCATGTTATGGTGTTGTCAGAGGTCATGTGATGATGTCAAAGGTCATTTGAGGTCATATATTAAAGAGTATGTGCAAGACTCTCTTTTTCTATGTTTAAGTTTACCTGCAAGACTCTCTTTTGACAAATAACTTCACATAGGTTGCTTGGATTACAACCTAACTTGGGTCATAGATGCACTGGGGGTACCTTCATGTTATGGTGCCGTTGGAGGTCACAGGATAAGGTCAAAGGTCATTTGAGGTCATACGTTAAAGTTTACCTGCAAGACTCTCTTTTGACAAATAACTTCACATAGGTTGCTTGAATTACAACCTAACTTGGGTCATAGATGCACTGGGGGTACCTTCATGTTATGGTGCTGTTGGAGGTCACAGGATAAGGTCAAAGGTCATTTGAGGTCATACGTTAAAGTTTACCTGCAAGACTCTCTTTTGACAAATAACTTCACATAGGTTGCTTGGATTACAACCTAACTTGGGTCATAGATGCACTGGGGGTACCTTCATGTTATGGTACCGTTGGAGGTCACAGGATAAGGTCAAAGGTCATTTGAGGTCATACGTTAAAGTTTACTTGCAAGACTCTCTTATCACACATAACTCATCACATGTTGCTACAATGGCAATCAAACTTGGATGATGGATGCACTGGGGGCACCTGCATGTTATTGTGTTGTAAGAGGTCACATGATAAGGTCAAAGTTCATTTGAGGTCATACATTAAAGTTTACTTGCAAGACTCTTGGTGAAGGCTTCCTAACTTGTGCACAGAATTGTGTTCTTTTGCGTAGCAACGGAGATCGCGATATTTCTGGTTATTTTCGCAAGTGGGCGAGACACAATATTGCTAATGCCTTGTGTTGATAGTCGATTAAGTGCCTTTTGGATGTCAACTTCAAAAACTGTTAGTAACGAGGAGGATGTTGAATGAAATGCAGAGGGGTTACTTGTGGTATGATCATGCTTATCAAGTTATTTGTCTTGTCAGGTCACAGTTTTGAATCTGCCATAATTTGGTTTCACCCCCCTATCTTTCTTGATGTTTATGAGGTTAATCCCTTATACCCTAGTCACACTAGAGGCGGAATAAGCCGGAATGCCGTCGGAATGAAAATTCTTGGCACATTCCTGGATATTTGAAGTGCATTCTAAAAATTCTGACTGCATTCTGAGTGCATTCCAAATATTCGGGTCCATTCTTGTGTCCAGCCTGATTGTTTTGCTCATGCTCAAAACGTTCAAAGTGCAGTCCAACAGCACTCTGACTGCATTCCAAATATTCTGATGACATTTCAACAACATTTGAAACATTCCGATCGCATTCATGGGAGAATCGAATAGCATAAAAGCACAGCTAGCTGTTGCTGCAACATCAGTCAGCATTGAGGAGTCACTGAGGAGCATTGAGGTTATTTTTACATATTTAGACCAATTCGAAATTCCCTCCTGAATGTGGCTCAAATTTTGAAAAAGTTTCATTCCGACTGGTTCCGCTTGATTCCTGGGGAGGTATTCCGAAAACGAACTTAGGAAAAAAATTATTGTATCTCAGGGACTAAGGAAAAATTTTATCTTTTGATATTCCGAAAAGCCAACTTACAATAAAAGATAACATTTTGATTTAAATGAGCTAGAGATAAAATTTTTATACAAATGAGCTAAATCGGCAATTTTATCTCCAGACGTACGCGCCTAGGCCCATAGCATTACATGCAAAAATAATTTTTGCACATGGGCGCATCAAATGCAATAAGGCGCGCTGATAGACATTGATGCGCAATGTCCCTTTCAGTTTCATGACATCGCACCATCAGCTTGATGGTATTAATGTATGCAAAAGACATGAAAGGACGTTTATTACTGGCTGCCTCTGGGATAGGAGCGCAGGGCATGCGCTCATTAATATTTGTTAAAATCTTCCTAAAATATTTTTCGGAATACCAAAGATAAAATATTTTAAGGACATTGTATCTTAGGGAAGATAAAATTTTTATCTCTGTGGATTTTCGGAATACCGCCCCTGCTGATTCCAAAAGTGTGACGGGGGCTTTAGCTAGTGGTCTCCTACTCTGTTCTTGTTTACATGCACCATGAAACATATTTAGCCATGAGAAGTTTTATATCTAGCAACTTGTATGTCCTCAGTAGGAAATAAGCCATACAAGTAAGCTCGTCATGGTCAAATGAGATGTATGAAATGTTGGTTGGGGGTTGTCTGTCCGTCTGTCCGTCCATTCACACAATACCTTACAAACCATGGATGGATGACCATATAACTTGGTACCTCTATGTAATTCATAGAATAGATGAACTGTGCAGAATTAAAGTCAAATCTGCCAATTGTCAACTGGTACTGAACTTTGCCAGAGATGGCGAAAAGTGTATCTTTTCCATTAAGGCTCAAAATCTACTTAGCCAGTTTCAGACCAGTGTAATGCGAAGATGAACCACCCCCTGAGGACAATTGGTTAAGATTTTACGTCAAGTGTCATTGAGGTCAAAGGTCAAAGCTTTGCCAATAATGACGAAATTTTCTTGTGATATTGATAACTACTAAATAAATGCACTAAGCTCATGTTGAGGCTACCTGGTAACAACATTAACCACTATAGCATGAAGCTGAAGTGACTAGACACAATCTATTATCCATACATCAGATTATGCGGGAGTCGCGCTGCCCCTTTTCTGATTGGAGAATAGCCAGCCCGTAATCTATGTGCACAGTAAAGAATGGGTTGATTGTTAAAATTTCTCTCCTGTTCTCTCCCCACTCTCTCTCTCTCTCTCTCTCTCTCCCTCTCTCTCTCTCTTCCCTCTCTCTCTCTCTCTCTCCCTTTCTTTCTCTCTCTCTCTCTCTCTCTCTCTCTCTTTCTCTCTCTCTCTCTCTCTCTCTTTCTCTCTCTCTCTCTATCTCTATCTCTCTATCTCTCTCTCTCTCTCTCTTTTTCTCTATCTCTCTCTCTCTCTCTCTCCCTGAATGTGACTCTCAAGGTCTTGGGATCCCGAACGCGTTACCACGAGGCATGTCGAATCAGCAGGCTTTCCCTCCGAGGAGTACGGGGATGTCGAGTCACTCGACTCTGGGTCTGCCGCCCTCATCTGCGGGCATGCCCATTCCCACAATGCCCCCTCCCAACCCTGCATCTCCCAACAGGTCAGCGCACTCACTGATTCATATCCAAATCAATTTGCAATGGGTGTATCAACTTGTCAAGCCACATAGGCTTTTACTGACACACCCTATTTCACTTTCCAACAATTTGTATAATTTGCTTTACATTGTTTTACATATTTTAATGTATGTTTATATTTATATGTACTTTGTAAATATGTTTATATGTTTTTATGCTGAATCTGAAATAAAACAAATCAATCAATCAATCAATTCAAATCAGTTATTGATATCATCATCTCGCAGCCTTTCCTACATTGCGTGACGATTTGCAATACCTAAGAACATGCACAAGCAAAACCAGTTAAAGAAAAATACATAGATTGATAAAATGGTGACTCTAAAGAACGAAATATTTAGAGATAACAAATAAATGGATGTGAGATTTTCACATTCACACATTTATTTTGGTGTGTTTGAATGGCCCAAACGATTATTAGAGGCCAACATTGCTATATCCAACCTAACCGTGGCTCTCTGCTTGCCTTGCCTGTAGGGGGCTGCTCAGCATGGGCCACAAATGATGATTATTGGAAACCTGCATTGATATTTCCGATTTAACAGTGGATCTCTGGGCTTGCCTTCACACGCAAATTTCTTTGTGTGTGAATGGTTAAAATGATGATGATTAGAGACCTACATTGCTCTATCCAACCTAACCGTGGCTCTCTGCTTGCCTCGCCTTTTAGGGGGCTGCTCAACATGGGCCATACGGGCAACCGGACATCACCAAGTATTCTAGCTATGCAGCAGAAGCACTCGTCTGTACAACAGCAGCAGCAGCAGCAGTCGAGAGTGATAGGAAGGTAAGAAGAAAAATAATAATTGGTTTTATATAGTGCTTTCCTACTATGAGGTAATAATATTATATACATTTATAGAGTGCAGAAACTATTCCATGAAGTATATATTCTACTGTGCTTTATAGTACTCCTAAAATGCTTGTTATTGATTGAATAGATGTGTTTTGAGCTTTGATTTAAAGTTTTTTTTATGGATGGTGCTTTCCTAACTTCCAGGGGTAAGCTATTCCAGAGCTTGGGTGCTGCACAAGCAAATGCTCGATCACCTAGCATTACTTTTGTTTTGAAGGATGGAATCTGCAAAAGCAGATGATCCGTTGAATTACGCAAATTGCGACCATGATTACTGGTTTTATACCTCAATAAATTTGTAATGTAGCCAGGAGCTTGACCAAGAAGTGCTTTGTATACAATTAGTAAGACGTTGCTATTCTCTGCCATATTGGTAACCAATGTAGGTTTCTTAGGTTTCTTAGGTACTACCCAAAGTGCTTAATTATTACCCTGGCTTTAGCCAAGCAGCCAAGTATGTAGCGCTAGAAGCTGGTTGATCTAATGAGATCAGGAATACTATATTCCTGCCAGGTGCCTATTTACTACACCAGGGCCATATTGCATATAACTTTTCAATTATTGTAACTTACCATCAATGGTAACCACCATGACAGCAGGTGCGATAATGAGAGTAGATTGGCTGTTTCCATGGTAGTTATCATTAATGGTAAGTTACAATATATGAAAACCTATTTGCAACATGGCGCAGGTGTATAATTCAGTACCCAGTAGAAATGGAATAAGTGTGCCTTAGTGGCTCCCGTGATTGTAAATAATCTCTTGGGATTGGACGGTATGGTGATATGGTAGTATGGTAATATTAATTTTGAAAAGGGAATCAATAAGACTGCTTTCATAATATATGTAGAACTTTCTCTTTAGTTGCGTAGTGACACATGCCTGTTTCTAGTAAATCAGTTTCAATTGGTAGAATGCACTTTGATTATATTAGATGTTGCTCCTCGGACAAACCTCGGACAAGCTTTCGGGTTACCATTAGAAATGTATTGTTTGAACGGCGTGTATAAAATCTGCAAACATAACGAAAACGGTCTTTTGAAGTATGATTGTTACATTTCCTTCTCCTCCTTGTCTTCTTGCGACATCAGTGGTATCACGCCTACTAACTCAAGTGGCATGGGGCCTTTCAACAGGCCACCCAGCTTCGGGGGCGGGCAGAGTGCATTGCTAGGCAACTTTGGAGGCTATGGCAACGGTAAGTCCATTTAGTCTAAAAACTGCATTTCCTGGGGAGTGTTTCACCAAGCTGTTCGTAAGTTACGAGCGACTTTATGAACGACTGGTGATCCCTTCTTGTGCTAAATGCGATACCACATTTTGTTCATTGAGAATCTGGTTTAGCACAAGAAAGGATCACCAGTCGTTCGTAAAGTCATTCGTAACTAACGAACAACTTGGTGAAACACCCCCCTGGTGTAATATTGTTATTATTATTTATTTGACCATGCAAATAACATTAAATACCAACATCATAAGAAGAAAGTACACAAATAACAGAACAAAGAACATAATGCAATAGAATATAGATGACAGAAAGAGACAGTGTGTGGGTCAGGGTCCACAAAGGTGAAGTCATTCACTGTTGCCCAAGGGCATGGCATGTGGACCCACACACAAATGTCTCAAGATAAATGAAAAAAATGACACAAATATCTAATAATTTAAAGTTTGTTCACCCTTACAGAGAATAGGCTTCACAAACCACTGTAAACAAACATGTCTGTAAATTTGTATATCTTTGAAAAAAAGAGAAAAATTAAAGATATGGTTTTGGCTTTTTTTAAATGTAATTTATTGACAGTGTGTTTAACTTCTTTGTATCAATATTTCATAAGCATTCCCATATTTTGATCTAAAAAAGACTCCTAAATACAGAGATTTTCCTTGTTTGTAAAAAAATTTCCCCACAGCGAACGACACGTCAATCCTTGACAGTACGGACTTCCCTGCTTTGGCCACCAGAGGGAGACAGACAGGGGAGAGTTCATCTGGAAATGTCAGCTTGTTTCAGCCCAATCCTATGGCAGGCAGGCCTGCATACGGTATGTCTGAAACAACCATACTGCTTGCTGACCTAAACACATGTATGAATTATTCCCTTTCTCACATCTCGTTCTTCCTCTTAATCGTCCTTCAAATGATCTGAACTGCATCTTTTTGTGCTATCCTTATCCTCCTCCACTATCCCCTTTTGATTACTCTCCTCTTCCTCTTCTCTGTCTTCCATCACCTCTATCGCATCCTTCTCCTCGTCCTCTTCCTCCTCCTCCTCCTCTTCCTTCTCCTCTTCCTCCTCTTTTTCCTCTTCCTCCTCCCCTTCCTCCTCCTCCTCCTCCTCCTCCTCTTCTTCCCCCTTTTTCGTCCTCCTCTTTCTCCTCTTTCTCCTCTTTCTCCTCCTCTTCCTCCTCCCCATTCTCCCCCTCCCCCTCCTCTTCTTCCTCCTCTTTCTTCTCTTCCTCTTCTTCTTCCATCTCTTCCACCACCTCTTCCTGCTCCTCTTCCTTCTCCTCCCTTCAAATTCGTTTTAAGACTTCCCTATGTAGTGGGCATATATATGATATACAATTTGCCATGTCATCAAGCAATATAACATGTCTGTTTACAAATTATGAAAACGTGTATAATCGGTAAATTAAACAAGACTTAAGTGAAATTAAAGATTGAAGTTTAATTATGATTCTACGAAGTATTAGCCTAATATGAGGAATCAGGTATCGGAATCGATCGTGAAGCCCAAGAATATTAGCTGCTTGCAAGGTTCAAAGACTGATTTCTTGCTGTTGATCACAAAACGTAACATTCAAAAAGCTCGACTCGAGCTGTTAGGACATTTAAACCGTCATTATAATTCTTCCCAAAGTTAGGGTGTCGTCTTTGTCGTTACATGAAATTAAGCCCTTGTTGCGCAGGTTTCAAAACTTTGGTAAATACTCTGGGTGCAAAAAGCCCCCAAAGTAGTACGCAAAATTGGTAGAATCTTTCTCGCCACTGGAAACGGAAATATTTTCGATGAGAGGCAAATATAGGGATGGGAAATATGCATCCTTCAGATCAATAAAAGCCATAGCTATCAGAATCAGTCATTTCAAGGGCTGGATCCAGCGTTTCCACTTTAAAGTGATGATAGGAAACAAATTTGTTTTCGTTACTTAAGATTAATCCCTGGGCAAAAACTGCCATCCTTCTTAGGAGTAGGAAAATATTCGAAATAAATTCACTTTCCTCTATGAGAGCAAATTTCGATGGCTTCTTTGTCAAGTGGTTTGTTTATTGACTCGTCAATAAGGTTAATTTCTTTCTGAGCAAATTGTATTTTTGTTGGCCACTTCTCTTGAAAAGGAAGAGAATCAAATACGTTTCCAGTGAAGAGTAAATTTTGTCAACCTTCCGCCAACTCACGCAAGGAAGTTAAATCCCCGGTGAAGAAGCTCACTGTCTCGGTGGTTACTATTCGGTGGTCTGCGATGGTTGTATCGAAAACCGGAGAGTAGGATAGTGACTATCCGTGCGGAAAGTCTGCCGGCTCGGAGGCCTTGGCGGTTGGTATCTAGTGGCTCCTTGCAGCACTTGGGAGATTATCCCCGAAGAGGAGCGATGAAGTTGGCTGGGTGGATTCAGCGGAGCAAAGTGGCTTCAACGCCAGCCTGAGCTCGGGGTGAATCAACTCACGACGTCTGGTGTTGAACTCGCAGTTTGCGGCCCCCAAGATTACCAATTCATCCAACAGCAATTTGGCAGTTGATTGTCTAGTCCTCCCATGTGTCATGAGCTTTCAGTAACACGTCCAGGGCTCTAGTGATGGGAACAAAATGCAGCATGGAGGTGGAGCTGCTGTACGGTACTTATTTTTTCCTTCCTCTCTTTTTGAAGTTTATCATCTTGTGATTGAGTGAAGGATTTAATCCTATCTAGCCAATTCAATTTTCGTCGCGATGGTGTGATCAACGGTCGAGATCTTGGGGGGGGCTGTTCCCCCCCCGGGCTATTCAGGGTTCACTCGTGTGTGAGTAACACTATCAAAGTTACTCGGTCTGGGGTATATATGCATCAACTTTTCCCTTCAGCGAGTCCTTGTTCAGCTTGCTACAAAACAATTTGTTAATAATTGTCGCTAGTTTCTCGCCGATGGGTTCACCAATGGCTTCCTCCAATCATGCTGCATGTTGTAGATCGGCATACTCCCCAAATAGTGTCAGGTCGGTTTCGGATCCCTCACCAATCTCAGCCGTATCACCACCAGCGAAGCTCCATCGAAAGCTGCTGATTGGGGGTTCGGGTTGCGGGTACTGTCATGATTGAAGAGTAGCATTAGCGTTTGCCAGCGCCGAAACGGCTGGGCTGTCGGTAGAGCATGGCTGGGCCATGATGCTCTCAACCCGAGCGCATGAAGGTTGCGCACTCGGGGGCCAATCCTCCCAGGCACCTGACGGTACATTCGGGGGCCAATCCTCCTGGGCACCTGACGGTACATTCGGGGGTAGCTGTGATGGCGAGTAAACAGTAATCAATAAAATACTCACAATGTGTTTTCCACCTTGCTTACATAGTTGAGATGGTGAGTAAACAATAATCAATAACATACAATGTGTTTCTTTGCCGTGCCTATGTAGTTGGGATGGTAAGTAAGCAGTAATCAATATAATACTCACCATGTGTTTTTTTCGCTTTGTTTACGTAGTTGGGATGGTGAGTAAACAGGCAGACCCTACGCCAGAGTTCCAGATGCAGAGCGAAGACTTCCCAGCCCTCCCTGGTGCAAATATCAAGAACGGTAAGTCACCAATACTCCTTCTCCCTCTCTCTTCCCTTTCCCAGGGATATGTTTCAGCACTGACCAGAAAAAAACACTTTGTTCTAGTTCAACTTCTTCTATGTCCAGCAAATTATCACAAAATCTTTGTCAAAAATTTCACACACAGCCACTGCTTTGAGGAATAACTTTACAAAATGTATAAAAAGTTCAGAAGTAATTTGTTTCATTCACAACTATGAACCCAGTGCACTATTTATCTTCCTCATGTAATCTGCTCTGTCAAACACATAGAGACATTTAATTATGGTTATGTATTAATGCCCTACACAATAATGTATAATCATTCTTGTTATTAATTTTTTCAGGAAAAAGTTTGAATTGTGTCCATCATAGTGTGTCACATTTAGCCATTTTTTCAGTTTTGTTTGTATGTTAACAGCTTCAATTGAAAAACATATCAGGCCCTCAACAAAAATATATCTACCATCCCTGATATAATCAACTTGACTTCAATCCCTTCTTACCTCTCTTTGTGATGTGCAGAACAAAAAGACAACGCACGGTTTCCTGGCGAGAAGACAAACAACACTACCCCTGAGGAGAACGGCAACGGAAACGAAGTGAAAGGAATTCAAATACATGCTGATGGTCAGTAACAATGCGGGTTCCTCTTTGCTGTATTTTTAATGCTGAATTTCCACGCTATCTGGTGTGCTGATGCTCCTTGTTGCCTGTGCGTTGTTTCTAGCAGTTTACCATTGCGGCAGAGCAGGACAGTCACCCCATGTAGCTACTATGAACCCAAGTACCACAAATATGGGGTTTACTGCTATAACTTTAGATAGCGACAATTAAATATAATAAAAGATGGATGCATCACATGAAAGCCTGAGAGCTACATTTTTGCACAATTATGAATCCATTTTGGGCATTCAGTGATTACCTATGTAATGATTTTTTTTTTTATAGCAAAAGCAAAATAAGGACCACTATATCTTCAAATAAGTAACATACTGAAGGTTGAAATCACACCTTTGCTCTTCAAATTTGTGCAATTATTGCTCTAAATTGTATGATTTTGAATTTTTGTTCATTTATAATGAAATTTTTATTCCATTTTGTGATAAAAATGTCATGTAAAAAAGCACTGCTGCCAATCCAAACTATACAGATAAAAGAGTCATTTAATTCCATTCTAGCCAGCCAACAGAATTAGTAAATTCACTTATGATCTCTTTTGCACCTCGTGTCTTGCTTGGCAGGCAAAGTGACAAATATTCCGCCGGGAATGCTGACGGACTCGTTTGGGATGGTGGGTCTGCTGACGTTCATCCGGGCAGCAGAGACGGACCCCAATCTGGTGCAGCTGGCTCTCGGCAGCGATCTGACCACGTTAGGCCTCAACCTCAATTCACCAGAGTGAGTTTGGAGGGAGGAGAGATGGAGATGGGGGAGAGAGAGAGAGAGAAAGAGAGAGAGAGAGAGAGAGAGAGAGGGGGGGGGGAGGAGGGGAGAGAGAGAGAGAGATATAGAAGGGATTAGGGTAAAGAGAGAGAAGAGGGAAGGTAGAGGGGGAAAGGGAGGAAAGTAACAAACATTCACTGGAGTGAGTTTGGAGGGAGGAGAGATGGAGATGGTGGAGAGAGAAAGGGGGGGGGGAGGGGGGAGAGAGATATAGAAGGGATTAGGGTAAAGAGAGAGAAGGATGGAAGGTAGAGAGGGAAAGGGAGGAAAGTAACAAACATTCACTGGAGTGAGTTTGGAGGGAGGAGAGATGGAGAGGGGGGGGGGGAGGAGGAGGGGAGAGAGAGAGATATAGAAGGGATTAGGGTAAAGAGAGAGGGAAAGGAAGGAAAGTAACAAACATCAAGGAACAGAAACAGGCCATAATGTAGTGCAGTTGGCTCTGGATCTGAGGAGATTGGGCCTTGACATAAATTCTCCAGAGTGAGTTTGGATGGAGGAGAGAGGGTGGGGGGATAGAAAGATATAAATCTAAACAAACTGAGAGAGTGAAATATAAGTTTGGTACTCTAACCATCATGCCACCATTTTCCATCCAGAAATCTGTACAGTACGTTCCAGTCGCCAAGTTCTGATGCGCCGAGCAGACCGCAAGACATCGACTACCACGTGCCACAAGAGTATCTCACCAACCTGCACATACGAGATAAGGTAAGAGAGAGTACCAAGATGTCGTTGTCAATCCCTATTACCATGCAAGAGATGAAGTAGTTACCATGAATCTAGTGAGAGTACCAAGATGGCGTTGTCAATCCCTAATTCCATGTAAGAGATGAAGTAGTTACCATGACTCTAGATTGAGAGTACCAAGATGGCGTTGTCAATCCCTGTAGCAAAAGAAATTATGAAGGGAGAACGTGACTCCAATGAGAGTACAAAGATGGCGTTGTCAATCCCTATTACCATACAAGATATAAAGGAAGTAACGTGACTCTAGGGAGAGTACCAAGATGGCGTTTTCAATCCCTGTACCCATTCAAGATATCAACAAATCACAACGGTGGATGATTTCAAGTATTTGCTTTATCTATTATGTTGTCAAACTCAATATACCATAGTTACTCACAGGGGACAAAATCAATTATATTGAAGCAATGATAATATTTCATGTTGTTTTATTTGGCATCCCCATAAAGTTAGTCCAGATTTAGTACACTGCTTGCATTTAACGTATGTTCAGAATACGGGCCAATATATATAGATCTGATTCTCAACCGATTAATGTATTTGTTTCTCCAGCTTGCGCCCATCAAACTGTCGAGATACGGGGAGGACCTCTTGTTCCACTTATACTACACGCACGGCGGAGACGTCTTGCAGCTGGCTGCAGCAGCGGAACTGTAAGTGGTCCATTATTCTCTTGTCCTTCCTAGAGAGTACTAAAGTGGTGTCGGCATATCCTTTGCTGGGCATGTTTCTGGTTCTCAACAACATTGTTCAAGCGACAATGTCACTGGTCTGACATTGTCTAGTGGGCTAGTGTCGGGCGCTCACAATGAGAGTGGCCGTTATGATCATTGCTGCGTGCTCTACCCACATAGTTTAGAACTAGTTGTCTTGACAATATGCTAAAATGATGTCACACTTCAGTACTCTATTCTTTCTTTACTGTGGAATAATATTCCACCTCTCTTCTCTCCCTCACATTCTTCTTGCATCTGCCAGAAAAAGAAGGTGTTTAATCTAGAAATATTGTCTGCTAGGAGGGGTATGGATAGATATAGTATAAGCACAAAGAGATCTCAAAAGCGAGGTGTGAACTGATTGTAGATTTAACGTGCATGTCTTGCACTTAAGTAGAGTTATGATTAAATGCAACTTGCATTTAATACAAATATATATTGCACATTGCACATAGAGTTTTGTGATTGAACGCAAAGTTGCGTTTAGTTTTAGGAGTTACATTTAATTAGGGGATGGTTAACGGTAACTTTTAGTGCAAGACTCTTAAATTGAAGGTATACAACTGAATGTAACACTTACCGAAGACTCTTTTAAGCCTTAGTTTTCTGTGTTTGAAACTAGAAGTAAATGGAATGACATGGAAGTAGAAGGTGAGGGTGGTGATGAGAGTTGTGCACTAGTCACACTAGAGAAAAGAAGAAAGAAAGGAGAGAGTGAGAAGGTATGGTAAGTAAATAAGTATGTCCTAATCTGTTGTTGTATGGTTCTCTGCAGCTACAACCGAGACTGGCGGTACCACAAGGATGAGCGGGTGTGGATCACACGAGGGCCCGGCATGGAGCCTCAGGTGAAGACCAGCACGTACGAGCGGGGCGTCTACTACTACTTCGACTACAACCGCTGGTGCAAGATGGCTAAGGACTTCCACCTGGACTACGACAAGCTGGAAGAGCGCCCCCACCTGCCAGCCTCCTTCCATCACAACACCTCCACGAACCCCGCATTCCAGAAGTAGCTCCCTCTCCCCCACAAAAGATCTCTCTCAAGGATGATTATGTCAGACATTTTTTTTTCCTCAGTTTTTTTTTTTCAGTTTTTTTGTGCATAATTTGAGGTTGTCATTTTTTTTTTTTTTCCCACTCAGCTTGTGAGTTGGAAGGTCCACATGTGCTTTTTTTTTTAGTTTTGTGTGGAACGCATTGGTTGGAAACACCTTAAGTGTTCCATAGATGTCCAGCATGGCACAGTAATAAAGGGAAGGGAGGGGGGGGGGGGGGGTTGATACATTTAAGTAAACATACATACATTGTCAATCCTGTTTAGTTTTGTTTTCTGCTTATTTGGTAAAGTCCTTTTCCTCCTACTGATTAGTAGGGTCCACAAACTGTTCTTGAAGACTTTTGAAAAAAAAAAAACAGAAGTATGTGCTGCAGTGGAAGAACAAGGTTGATTGTGTCGTGAGTGGACCGCTGATCTTGTTGGGGTGGTGGGGTGGGGGTGGAAGTGGGGGGGGGGGGGAACAACTCAACAGATTAGAGTAGATGACTGGATTGTGGTGTGGAATATGTGAAGAAAAGAAAAAGCTAACAACATGAGTAGATTGTGATGAGTAGGAGGACTGTCACAAATGATGCAGACACCAAAATGTGCTATGCTTACAAAACATACATCTTGGCTTGTCAAGAGTCGCCAATGTAGAACAGAGCTATGTGTGCAGTGGCCTCTTGTATGTGATCAGTATAAAGGTCAGGACATTGGGCTTTTAAGAAAATGTGTTTGGCTTATCCACTGTTGATAAGATATCTCCCAACCATTGAGGTTTGCAAAGGGCAGTTAGCGCATTTTTTTTACACAACGTTGCCATTTTTGCCATACATTGCAATGAATCACGCTGGAGTGAGAATGGGTCTAGGCGGTCGTGCATGTATACTGCAAGCTTGCATGATGGCGAGTGTGCCAAGCCTATTTTATCATCGGATGTGGACTAGATGGTTTTCATTTAGGAAGTGTATATTGACACAACTGTGGTGTCCATAATGTCTGGATAGTGTAGAGATACTTCAATGCAATATTAAACTGTGACAATATCTGCAGCAGCCCTTTACTCTCACCATCGCCAGCTCTCACAGTGTGCAAGTCATGTACATTAGACGGTGCATAAAAGCGTAGACTTCAACTCTAGCTGGTTCATTGAATTTTTTGACAAAAATGGCTTGGTGGTGTATGAACGGTGTAAAAAACACTATGCGCAGGCAGCTAGGCAGCATTGGTGGCATATCAAAACAATAACGTATGTGAAATCTTACAGTCATAGCTTCACAAGCATTTTCAGGAAGAGTGAAAAGCTCTCCTTGTTGACCTTTGAACCACACCGACCATAGTCTACATTCATAATCGTATTGTCCCTGTCAGTGTGCGATGCGGGCACTGCTCCCATTGAACGCAGGCACCGTGGAGCGGACCAATGCGAACAACGGTCTCCGGTCTCAAGGCAGTAGGTTTCGGACGACCCACCCAAAGCATCCCAAAAGTCTACTTATCGCTTTAAGTCAGTTTCCAGTTTTATTATTGGGAGGGAAGTTCTAATACAGTATCTTCTTCCATTTTCCATGGTTTTTACCTGTTTGACTTGCTAAGGGGATACCCACTCTTTAATATTCCAAGGAATTTGTAGATGGCTAACCCTAGGGACACCCACTCTTTAATATTCCAAGATATCTGTAGATGGCTACGTCTGCACATCGCCCACTTTCCTGTTAACTCTATGAAAAAGATTTCACTGCTTTATCTTTTGTCTAATATGCTGTCCTCTGGTGTAATGTATGTATTGCACATTTGCATTAATGCTGTAGTAATAATCGCAATGTTTTCCCCTTTTTGTTAGTGTTAGTCCCACACACTGCTTTTGCTGTAATGCTAGGAGCTCTCTGCTGTTGCTCCTACACTAGTTCCACTAATGTGAACACACTGAGCTGTGTTGATTTTCTGTTCCCGTTTCCAATAACATCGAAATGTGGAACACAGTTATAGTATGCACACTGTTCACACTCACATTTCAACTCGCTCTATATTACCGCTTTCTGTGACAGACAAAATGCTGCTCTATGGGATTGTGTGCATTACAGGTTTAAAATATAAACATGGCATTTACTCCCGTAAATAATCCTCATGGAAGGAAAGTGCACAACTAGAATACTTCCCAGCGTTTCTTGCTGGTTTTAGGGAAATTGCTGAAGCTTTTACATTCATGGTATCCTTCCTCCCATGAATATTTCCCGCTACTATTAAAGGTAAGTTGTTTAGCACATTGTAACAGGAAAGGTTAAGATTTGTTTTTGCCCAGCACGGTTTCTGCGACAAATTATAGAATGACACATTCTCATTCAGTGAAAAAGCCCTGAGAACTTGCACCTGAAATATTTTGCATCTCCTCTGATTATTTAGAAAAAAATATATTGAAAGATGTGTAACCCAGATGCAAGAATTATCATATACTCCCCATTAAATAAGAATGACAACAAAACAATGAATAGATAAGAAATATGCATGTTTTCAGAATGTTGTTCATTTGATGCATCTGCCACTTCACTTGATTTCTGTGGAAGACCTTGTACTAATTTGTATTCACTTCTTCTCTTTATAATTCTCCTGCACTTCAAGTGAAGACACATAAATAGAATGAAACCATATTGCCAATGAATCCTAGGGATTATACATCTCACATCATCTGAATCTTTAATCTTTCCTTGATTCCACAAAGCCCTGGAAGGTCATCTGACCAATTTGTGTTTCAGAATTCACACAAAAAGGATACAATTCCGGTACTACCCATGATGTTTTTTTACCATGTTGTTAACAAACGTCTATTTTTGTGTCATTGCACGGAACCTTTACCTTTGTTTTCTGTAATAGATTTCCACCATTTTTGTTTTGCACCTAAGGTTCTATTGCTTGAATGTCACTGAAAGCTGGGGTTACGATGTAACAAACAACTTCAAAGTATTTTAAAGCAGAAAGTTGTTGGATCTGTGATATTTTCGGTTGTTTTTCTGTAGCAGACTTGTTCATTGTCAATTATGGTATTCTCCCATTAATATGGGTCGTACCGACCTTTGACCTTTGTTGTGCGTTATAGATTTTCCTCACCTAGTCAACTGCTTGAATATTCACTCCGTGGAGGAGCACAAAGTAACAAACACTTCAGTAATGAAGCACTTCACCGCGGATTGTTGTATACAGTGAACTTTGTGTCTGACTCTTTGACATTTCAGATGATTCCCCTTCCTAATGTAGCTTGTTGACTGATGACCATCCAATTCTCAATCAGAGTTTACATGCCCCAGACGCACATCTCGACACATGTAAGACACATTCCCCTAAACAGTCATATAGGTGTGGAGGTGTCGTGGTGTGGTGGTTGTGTACTGGGACTGAAGATCTCAAGGTCCCAGGTTCGATCCCACCCATGGCACTTGTGTCCTTCAGCAAGATACTTTATCCACATTGCTGCTTTCCACCAAGGGGTATAAATGGGTACCTGGTAGGAAGTGGGCGATTATGTGAATGATCTTGACCCAGCGTCGATATCGTGCAGCGGGCAAGGAATACTCCCCAGGGTGGAGATGGTGCACATATGTGTGCATGATATGTTCTTGTATCCAGTGACAAGGGTTCACATTGTAACATCCCTCTTAATTCAGTCTCCAGACTGCGATGGGAAAGACCCTCTATACCATTAAAAAAAAAAAGAAAATCTTGCTAGGCTGACTGGAATGCCAAACAGAGAGTGTCAAAGTGGTGTTGTCATGTCCATTGTTACACCGGTTTGTGGTTCTAATGAACATCGCTCAATTAAAGGGCATATACTGTACTGGGAAGGCAAAAAAGCCTTCAAAATGTAATTGTTAGCAACCATCTTGCCAATGGTCTTGAATTTATGTATTGCTCATTTTAGAAGCTTCCTCAAATGATCTACATTTGGAGGAATGAATGTTCGGCCCGAACATTTTGAGGATTTAATTGTTTATCATTAATTACTCCAAATATGGATCATTTGGAAAATAACTATCAGCAAGTTTCTAAAATAGACAATGCATAAATTTAACACCATTGGCAAGAAAATTGCTCACGATCACCTTTTGAAGGCTTTTTTTGCCTTCCCAGTACAGTATATTCCCTTTAAGAACATCGCTCAAGCAAGACTTTCACTGGTCCAACGTTGTTAAGCAGGCAAGTGTCGGGCACTCCCAATGAGAGTCCTCGCTATGATCACAGCTGTTTGCTCTACCTACATAGCCTCAAACTAGTTGTCTTGACAACATGCTCATATGACGTCACACTTAGGGACTGTACAGAGCACTGTGAGAGGGAGGAATAGACCATTTTCGTAATGTATTCACAACTTTCCCTCTAACTGCGTAGTAACGCCTTATTGCATTCACCTGTATCTTGTCATTCAGATTCAATGGATGGAATGCAGTTTGAATCTATTAGTTGTTGCTACTCGGACAAACCTCGGACAAGCTTTGGGGCTCCCATTGGTAACGTATTGTTTGAACGGCGTGAATAGAATTTGCATACATAACGAAAAGGGTCTATTGGACAGCTACATGCGATAGCAGGAAATGCAGAACCCCTAACTCATCCTGTCGTATAACCGAAAGCCAGTTGTAGGGTTTCACAGGACATTGAGCATTAGCCAGTGAGTTACCGGTAATGAGATGTAAACCTCAGGCACGCAGTGCTCCGCCACCGTTGTAGCTCGGCAAATGCTTTGGGGGGAATGAGTTTTTGTTTTTGTTCGGTAAGACAAGCATGCAGCTTGCAGTTGTTGCTGTGTCGGGTAAACCTCTGGAAAGCTTTATAACTCTTGGTTCATAAATATGCATTATCCAGAGAAGGCCGATACATAATGTTGATACATAAGGATGTAAACATATACCTGAATATGCACTAGCTTGATGAGTATGCATACTTATGAATACACACACTGTACATGTATGTGGAGATGAGCACACGTAATCATGAATATGCATAAGTCCCTGATGAATATGCAGAAGGCTATATTCATAAATATCCTCACAATATGTGTATGAGGGGTGTCTATGATGGTGAGCTAGGCATTCCTTCTCCTAGGGTCTAGTTGAAACCCAGGATTGCTCCCTCTGTAGGCAGGATACAGGTCCAAGCGTGTTATCCTTGTCGGCACACCTTGTTGAATGACAGCACTTTTCTTGTTTGCACGCAACGCATCTGAGCATTTTGGGTGTGTGTTAACCCAGAGTCATGAAAAGCCCATTGACTTACCACACGGGGTGTGTGTCCATAGTGTTGGGAGGACTACGAGATAAACAGAGAGGGGGTTGGTAGAAGATGGGAAGGGGCGAGGGAGAGGGGATATGTAGGAGTGGGGGGGGGGGGGGAGGGGGGGAGGGGTGACTTTTTTCTCCTAATAGTTGCCCTTTCTTCCTACCTAAGTAGGGTACGAAAGATCACGCATCAAGCACATTTTATGCATCATAAAAGTAATGAAATCATTATGAGTTGTTCCAGCTGATTGATCCTATTTCAGCACCCGCCTTGTTCATCAATCTGCTGCCCATGGACTCCATGTGTTCTTGTTTCCGGTATTAGCTGTGATGGGATTCAGAAGAGGGACAGAAAAAACTATTACATGGAGATGGACGTTTTTTTTTTTCTTTTTTTTTTTGAGGAAATCCTTATTTTTCCCTTTGTATTCTACCCAACATGCTGAGATCGTGTATAAAGTGGGATAAAATGTACGAAATGCTGTTTTACTCACATAAGAGCAAAGCCCTTGCAAAAGGACTTTTTTGTATTTTCTTTCTTTGTCTCTTCGTCTGTTTACTATACAGCATGACAAAAAGTATGTATGTACAATATTTGTATACATGTTTTATTTGTTAAGTAACTTAATCATCGGCTGATCAGGTCAAATAAAAATGATAAAAATCATAAAACTTGAAATTGTGCCCTGACTGTGCAATGTTGTTTAATGTTTTTTTTTTTTTTTCATTTCATTTATTTAACCATTATAAAAATGAAACAACAAAAATAAAAAATATTTACAAACATAAAATAATGGTATGGACCCCTTGAAAGCAAATCTGCTTATGGGCGGGGCCCTTAACAAAACACAATACTTGCATAGTGATAAACAATAAACATTTAAAGGAAATCAAGAAATAAATTAATTTGCGTAATCACACACAACACGCACACACACACTCATTCTTGCGACAAAACGAGAAGGGAAGAGGAGAAGAGAGAAAAGACCAGGGGAAGAAAGAAAAACAACGAAGAAAAGAGGTACATCGTAAGGGAACTATTGAAGAATAGATAACATGTTTTTAAATACAGATTGTTTGAGAAGAAATGGTTCATTGAGTTTACTGTGTGGTAGAAGGTAGTAAGAGGCTCCAAGTGATGATTGTGAGGTTAGTGTGTAGTAGAAGGTAGTAAGAGGCTCTAGGTGATGATTGTGAGTTTAGTGTGTGGTAGAAGGTAGTAAGAGGCTCTAGTTGATGATTGTGAGTTTAGTGTGTGGTAGAAGGTAGTAAGAGGCTCTAGTTAATGATTGTGAGGTTAGTGTGTGGTAGAAGGTAGCAAGAGGCTCTAAGTAATGATTGTGAGTTTAGTGTGTGATAGAAGGTAGTAAGAGGCTCTAGGTGATGATTGTGAGTTTAGTGTGTGGTAGAAGGTAGTAAGAGGCTCTAGGTGATGATTGTGAGTTTAGTGTGTGGTAGAAGGTAGTATGAGACTCCAAGTAATGATTGTGAGTTTAGTGTGTGGTAGAAGGTAGTATGAGACTCCAAGTAATGATTGTGAGTTTAGTGTGTGGTAGAAGGTAGTAAGAGGCTCTAGTTGATGATTGTGAGTTTAGTGTGTGGTAGAAGGTAGTATGAGGCTCTAGGTGATGATTGTGAGGTTAGTGTGTGGTAGAAGGTAGTATGAGGCTCTAGGTAATGATTGTGAGTTTAGTGTGTGGTAGAAGGTAGTAAGAGGCTCTAAGTAATGATTGTGAGTTTAGTGTGTGGTAGAAGGTAGTAAGAGGCTCTAGGTGATGATTGTGAGTTTAGTGTGTGGTAGAAGGTAGTATGAGACTCCAAGTAATGATTGTGAGTTTAGTGTGTGGTAGAAGGTAGTAAGGGGCTCCAAGTAATGATTGTGAGTTTAGTGTGTGGTAGAAGGTAGTATGAGACTCCAAGTAATGATTGTGAGTTTAGTGTGTGGTAGAAGGTAGTAAGAGGCTCTAAGTAATGATTGTGAGTTTAGTGTGTGGTAGAAGGTAATATGAGGCTCTAGGTGATGATTGTGAGTTTAGTGTGTGGTAGAAGGTAGTAAGAGGCTCCAATTGAGTGAGTTTAGTGTGTGGTAGAAGGTAGTATGAGGCTCTAGGTGATGATTGTGAGTTAGTGTGTGGTAGAAGGTAGTAAGAGGCTCTAAGTGATGATTGTGAGTTTAGTGTGTGGTAGAAGGTAGTATGAGACTCCAAGTAATGATTGTGAGTTTAGTGTGTGGTAGAAGGTAGTATGAGGCTCTAGGTGATGATTGTGAGTTTAGTGTGTGGTAGAAGGTAGTAAGAGGCTCCAAGTGATGATTGTGAGTTTAGTGTGTGGTAGAAGGTAGTAAGAGGCTCCAAGTGATGATTGTGAGGTTAGTGTGTGGTAGAAGGTAGTAAGAGGCTCCAAGTGATGATTGTGAGTTTAGTGTGTGGTAGAAGGTAGTAAGGGGCTCCAAGTAATGATTGTGAGTTTAGTGTGTGGTAGAAGGTAGTAAGAGGCTCTAGTTGATGATTGTGAGTTTAGTGTGTGGTAGAAGGTAGTAAGGGGCTCCAAGTGATGATTGTGAGGTTAGTGTGTGGTAGAAGGTAGTAAGAGGCTCTAAGTAATGATTGTGAGTTTAGTGTGTGGTAGAAGGTAGCAAGAGGCTCCAAGTAATGATTGTGAGTTTACTGTGTGGTAGAAGGTAGTATGAGGCTCCAAGTGATGATTGTCGTCGGTATATGAAGAACGAGGCTGTATTTGAGGATTGTGTGACCATGTCCATGGTGTGACGGAGCTTGGTATTGATTAAATAAATCAACCGACTGACGGAGCCCATCAGCAATGAAACCTAACAAACATATTTTTTTCCCCTGGGACATCGAGATATTTTAATCACAGTTCAAAATCGCTATATCACGACACCTTCTTTTCCTTCTTCTCCTTCTCCTCCTCCTCCTTTTCTTTCTTCTTCTCCTCCTCCTCATTCTCATTTTCCTTCGTCTCTTTCTTTTTCTTCTTCACCTTCTTCTTCTCCTCCTCCTCCTTGTCCTCCTCCTTCTTTTCATTCTCCTTCTCCTCCTTTCCTCCTCCTCCTTCTTCTTCTTCTTCTTCTTCTTCTTCTTCTTCTTCTTCTTCTTCTTCTTCTTCTTCTTCTTCTTCTTCTTCATCTTCTTCTTCTTCTTCTTCTTCTTCTTCTTCTTCTTCTTCTTCTTCTTTCTCTTCTTCTTCTGTTTCTTCTTCTTCTTCTTCTTCTTCTTCTTCTTCTTCTTCTTCTTCTTCTTCTTCTTCTTATCTTCACCTTCTTCTTCTCCTCCTCCTCCTCCTCCTTCTCCTTCTCCTTCTCCTCCTTCTTCTTCTCTTCCTCCTTCTCCTTCCCCCTATCCTCCTCCTCCTCCTCCTCCACTCCTCCTCCTTCTCCTCCTCCTCCCCTCCCCCTCCTCCTCCTCCTCCTCCTCCTCCTCCTCCTCCTCCTCCTTCTTCTTCTTCCTCTTCGATGGCAATAACATCAACGGGAATACAATCCATGAAACTCAATCAATTAATGTATATTAACATGGTGAAGACGTCGAATACATATTGAGTTTTTACAGTATACATAGTGTATACCATGACAAATTATTAAAGACTGTTTTAGACTTACTGTTAATGTAAAATCATTGTTATTTCAAAGAAATCAGGTAACTTTTCCATAGCAAGACACAATACAGAATATTAAAAGAATAACACGCCGGGATATTTTATTTACAAGCAACTATCAAGCATTTTCTCAACCGACCAAAAACTACATTACGATGAGTCATTGCCCTGCAAATTCAGCAATTAATGAATTCTACAAATTCGTGGTTTCACCAGTGACAATTGACGTCAGAGATGAGATTACAATATCGTTATGCAACATCTAGGTCAGTAAACATCTATATGCACACTTACCCGAAGTCATTGCCCTGAATCTAATTCATTCATCATGAATTTTCTACGAACTTTTCCATTTCATCAGCAGCTTCAAGAGGAACAAAGCAATGTCATTTAGTTCAATTTGAATAACAAAAGTTAGACATATCAGAGAAACAGATTGAAAATAGTTTGAGAAAAATCAAACATGTTTTGGAAGGGCAACCCTGCCGGTACCAGATACAATGCTGCCCAGTGGAATCTGTGTGCAATGTTGGTGACAAAATACATACCTGGTACCAAAAAAAAAGTTGTTTGTGTTAAAACATCTTTTTCTATTGGTTTCAATACTAATAAGGTACACATAATTATTGATTGTTTGACGAAAATCTGCCAACATGTTAACATGTTATTTTCATGCCGTCACCTGCGGGATGCTCTCGCATGTTTTGTCTACTGTTTGATTCCATAAATTGCTCTTTTTCTGTTTTTGATGAAGGAATAATTCATTTCATAGATGTTTGTGTGTAAGAATGTGTTTCTAATGATGTATCAAATGCACAAATATTAATGTTGCATATCTTCTTCAGAAAATTGACATTAAAAGAAAAAAAAAGTACCCTACGCAACATATGAGAGCACAAAATCAAAACTTTACACTTTCTTATCCTTTGACGGATTTTCATCAAACCTTCTCTTTCATGATCCTGCTTTTATTAAAATCAACTAAATTTCAGGGTGGACTATCCTTTTAATCATAGCCCTGTTAGTTTGTTGGGTAGGTTCGAGATTGACTTGGGATGCTCTGAGCATTGTCTTGTTAACGGACAGTACGCAAGAACGATGACGATATCGCGAATTACGTAACTGCAGATGAAATTGCCCATGAAAGTACGTAATTAGGAATCCGTGCTAGTAATGATAATTCTCAAACGATCACAGTGTCATTATAATACGTCATTATGTTAATACCCAGATAACCAGTACATTGCCTAATACTTCACAAATTGTACAGAAAAATCTGAACTTTCTGATGGACAGTTGTAAAATTCACTTTTCAAGTAAAGGTCTGAGTGTCGTTTTTTGGGTCTTTTTATTAAATGGCCTCGCCTTGATTGTTCTCAGTCACACCACGCCTATTATCTTTAGAAATCATAACAAATTTGAACATCATTTTTAAGACAATGGCGCTTTTAAGGCGGTGAGGACCCAAAATAAGTTATCTCTGAACATAATTGATATGATGATTTCATACGGAGTAAGTTAGATTGGTAGCAAATACATAGTGTGTCCACACTATAGGTCTAAATTCCTGCAATGTGGATTAAGCCTGCTTTTGCGTTAAACATCCTTTAGTACCACTCAAATTTAATAATTGTTATATCTTAGTCTATATATTATTTACTAATTCATCTCTACCCGATTGAGATAAAATCTATCATAGAATGACAAATATAGAGATTACTTCGTAAACGGAAGTCATCAACGGAAGACTCTTTCCTTCAAGCGAACAGTTTTTTTTTTGTATAAAATCATAGGGCTATTCCTGATGCTGTTACTAATAATTCCTTTACCACTGACGTATAGTACTGAGAATAATCCCAGTATACCATGGTAACGATAGACTCATGGCACTGTGGGGGTACGGATTATGTAACCTGTCCATGCGCCCCCGCCGAATTAATGATAATTCATCCCGACCCTTGGGCATAATTGACTCTCGAACGACCCTCCAATTAAGAACACCAGCGACTCGGTTTCCCAAGAAACCCTCGCGCCTCTCCCCGGAGCAATGAGCCGAGGGAGAGGTCTTAAGATCATTAATGAGAGGCCCGATTAGTAGGAGTGCACGTGCCCCGTTCCGTCCAGGTATTAAAGGGAAAGTCCACCCTGAAATAAAGTTGGTTTTACTAAAAGCAGAAACGTAACAAGCAAAAAAGTATTAGTGAAGTTTTGACGAAAATCCGTCAAAAGATAAGATAGTTATATTTTAAAATTCTGATTTTGTGACGTCACGTGCGAGGTACTCTAACATAATGTTGTGTGCTTTTTCCTCTCCATAAATTGTTATTTTCTGGGGTTTTTTATTGAATGATTAATCTTTTTCATATCTGTGCAAAAACGTGTGTCTAACGATATATCAAATGCACAGGTTAAGTGATGCAAATCCTTATGAGAAAATAGACATTACAAAAAAAGGCACACAACATTATAGGGGAGCACCTCGCACATGACGTCACAAATTAAAAAAATTACGAGATCATAACTTTCTTATCCTTTGATGGATTTTCATCAAACCTTCACTAATTATGATGTTTCTTTCATGTCTCTGCTTTTGTCGAAAACAACTTAATTTCAGAAATGCCTGATGATAAGCTCCTATGAACAAATGCAGAAAAAAAGGCCTCGAAAAAACATGTTTATCACGCGTCTTCATGTCAATGGTGATGAGAAAGTTAATCTAGGCCTTGGAAGCCCCATTGGCTGAGTACACATCTTCATTCTTACATGTCTTATAGTAAAATGAGATTTAACCTTTACATTTACCGGGCCTTGAAACTCGCAATGGTCTACCACACATCTTCTTGCCAATTGTAAAGAGAGGGTTACGTTAGAGGGCATTACAGGGCATTCTATCTATGTATCTATCTATCTATCTATCTATCTATCTATCTATCTATCTATCTATCTATCTATCTATGTATCTATCTATCTGTCTATCTATCTATCTATATATCTGTCTATCTATCTATCCATCCATCCATCCGTCCATCCATCTATCTATCTATCTATCTATCTATCTATCTATCTATCTATCTAATTATCTACCTATCTATTTACCTATCTATCTATCTATCTATATATCCATCCATCCATCCGTCCATCCATCTATCTATCTATCTATCTATCTAATTATCTATCTATCTATCTATCTATTTATCTATCTATCTATCTATTTATATATCTATCTATCGATCTATCTATCTATCCATCTATCTATCTATCTATCTATCTATCTATCTATCTATCTATCTATCTATCTGTCTGTCTGTCTATCTATCTGTCTATCTATCTAGCTTATTTCTCTGCACTGCTGAAGGAATGCCTCCTCCTCATTTTTCCACTTTGATCTATCTTGTGCCGTTCGTTTCCATGTCATACTACCATATTCTCTAATATCATCCATCCACCTCCTACTTTGCCTGCTTCTTCCTCTGGTGTTAGCTCTAAGGGTCCAGATAGTTAATTTATGTGTCCATCGATCGCCTTTCCTCCTGGCCAGATGACCAGCCCACCTCCATTTCTTCTGTTTAATTTCCTGTACTATGCCCCGTACTTAGCATGCTTAGGTTTTCCTTCTAAAATCCTGGTTTCTAACTTCGCCTCTCTTTGTAACACCAACCATAATTCTTTCTATAGCCCTTTCGGTTACCATGGTTACTCTAAGTTTTGTCTCCAGTCTCTTCGTTGTGGTCCATGTTTCTGGTCCATAAGAGAGCACAGGTATGATGCACTGGTTGACAGTCTGTTTATTGAGAGAAAGAGGGAAAGAGAGGAAAGAGTGCATTACAGTTCATCAAAAGGCAATCACCGTCACGTTTTTTTGTATGTTTTCCCGTACTTATTTTAGTGTGTGATTGGCTTCATGAATCGGCAAATAGGTTAATGAGTTCATCTCCTGCGTATCCAGAAACATATCAGATATGATTTCTTTGTTTTAAATGTACTGTAAACTGAAGAATGCAAGTCTCCGGACTTTAGTATTCAGTTTGTTTATTATCAGTTAACCAAGATTGAATCGATTCTTTTTTTTTTTTTCATTGAAATTGAATATCAGATCTTGACTCTAATTTAAACTTGTAAAACGAATGAGTACGGTCTACATTTCTCGTAAAACAAAACTTGGGATACGAATGATAAACATGATAAAGGTCTCTATTTCTCGTAAAATAACACTTGTAAAACGAATAATAATGGTCTACATTTTTTTCGAAAACAAAACTTGTAAAATGAATGCGTTCGGTCTCTATTTCTCCGTAAAATAAAACTTGTAAAATAAATGAGTACGTTCTTAACACTATTGGAAGTGATAAGCAGATTGTACATCGTGAAATTAATCATATTTTTCATCATAATAATGTCCTTTAATCATGAATGTTATATATCCGTTGCTCATTCTCTTCCTGCTATCTCCATCTTCCTCTCTGCTGTCCCTGTGTATGTCTTCACTATAAGCCTACACACCTACTCTCTCGAATCACCATCGTTCTCTCCAAATCGATCTTCTAAATATGATGTTTCCTTCTTTGATATGCATTTTCAATAGAACGTCAATCATAACCATGGAAACGTTTTCCTCCTATCGTGCAACCATATACATGCGTAGCCCATCCTGAAGTTGTTTTTATTTTTATAAAAGCAGAAACATATTAGTAAATGTTTGACAACAATCCCTTAAAAGGCCACAGTTACAAATATATACCGTGTTAGGTTCATCTGAACGTAATGAATCAAGTACACTGTTGTTTAAATTTTGCTTGTCGACTGTTCGTTTCCAAAACTATGCAAATAATTTCTGATTATTTCAAACGATGTACATCCTTCTGCATAAAATAAAATATGCAAAATACAGTATTTTAAACCTTTCGTTCCACATAATAAATATAGAGCGTGGACTCCGATCGTTTAAACTTATAAACAAACCACTTCCCTCGGACAAATGTGCAAAAGGCACTGTACGATCACTTTGTACCAGCTTGGTCCACGATCGATTCAGACGTCCTTGTATGTACCAAAATATGTTCTCTTGACGGGCTGATTATGCACACACAAAGTATGCCAAAGTATGTTATGTCATTTATTCATGTACATTTACCATCTTGTCGAGTGCACTCCGATTGAAACAAAACAAACATCAACAATCTTATTTGCCTTCAAATGGTCCACATTATTACTCCAAATGTGGATCATTTGAGGGCAAATAACTTTCAGCAAGTTTCTAAAATGGACAATACATGAATTTAAGACCATTGGCATGATTGACAAGAAGATTGCTCGCGATCACCTTTTTTTTTGTCTTCCCAGTACAGTATATTTCCTTTAATTGCATTTTTTTTTTAAATACTCAGTCTTTAAGCAAAATCTAAAGAACAGTATTATTGATACATTTATATTCAAATTAACTTTGGACGATCTATGTTTGTAACTGTTGTGTGGCCCTATTAAAGGGATAGCTCACCCTGAAATTAATTTGGTTTCAATTAAAGCAGAAACATAAAAGAAACATATGAGTAGAAGGTTTGATGAAAATCCGTCTAGGGATAAGAAAGTTATGATCTTTTAAAATTTTGATTTAGTGACGTCACGTGCGTGGTGCTCTCCCATTTTTTTTTTAAATGTCAATGTTCTCAAAAGGATATGTATTATTATCTGTGCATTTGATACGTCATTAGAAACAAGCTTTTAAAGGATAAGACAGTTACGATTTTTTAACATTTTAATCGTTACGTCACGTGCGAGGTGCTCAACCACATGTTATGTGCTGTTTGATTCCATTTTTTTTCTGTATTTGATGAAGGTATAATTGTTTTCAGAGAGGTGTCACAAGTAAAATGGTGCATATCCTTTTGAGAAAACGACATTTTCAACCAAATTACTACTCAACATATGGAAGAGTATCACGCATGTGACGTCACAAAATGAAAAATCTTATCCTTTGATGGATTTTTCTTCAAACCTTCAATAATATCTTTCTTTCATTTCTCTCTTCACCAAAACCAACCTTATTTTGAGGCGGACTTTTAATAGTAGATTAAACAGTTATGAAATATTTTTTTGTGTGGTATTAAAAGCGGAATGAAAAAACACCGTTATATGATAGAAGAATTGAAACTGACCTATATCGAAGTCGACTGTTTCATCATACATGCATCTTTGCTGGGTCATATAAAACATAGTCTGCTCCCCGCAGACCCCGTACTAGAAATGTTACTTAGTGCTGTGCCTCAAACGAATTAATGGTGTTTAGAGGGACACTTCTTGTCACCTTTGTAATAAAACATGATTGCGTAGCCTAATGATTATTACCTTCATCACACCAACCTTCATCTTATTCATTTTCGTAATTCAAAGATATCGAGAAACGTTATC
The DNA here is from genome assembly GCA_963669155.1 of Arbacia lixula. Lineage (NCBI taxonomy): Eukaryota > Metazoa > Echinodermata > Echinoidea > Arbacioida > Arbaciidae > Arbacia > Arbacia lixula. The sequence goes on from OZ022597.1 coordinate 16,598,246, forward strand.
AATTATTTCAGGCTAACTTTACATTACATTACGTTACTGTTAAATTTCGTATTTCTCAAACTTGACTTGGTTGTTGTTTTTGTAGTTCATGCGATATAGTGCCTAATTTGGAATAGTCTGTAAAACGAAAAGATATAATTGAACGACGCTTGCTAACTACACCGCAGCAACACCGGGTCATGCTAGCATTAGCGACACACATACAGCCTTGCTTCCAGACGGCTGGGCACTTAGAAACCACACTTTTCAATAAAGGGGTTTGGTTGTAGTAGACTAATCATTCTCAATATCTCCTCCAACTCGCCCACTGAGAAAATACGAGAACGGTACAATGACTAGTCTAAGAGTACTAAACCCTATTTTGTCAGTTGGGATCAGAAAAGTCCAACAGTCTTGACACCAGGCTACCATACCCCCCGCAGAGCAGTATTTCGGCTGGCCGAACTGTTAACCCTGTAAGAGCCAGGCAGACTGCTAGCCTGCGCGGACGATATGTGAGTAATTCGTGCGCAATGTAGCATTGGTACATAAATTATGGAGTGAAATCAAAACCTATTTAGAGAGTTTGCATTGGAGGCCTTCCGGTAGACGTGCCGCATTTAACGAGCCTCAATAATGTGCATTGTACAAGTGTGCTTCCTCGTGGCGCCTTTCAATTATTTGATACTAATAGCGATACCAATACCAATACTAATACCAATACTGACATGACTGATCATCATCAGGCATTGTTCAACCATTGTTGAAGGAAGCCCTGCTCAATCACTTTCCGTTCACTTCTATTTGCTGTCATTCTGCTCCATGTTGCTGTGTTTGTGTGTGTTGATATTTCGTCTCTCCACCTTCTCTTTTGTCGGCCCCTCCTTCGCTTTCTTGTTCTTGGTTGCCATTCTGTGAGTTTCTTGTTCCATCTGTTGTCTTGTGTTCTGTATAAGTGTCCTGCCCATCTCCATTTTCATTTTCATTTCATTTCATTTCATTTATTTAACCATTATAAAAACGAAACAACAAAAATACAAAATATTTACAAACATAAAATAATGGTATGGACCCCTTGAAAGCAAATCTGCTTATGGGCGGGGCCCTTAACAAAACACAATACATGCATAGTGATAGTGATTTCATCTCTTTAATTTTTACTATAATATCTTTGAGCTTCTTTTTCTGCTGTATGTCAGTGTGCTTCACTTTCAGTCAAGTAATTTTAGATTGAGCATTCTTCTTTCCATAGCTCTTTGTGGGGCTGTTCTCAATTTATGTTCCATTTCTTTAGTTGTGTCAGCTCCACATGTCAATGTCGTTAAAATGCACTGGTCAAATATCCTTCTCCTCATTGTAAATGGTATTTTCATGTCGGTTAAAAGTTCCCTGTAGATATCAAAACGACTCCACCCTCCTTTAATCCTTGTCAACACTTCTTCCTGACCGATACCAATGTTATATCCAATACGAAAACCAATACTCCAAGCAAGATCAAGACCAGTTCCTGGTCTCGGAACGCGCCGCACCGCTAGTATGTTTTCGACAGGGATTTGATATGTTTGTCTCGTGAATGTACAAGGTGTCCATTGCGATTTAGAATCAATGTGCCATTTGGAAAAGAAAAAAATATATATAAATGACTTCATGTAGGTCCCAACTAGTACGTACACAATGCTCCTACCATGCATTTTTTTTTTCAGGAAACGTTGGCAACGCTTGTGCTTTCATGGACTTGTTATTTTGCCTTGCTTATTGTGACATGCATTTAAATACACGGGATCAATTTATGTACTGCTCGTGTTGTTATACCATGTTGTATGAAATGAACAGCGCAAAAGAGACAACAATAAAATCAAATTGAACAAAAGGAGATTTAATGTTTCTTATGTGTCGTGATCTTGTATATCTACATGTAGTGCATCCATCAATGCAACAATCCACCCGTCTATGTGCTGGGACAGAAGCATCCAGGAATTTCCGTGGGGATGAGTCCGTATCATCATGAATTTGGCCTCGTATTTCTCTGAGCTCTATTCATGAAACCGGCCCTTTAGACCGTAATTACCATGCAGGAAAGCTAAAGAGTACAGAAGGGAAGCAAATTGGTTGCGTTTAACAGGAGAGGAAAAAAAAAGCAGACATGGAATCGACGAATAAGCCAGAAATGGTGTGAAATACGTCGCGCGATGGTACAATAAAATCGTTAGTCGTACACGTTGTGCGCTCAAGCCAAGTTATGGCTAAGCAGGATCCACTATCTTATCATATGTTTCTTCTCCTTCACTCTCCCAAAAGGATAGTTAACATTTGCAGACCCTTGAACCTTTGTTATCACGACAGCGCATACTTAATTCTCACATCTGCCCAAAACACAACAAATCTGGTAATGAATAAAAGGGGCGAAAGGTAAGAAATAGAGAAGGAACAAACAAAACGTGTACAACGAATATGAGGACACAATTTACACAAAAACAAGAAATAGAAAAGGAGGAAGAATAGAAAGAAGACGGAACGAAAGGCAAGAGATTTACCAGTAGTAACTGGAAAGGGAGGAAGAAATGTAATATACGAAAGACCAACAGAGTAAAGAAATATATTAAGAGAGGGGGTGCGCGGTTGAGAGAGAGAGAGAGAGAAAGAGAAAGAGAGAGAGAGAGAAAGAGAAAGAGAGAGAGAGAGAAAGAGAAAGAGAGAGAGAGAGAGAGAGAGAGAGAGAGAGAGAGAGACAGACAGAGAGAGGGGGGAGGGAGGGGATTATGCGATAGCGCCGAGACAAACAATATACTTACTACAGGCAGACAGAGAGAGACAAAGAGAGAGAAGGGAAGAGAGGAAGAGGAAGAGAGAGGGAGGGAGGGAGAGAGAGAGACAGAGAGAGAGAGAGAGGGGGGAGGGAGAGAGAGAGAGAGAGAGAGAGAGAGAGAGAGAGAGAGAGGGAGGGAGAGAGAGAGAGAGAGAGAGAGAGAGAGATGGAGACCATGGAGAAGAGAGAGAGAGAGAGAGAGAGAGAGAGAGAGAGAGAGAGAGGGGGTGGGGTGGGGTGGGGAGAGAACGTGGAAGGTGGGATGGGACGCAAAAGACCATTTAAACGGTGTCTTAATTTCTTTAATATCGGAGCTGCCAGTTCCACTTATTAGGTGATTCTGCATCCTTGTGACTCATTACTCCTACCCGAGTCTAATCCGAGTCTTTCTCGCCCACACATCCCGAGCAAGCACCGACAATTCTTCTAGGTAGGACGCCCCGGAAGTCCTCGGAGGAGCTTCGTGCCAATCTCCGTCAAGCTCGGTTGAACCCGCAGCGCTAGGGGAGCTTAAATCCGCGGTAGATAGGCCGCATCTTCATTATCTCTCAGAGCTCGAGAAACAAAGGATTCACATCACAGCGCGACTATCCGTCCTCCATCGCTTAGCTATCGCGCACTTCAAGAATTCTTGATTCAACGTGAAGAAAATGAGTTTCGAGCACTAAACTTGTATGTGCCAAATGAATCGTTTCGCTGTACGCTTTCCAACATTCTTTGAGATTTTTTCAAGACTTTTTAACATAGGTGTTACTGTGCAGACTTGGTTTTCTACTTGCATGTCCACATTCTGCTGGCAAAAATAAGGTAAGAATCATTTTAGTCATTATCAAATATATTTTCCGGATTATTAGAAGGAGCAGAAGTTTGGGAAAAGCAGGAATACGTTTTGCGCATGTTTTATTTTGTACATAACTTTATTTTTTCAATATTTAATCTCTACGAATATTATTGGAGCACTTTTCAATGGGTAAAGCATAATGGTGTTTTCTGTTTTTAAATCTGGAACATATTCATGATATTGTCTCTTGTTGGTGAACAATGTTCAACAATGTCTTTTACGTTCTTTTATGTTCTGACCATTAGTAGAAATGTTGTACAATAGAGTGAAAACTGCAATTTTGGATTCGATCATGAAAAGTATAATATAGTTTTAAGGACTTAATTGGTCTATTGGTCATGATTTTGCACAATGATAACATAATAAGTTTCAAAACAGTACTTAATGTTTAAAGTAGGTATTGATTGATTGTTGACTTGGGTTTCGTTGGAAAGCGTATTTTCAGCACATCATATTGATTATCACTTCCTTGTCTAAAATAACGGAGGAAAACTAATTCAAATAAAGTTCGAAAGACCCGTCTTCCAGGGAGAATATCGTCGATAAAATGAATACTGTTTTTTGTTTCCCCTATGGATTTTTTATATGCTTAAACAGTTTTCCAACAACACCAAATTGAAAAAATTGTGATATGCTTAAACAGTCTTCCAACAATACCAAATTGAAAAAAAAAATGTTTAAAAGATACTCAGTTGAATTTGAGACCATTATAAAGAGATATAAAGAGAGAGGGGGAGAAATGCAAATGGAAGAGGGAGAAGGGGTAGAAGAATGAAAGAGAGAGAGAGAGAGAGAGGGGGGGGGGAGAGAGAGAGAGAGAGAGAGAGAGAGAGAGAGAGAGAGAGAGAGAGAGAGAGAGAGGGAGGGGCGGACTAAGTGAGGAAGAGATTGAACGGTAACAAACAAGAGAGTGACGGTGTAATAGGCTTATATTAACATGAATGAGTTATGAGATGTGCGGAGAAAGAGAGAGAGAGAGAGAGGGAGAGAGAGAGAGAGAGAGAGAGAGAGAGAGAGAGAGAGAGAGAGGGAGAGAGAGGCAGCAGGAAAACAAGTTGACTGCTAGTTCGTTTGTCAAGACATGAAATGAGTCATTTCGAAGAAGTCAGGAGGCAAAATTACGTAGTGCGAACTTGTAGTGATTTTTTCTTTTAGAAATGTAAAATGCAAAATAATTTTCCTGCCCACATGAATGTTATCATACATGACATATATTAAGGGTATTTTTCGTTTTTAGGGAAAACAAGACTTATGTAACAATTAGTACAGTAATGCCATATATTTGTAACTCACACTTTAGTTAGCGATCATGGCCATGGGTCGGTGCGCGATAACAATGCGGCTGTATTAAGTCTTGCAGTAAGAACCACATTTACGCTGTTACCATGGTTACCTGTCCATTTACCACGAATTCGTAATATGCACAGATGACTGGATGGTAAAGTCTCATTACATTTCTCCGGTGCAGTGTGTGTGTGTGTGCATGTGTATGTGTGGGGTGGGGGTGGGGGGCGTCGTTTAACGTGATATTGACGTGATATCTTTATTGCTTAAAATGTATTAAATTTGTTGGGAGGATGGGTGTTACTATAAATGCTTTTCTTGGCGGGACGACCAAAGCGGAGCAACAGTAAAACCGCTGATCCTTAATTGTTCTCCTTCTCATCCAGAAGGGTTCGTCCGAAGACGGCCGGAAGCCACAGGAATACACAGAAAAAGAGATCATTAGAAATTGAAAACCACTAATCAGTGGACATACACAAATCACCATTGAGGATTCTATTAAGCTTGGCACGAGTCCCAAGGAAGAAGAACAGGCGACCGCACCCCCCACATCGCCCTTGCCATATTAACATTCTCGATTCAGGATAACTATTCAAGACTGCACGTACGCAACTAATTCGCTTCGGGGAAGCATTCTCTTAAAAGATGACATCATCATTGAACAAGATAATTATTCATATGAACTCAGTTTAAAATCTTTGAGCAACTTCCTTTATAGAAGCATATACAGATTGAACAGTACTGCTGCAGAACAGTGTAATGGGTAAAGACGGCTGGGTCCCTGATTAAATTCATGGGGATTTTATAAAGTCACACAAGCACCTGAAATTGTGACATTATCAACATCTATATCTCAATGATTTCTTTAATTTGCATTTCAAACACACAAGCCTATGCTGAAATAAACACAAGTGTATGGACCGGTTCAGCCCACTGAACTATGGTTTAGCCCAGTGCATGGGTCATTAAAGGGAAAGAGCGCCCCCGCTCGCCTGGCCAAGAACAGACACCGCCATAGACAAGTTAGAGTACTGAAGTGTGACGTTATGATTGTCAACACAGCTGGTTCTAAACTATGTGGGTTTAGCATAGTTACATCGGTGATCATAGCAGGATTTTACTCAAATCTTTAGTATTCATCGCCCTATCCTTATTGAATATTTATGTTTGCTTATTTTGGAATTGATGTGTCAAATGCATGTTATATACTTCATATGTTTTTAAAGAGATAAACTTGAACTTGAGCTTGAGTTGTGGCAATGCCAGAATAAAATAAATCAAATGATTTTTGGACAGTGAAACAAAATCAGTGATCTTTGGGTCAAATTCACTTTCCTCATGACTCACTCATAGTTAAGGAACGTGTAGCAAGTTTCCGCGAACCATTGCATTTTTAAATCCGATCTTCCGAAGCTATTCATCTACATTACGCGGTGACTTCGGAATGTACCCCAAAGTGTTTACAATCAGATGATAAATGCTTCTTTAAACTGTGAATCTCCCTCCTTATAACAATTGAAATAGCGGTCCTGGGCTTTCTTTGTCTTGTAAGTTGGTGTGTAAAGCCCGACAAGTGAGTAACGGTGGTAATTCAAATCGAGGCTTCTTGTTATGTAACTTTGCATACCAAATCCAACAAAAACCCACGAAATGCACGTACACAGTCAAAAGGTGCGTTTACGCTCAATTTGCAAAGGCAGAATCGCTGCAATGTGTACATATTTGTTTTTAAATAAATGCGGAGACAGAGTAAAGCATACACATTTGGACGTGCAAAGAGTAGCATTTATGATTGTAGCAGGATAAACGGCGATGTTTCGTTACTATTGACATCAACTTTAACTAAACGGTTTGCAACCAATATGATAAACCTAAATACGTGTAGATTTGTTTTAAATTGTGAAAAGGTAAAAATCCTTCCTTAATCTGTCTTTGTTGTGTGATCTTGTGAGCGCAAGACATGTTAATGAACTGTCACTCACCCAGGACGGGCGATTTAAAGCTTGATATTTAATGGCCAGGTGCGGACTTGATCCACCAGTAAATTAGTTGACCACAGGATGAGAGAATCCAAGTGCGAGGGGAAAGGAGTAAATAAAAGATCATTATACGACAATGATGAATTATGTGAGAGGAATGCTGGGGAAGGAAGACAAGATGAGAGAAGAAGATGGTATGAAAGAAACGGACACGAGGGAAAAGAGAAGAAGAAGGGAGAAAAGAGGTGATGGAAATATAAAAGCGGTGAGAAAAGATGAAAGGGAAAGAGGCAGAGAGGGGTGGGTTGGGAGATGGTAAAAGAAATATCAAATGAATTCAAGTGTTATTATTTATCATCATTTTGTATGAGGGTATTTGTTGAATTGAGAGACAGAGAAAGAGAGAGAGAGAGAGAGAGAGAGAGAGAAAGAGAGAGAGAGAGAGAGAGAGAGAGAGAGAGAGAGAGAGAGAGAGAAAGAGAGGTGAAGGAAGTGGGAAGGGTGGGAGGGGGAGGAGGAGGGCGAAGAGGGAATAGAAATGATGATAATAGTATTGGCATAAATTTTTAATGCGCATTGTGGGATAAGATGGCAGAATGAGCACGAATTAGGAGGGGCAAAATATAGGGGATAATCCTTTACTACCTTCCTTTTATTTTCTTTGTAGATTATTTTCATGAATTGTACATGAACAAACTTGTTTTAATTGTCCCGATTTTACCTGGCGTTATGGTATTACATTACTATCTCTCTCGCACATTCGATTGGTTTCTGGTTTTTCAAAAGTAGATTCGTGGTTTGCGATGACAGGGATAATTACTTTATGCGTCAAATACAACATGGGTGCGCCTTTCTTAAATTGTCTCCGATTCAACAGAAGGAAATGGCGCTAGACATTTTCCTAAAAAGCAATGGCAAGAGAAAAATTATTAAATCATTTATGCATATTTGTTCTTCTCCCCGTGTTTCTCATCGTGTTGCATTGTGGTCCCTGTTCTCTTTCTCAGGTCGAGTCAACTATATCGAGTGTAGGATTATTTTGTACCATCAGACCACGCCCACATCTTTACCAAGTGGAAGAAGTAACCAATCAGCGTAAAGGTCATTGTCTGGATAAGAAAGGAATCAGGACAAGACCAGCCAGCCCACAAAGATCACATCTCCAGGATGTCTCTAAAGCTGAAAGAGTCGAGGAGAGGGGAGCAGAAGAGATTAGCCAACATCAACCGAGCAAACAGTTTCGATGTATTGGTGAGCACAATTCTGTGATAAAAAATCGCAAAATAACAAATAACAAAACAGAAAAAAACAAAAGTTGTGCACAAATTAATTCCATAAATTGTGTTTTTTTCTGTTTTTGACAACGAAATCATTTTTTTCGTACATGTTTGTGTGTAAAAATGTATTTCTAATGATGTATCAAATGTACAAGTACAAAGATGCATATCTTTTTGAGAAAATGCACATTTAAAAAAAATGTACACAACATATGAAAGTGCACTTCGCACGTGACGTTACAAAATCAATACTTTAAAATCATATAACTTTCTTTTCCTTTGACCGATTTTCGTCAAACCTTCAATAATATCTGTCTTTCATATGTCTTCTTTCATTGAGATGAAAATATTTTCAGGGTTAACTATCCCTTTAATAACATGTCTGTCTCTAATTCTTGAAGGATCGACACGCGCTCTTGAGGCGGATGTCGTCCTCTGATGTCGTCACCAATGCACCAATGATCTTCTCAATTAAAAACGAGCTGGGTAATCTGGCGAAAGTTCTCAAAATGTTCAAGGTACGGTAATACCTACACTGCGCTACCTTGACCAAAGGAAACAAGTAACAAAGCATTCAACTTTGAGTTATTGATGTTTCTAGATTGTACCCAGCAATCCATACAGACCTGCAAAACTGGAAAATTAAGAAAAAATTATGTACACTGTTTTAAACCAGTGACCTTTTATTAATCCCTTGTATATAACAAATCAAGATTATCTTCTTTCTTGTGTAATTTCCTCAGCCTTCTGTTGCCTTTTCTGCCTATCGGCACACTTTGTTCATTTGCAAGAAAAGTCACTTTTTTACGTGCTTCCTGTTGTCAGAGTAGAGCAGTATATCCATCTCTGCTTGAATGATTCTTAAAAACATATATTTCATGAAATGGAGACTTTGCCTTTAAGTTACGGAGGACTTTGTAATTTATTGTATTTGACTTTCTTTTTTGTGCAATTTCATCAAGTACTGCAGATATTTATTTATTTAAATGTGTGGGGGTTTTTTCAGCAAAACATCTTAATGCACATCGCTGCTTTTGGCCTATATCATTTATGCATCATGTTGTGCAACACGTTTGTGCAACACGTGGCTCTTTCGTAAAGCAGTCCCTATGGCTCGGAAAGACAGCTCTGATTTTAGAAAAAATCAAACTTAGTGAATAAGTAGATAATAAGACAAACTAAAAAATAAGCAACTTGATAAATGAATATATGAGCAAAAATTTAGTGCTGCATTAAGCAATATTCGTAAATGAAATGTTGATAGTTGATTGCTGTTAGCGATGGAGTAGCATCTTGGTCTTGTAATAATACACATTTTTTTTTCAGGTCAATGTACGTAATTATGATTCCATCTGAATCCATGAATATTATGATTCATCCAGTAATCTTGAAATATCAGTCAGTATTGAATCATTTACTGAAAATAATTGAAAATTGATAAGAGACACTTACAATTTTCTGTGACGCGACGTTTCACCAACCGCTGTTGGCTTCATCAGGCGAATAAACACCAGGCACGTCTTTCCAAGTGACTCCGCGCCAATGTCAACAGACCGTGGCGTCACGGGAAATTGATCACGTGAGAGACGGCTCTGAACTTCCCGTAAGATTCGGTCCCAGGCGTATGACAGCTGAAACCGCGTGATCAACTCACGTGATCAACCTCCCGCCCGTGGGGAACCAAGTGACGTCTCGGTATGTTACCTTGGCGCGGAGTCATTTGGAAAATAGTGCCTGGTGAAACGGGGCGTCACAGAAGATTGTTAGTGCTTCTTATCAATTTCAGTTATATCCAGTAAATGATTCAATACTTACTGATGATTCCATCTGCTTTGTTTGACCTCCCTCAGGAGAACAACATCCGGGTTCTGCACATCGAGTCTCGTCTGTCCAAGGACGTCAGCTCGGATCTCGAGATCTACGTCGACTGCGAGGGCAAGAAAGGTCTTCTCAAGAACGTGATGACGTCACTCAAGGAGGCTAAGCTACTCACACACTCCACAAATATGAACCCCGCCAACACAGGTGAGCTCATGTGGTTTGCTGCCGGTTTACCGTCATACCAGTCATATTAAACCGCTCTCAGGGTTTACCATGAACTAGTCGCAAAGAAGTTATATACCAAAAAAAAAAAAAAAGAGAGAAAGAAATGAGAGAGGCAAAGTGTGGTGAAAATTGTAATGTTTGCAACTTATTATCGGTTTCTTTAAACATCAAAAAGAGAGAGCGTATCAGTCTCGAGGCTTCGGACAGATTATTCTGTCCGTCAACCGGAGAATAACTCGAAGAAACTATTAAAGGGATAGTCCACCATAGACTTCAGTTGGTTTCAATAAAAGCGGAAATATGAAAGAAACATATTAGGGGAGGTTTGATGAAAATCCGTCAAACGATAAGAAAATTATGTTCTTTTAAAGTGCTGATCGTGTGACACCACGCATGCCAAGTGCGAGGTGCTTTCCATTTGCTGTGAACGTTTTTTTTTTAATGTCCATTTTCTCAAAAGGATATACATAATTTTACCTGTGTATTTGAAACATCGTTAGAAACACGTTTTACACACAAAAGCGCAGACCAAAGGCTATATTAATAAATATATTATATATATATATATTATATATATCTGTCAGCACGCAATGCATTCATTGTTCCGATTTAATGCATGCACCGTAGAGAAATCTCTAACCGACCGGCCCAAAACTTCCTCAATATCTAGAGCAATCGCTAAAACTTCGCTTAAAGTCAGCTTCCAGTTCTATTATTGGACGTGAACTTTTGATGCAGTAATCTCATCCATTTTCCTATCTCTTCTTGCCCTGTTCGTGGGATAGTTCCTGATTTTCCTCGGAAAATCTCGGATTTGGATAAGAGCGCGAAGAAAGTACTGACATACGGCTGTGAATTGGATGCTGACCACCCAGTGAGTATAATCATTTCTCCTTCCCTCTTCCCTCCCCTCCCCCTCATTTTCCCCTTCTCCTCCTCTTCATGTGGCATCCTCCTTTTCCTCTTCCTCCCTTTTCGTCTTATTAATCTTTGTCATCCTCTTTCTTTGTGGAATTCTTATCTCTTTTCTCTTTATCTTTCTTTTTCTTCTTCTTCTTCTTCTTCTTCTTCTTCTTCTTCTTCTTCTTCTTTTTCTTTTCTTCTTCTTCTTCTTCTTCTTCTTCTTCTTCTTCTTCTTCTTCTCCTTCTTCTTCTTCTTCTTCTTCTTCTTCTTCTTCTTCTCCTTCTTCTTCTTCTTCTTCTTCTTCTCCTTCTTCTTCTTCTTCTTCTTCTCCTTCTTCTTCTTCTTCTTCTTCTTCTTCTCCTTCTTCTTCTTCTTCTTCTTCTTCTTCTTCTTCTTCTTCTTCTTCTTCTTCTTCTTCTTCTTCTTCTTCTTCTTCTTCTTCTTTTTCTTCTTCTTCTTCTTCTCCTACTGCTCTTATTTTCCACTCCTATTCGTCATACGTTTTCTTCATTTTTCTCTTTTCATTCGTTTTTCCTATCTTCTTATCTTCCTTCTCACGATCTTCTTCCTCCTCTTCCTTCTTTTCCTCCTACGGTTTTTCGCCCCCTTTCTCTCCGTATTCCATTTCTACGTCGTCGTCTTCTCCTTCGTCGTATTTGTTTTTTTTCCTCCTTTTTTCTTCACTCCCCATCCGCCCTACTGTACAATCTTATTAATGATGCCATATAACATACTTCAAACGCATTATCGTGAGGAAAATTGTCGAAACTACGCCATTCTTTTTCTACTCATGATTGTGTGTGTTCCGTGTGAACTATGCAATCTTTTCCTTATCATGAATATGCATGAAAACAATACCGACGTCACAATGTAAGTATTCTTCCATGCTTTGCGCTTGTTTCTAGGGATTCAAGGACAATGAATACAGACAGAGGAGAAAAGTCTTTGCTGATATCGCTTACAACTACAAACAGTGAGTACGAATCAAGGGAAGGAGCCGCAGTTTTAGACCGCGGTATATTTTGTCCAGTTCAGCATGACACACGATGCATTTTAGGCTGAAGCATCGTGTTTCATGCTGAACTGGACAAAATATACCGCGCTTTAAAACTACGGCTCCTTATCTTTCTTCCTTTTCGTTTTCCCTATGCCAATTCCTTTGAGCTGTAGTGTCGGTTAATGATTATGAACTCAACAAAATTAGATATAGAGGCACTTACAGATGGCCCGTCCTTTTTATCTGTAAACTTCATGAAAGTTTGCACTTATTTAGCACGTATCTTTGGGATGCTAAATGTGAAATTTTCAGGTCAGAGGTACTATAACTCCCATAGAATAAATGAAAATCTAATTAGTTTTCACTGAGATTTTACTATTTTCGTGGTACGAAAAAAAGAAAGCTCGATGAATTACCGAAGATCATGTCCTCAAAACCGAATATTACGCTTTGTCGCTTCCAGTAAAGGGTTATATAGCCTCTCTCTCTCAAATGATGACAAAGTCATTTTTCATGTAGGCGTCCAAAATGTCTGACAACACAATGCTTTTAGCTTTGTTCTGTTTTACTATAACCTACAAGAATGAAATTGGATACTTAGGTTTCGAATCATAAACTAGGCAATTTTACAATATAGAAGCAATAAAGAATTTTTATCTTGAGGCGCCATTTTCCAAGATGGCCATCAATCTAATGTATTCATCTTTATCCCCCCCCCCCCCCCGCACAGTTTGTTTCATTTGATCGCAATATGTTCAGAGTGAGGGCATGAATAATAATAGAGATTATTGGCAATGTAGAGTGACAAAAGAACAAACAGTGGCCTTGAAAACCAACCCCAAACATTATATGGCCCAAAATTATAGCATCATATAAGATATATGCATATATGATGTCGATATTAGTTTAAGAAAATTGGAGTTTGATGTTTTATCGCTGATCTTTCTGCCCAAATTGCAAGCATCGGCTACAAAAAGGACGGAACATGACCTTCAAAACTATATCGAAGATATCAAAATGTACATTTTAGTTGAAGTGATTGATTGCTTGATCTCCATAGTTACCATATATTTGTTGTTATGATTTTAAAGATTTCTCTTGGAATTTCATTTTCTTCTCTTTATTAATTTTTTTTTCAGCGGGGACCCAATACCTCGAGTGGACTACACGGATGAGGAGACAAAAACTTGGTGAATACGCGATTTTTTTTTTCAAAGTAGCTGGTATAACGAACGGGCAGTAGCAAATGCAGTAGTGGAAGAAATTAGTAGTAGTAGTAGTAGTAGTAGTAGTAGTAGTAGTAGTAGTAGTAGTAGTAGAAGTAGTAGTAATAGTAATAGTAATAGTAGTAGTAATAGTAATAGTAGTAGTAGTAGTAGTAGTAGTAGTAGTAGTAGTAGTAGTAGTAGTAGTAGTAGTAGTAGCAGTAGTAGTAGTAGTAGTAGTAGTAGTAGTAGAGAAGAAGAAGGAGAAGAAGAAGAAGAAGAAGAAGACGTAGTAGGAGTAGTAGTAACAAATATATAGTAACGATGTAACAATAGTTTCAATAACAATATACTACATACATTATGTGTTTGAATGTATGTATATAATTATATTAGGCTTATGTACTTTTGAGACCATATTGCTTTTTTTTATCCAACAAACGTCACTAATGACAAGAACAATAACATTAACAATTGATGAATACTTAATTTTTGATTATACGAATGTCGGAAAAAGGTTTTTTTTATCAGGAGCCGAATATTTTCCAACGTGAACCGATTGTACCGGATAAACCTTGATGATGTTTTCCGAACTATGCCGATTGCACCCAACTGCACTTTACCTTCTTTTTTTTTTCTTTGATATTTCTTATCAGGGGCCGAGTGTTTTCTGAACTAAACCGACTATACCCAACGCACGCCTGTCAACAATACCTGAAAAACTTGAACATTTTGAAGAGAGACAGAGTTTACAGGTAAGGCAGAACCATCTTCAAATTTAAAGGCAATATACTCTAAGGATACATGTGTATTGCATACTCTCTCACACATTTCGAGTCTGGACCGTAATTAAGCAAAAATGCGTAATTTCTTTGAAATTGTGACGCGATGTTAAGTACTTTTAACATAAAATTATAAATACTTGACTAGTCTGTCACAAGACATATAACTATGATGTTGTATGTGAATGTATCCCGTGCGTTTCTTTCATCTTTGTTGTATTATCGATCAACTTTATTATTTGGTTGATTTACTCTGACTTAGTGAGCTGTTAGTGGATGATAAAGATATCAGAAGACATTAATATCATAACCATCAAGTTATTCCTTCAACGGTGAGCTAATCTCAGTAAATAGTTAGTGACCTGGGCTTGTTTTTCTTTCATCTCTGCTTATTGTGTATTTTCTTGGGCTTGTTGGGTCTCAGACCCGATTATCGTGTATTATCTTGGCCTTATTTAACAGGGAGGATGCTATACCACAACTTGAGGACGTCTCTAAGTTTTTGAAAGGTGAGAATATAGCTCATTGCCTTGGATAAACATGTGTGGGTAGTGTTCTTGGTATGATTGTAAGTAGGGTTTAAGGGTTAGTCAAATACCACTAAGGTCCCCTGACATCCGAATCTATATTGACTTCTGTTGGTTCAAGATCGTATCTATATCACATAAACGATATAAATTTATATCATAAACTTTTAAACGATTTGTCTGAGAACTGCTGTGCCGAACCTCCAAAAAATCCTCCAGATCAAGATTCCCATCGTGATATTATCAAAGGTAGAAATGGGAAGGATGATAGATAGAACTTATGCACATTTCATGGTATGTCACCGTACAAACTAAATACCAGTATATCTAAGTGTGTAATATAAGTTACCCCATAAACTCAAGTATATTGTCTTGTGATGAGGGAGACATATTATTATACAGTCAAACCTGTTTGTAAATACTACTGTCTACTGTTTAGACAACTAAAATTAAATTCCTTCAGCATCTCCAATGCAGCGTACATGTCTAAAATTGACATTAAACCATACACACAATAACCCCTCTTTCGGTTTCCGTTTGGGACAGCTAGGATCAACTTTGATTGTAACTTTCTTTTGAATTAGCTCTTAAGTTCATGAATTCAATTAACAAATAATTCACACATCTGTAGAGCAGCATCATTTCCTAGCACACAAGGTGTTAATCTTATCATTTGCTTTGCATCTCTTTGCAGCGCGCACAGGCTTCCTGATCCGGCCTGTGGCTGGCTACTTGTCGTCACGTGACTTCCTAGCCGGCCTAGCTTTTCGATTGTTCCACTGCACGCAGTACGTCCGCCACTCGTCAGACCCCTTCTACACGCCTGAGCCGTGAGTATTCATCCCTCAATAGACCAGTTTGTAGTTACACCATGGTTGGACAATCCACTGAATAAATACTACTAGACTGCAGACTGGCATTTGTCCATGGAGCTGTATTGGATAATGGATGTAAAAACACTATACAGCATGCCCGGAGCAACCATGCAAGCAGGTGCACATGGTGGAATGTTCTTTCACTACCTTCTCATAGAGCTGAATATCTGTTGCCATAATTGCATGATAATAAGTCAAAATGTGGTCGACTTTCTAATGAATTTCAATTTTCCTATGTGAGTAGGGCCATTGCCATGACATCATTTTCTACCAGCAATAAGCTACATGCGCAGATTGCAACTACGAACTGGCTTATAGACCATTTTTCGTTATGTATGTAAATTTATCTTTATCGTGTCTACAGGGACTGTTGTCACGAACTGTTGGGCCACGTCCCGCTACTGGCTGAACAAAGCTTTGCCCAGTTTTCACAAGTAAGTTAGCATCCTAACTTTCATGATTTCATTAATCACCCGTCATCTGTCAGACAGTGGGAGAGATAGAGAAAGAGAGAGAGAGAGAGAGAGAGAGAGAGAAGAGAGATGGAATAGAAAGAGAGAGTGGGAGAGGCAATGAGGGAGAGAGAGAGGGGGGGGGGCGGTAGAGATGGAGAGAAGGGATATATAACAGAAGGAGGATGCGGAGACGAGGCAGAAAACAAAAAGGAAGAAAAATAAAAGATGTTTATTAAGAATGGAGGCAGCCAAATATAGTGAGTGGAAATGCAGAATGACAGAAATATATCTACATATGTATAGGCAGATAAAGAGAGAGAGAGAGAGAGAGAGAGAGAGAGAGAGAGAGAGAGAGAGAGAGGAGAGAGATGCGGAAAGGAGGAGGATATATTTTGTTGTATGATTTTGAAATATAACATTTTTTGTTACACGATGAACATGATGAAGAGGAACAAAAAATATTGAATCACATAATTATGACATTTCTGTTTGTATCTCTACCTCCTCCCCATGCCTGTCTGCCTCTCTCTCTCTTTCTCTCTCTCTCTCTCTCTCTCTCTCTCTCTCTCTCTCTCTCCCTACATTCTCTTTCTCCCTCCTTCCCGTTCTCTCTCTCTCTCTTTTTCAATCCTTCTTTCCCTCCCTCTCGATTGCCCCCTCCTTCTTCTTCTCTTCCCTCTCCTCCTCCTCCCCTCCTCCTCCTCCTCTTTTCCTCCCCCTCCTCCTCCTCCTCCTCCTCCTCCTCCTCCTCCTCCTCCTCTTCCTCTTCCTCTTCCTCCTCCTCCTCCTCCTCCTCTTCCCCTCCTACTCCTTCTCCTCTTCCTCCTCCTCCTCCTCCTCCTCCTCCTCCTCCTCCTCCTCCTCCTCCTCCTCCTCCTCCTCCTCCTCCTCCTCCTCCTCCTCCTCCTCCTCCTCCTCCTCCTCCTCCTCCTCCTCCTCCTCCTCCTCCTCCTCCTCCTTCTCCTCCTCCTTCTCCTCCTCCTCCTACCACAGGAGATCGGGCTGGCCTCTTTGGGTGCATCTGATGAAGAGATCAGTAAACTGGCAACGGTTAGTTATTCTCTATCATCAATTATTTAATGCTCTGTTTTTATTCATAATTATTTGTAATTTGATTGAATTGAATTGAGTTTTTGTATAAACATAACCTATACAAATACGTATCAAGTTTTAGTTTGATGGCACTTTCCATAATTTGTAACCCTTTGGAATTTGGTCGTAAATCGAGTTGTTAAAAGACAAGCCCGGTCAGTCTTAGTCACTGGTTCCGTTCATGGTAGTTACATAATAGGTCGCAAGGTGAAGCCGTATTCGTTATTAAGCACCGACGTGTGACGTCATATGAGCATGTTGCCAAGACAACTGCTTCTAAACTATGTAGGTAGAGCAAACAGCAGTGATCATATCGGGGACTGGCACTGGGCATGATGGGAGTGTCCGTCACTAGGCTGCTAGTCATTGTCGAACCAGTAAATCTTTCACTTGAGTGACGTTGTTGAGAACCAGAAAAATGTGTAACAATGGGTATGACGTCACCTCTTCGGTACTCTAATATGTTTTTGTATCATCATTATCATATATTCATGTTCTCTGATCTGTTTTGTTGCTGTGCAGTGCTACTTCTTCACCGTAGAGTTCGGTCTATGCAAGCAAAACGGACAGACCAGAGCGTATGGCGCCGGTCTTCTCTCGTCTATTGCAGAGCTCAAGGTACTACTACTATAACCGTGATGACTGCTATCTCTCTCTCTCTCTCTCTCTCTCTCTCTCTCTCTCTCTCTCTCTCTCTCTCTCTCTCTCTCTCTCTATGTATCTATGCATCTATCTATGTATGTATCTATATCTATTATATCAATATTTCTATCTCTAAATTATATATACATATCTATCTTTATACTTGTTTATCCCCCCTTCTCTCTCACTCTCTCTCTCTCTCTCTCTCTCTCTCTCTCTCTCTCTCTCTCTCTCTCTCTCTCTCTCTCTCCCCCTCTTTGTCTTTCCCTCTCAACAGACTGTATATTCAGGTGGTCGATTCCATGCGAAAGTAATACATGATTCATATCTCCCTATCAAGTCAGAGCAGAAATTTACAAACTAAAAATGACGATGATGTAAAAATAAATCAAAACCCTTTCTTCTTTCATCCCAGCATGCATTGTCCCCGGAAGCCCGTGTGCTGAACTTTCACCCTGACGTCACGGCGAAGCAGGAATGTCGCATCACGACGTACCAAGACGCCTACTTCCTCTCCAGTAGTTTTGAGGAGGCGAAGCAACAAATGAGGTTTGGAAAAAATCTATATTTTTAAAGGGAAAGTCCATCCTAAAGTAAACTTTTTTTTAATAAAAGTGGTATTTAAATAACAAATTAGTGAAGGTTTCAGAAAAAACGTCAAAGATAACAGAGTTAGGAATTTTCCAATTGTCAGTTTTGTGACGTCACTTGCGAGCTACTCTGCTATGAATTGCGCACTAATTGTTTTTGAATATTTCCATTTTTTCAAAAGGATGTGATTATACCATATACCTGCACATTTGATACATCATTAGACACGTGTTTTTACACACACACACACACACATGCACACACACACACACACACACACACACACACACACACACACACACACACACACATCCATTAAAAAGATCCTTAAGTAAAGCAACAGAAAAGGGGGAATTCATGGAATCATACACACACTCACACAACGTATATGGTAGCGCAGCTCGCAAATGACGTCACAAAATCAAAACTTAAAAAAAATCGTAACTTTCTTTTCTTCGTGAGACCTACACTGATATGTTGTTTTTATTTTTTTTTTGCTGTGATTAAAGCCAATTTAACTTCAGGGTGGACTCTCTCTCTCTCTCTCTCTCTCTCTCTCTCTCTCTCTCTTTCTCTCTCTCTCTCACCTTCTCTCTCTCTTGGTCTGTTTGTATTATGCCTTCCCCCTTCCTCGACCCGCTCTCTTTATCTTGTTTTTTTTTATCTAATTTAGTCGGATTCAAGAAGAAATATACGTGTCACACAAGTGATGTATTTTCTTGATATCACACAAGTAATATGTGTGTAATGATATGTATTCTCTTGAAGCTCTAACGTGTGTAACCCTAACATAACATCGAACAATCAATGGAAATCCTTCTCTCTCTCTTCATGTTATAGAGCGTTTGCAGCCACTATCAAACGCCCGTTTGGAGTTCGCTACGACCCGTATACAAGCAGCGTAGAGGTCTTAAGATCACCGCAAGATGTCAGCAACGTCATCTGCTCCGTCCAAGACGAGCTGACTGTCTTGACGCACGTCTTGACGAAACTCCAGTGCAAATATAATTCACTATGAACATGATCCTGCAAAAAGGTCTCTTTTAAATTTTGTCCGCGAACACAAATTCCGATGGTCATAGTGATTAAGTCCTTCTGTGAAACACCATAGGGAGTTTACAGGGATGTCTGGGAATGGTGCAAGAAACATGCGCCGTTCATATGTTAACCCTCTAAGCACTTGGTGTTTAAAAATCTGTTTACACTTTTAAAGAATAATATAAAAAAAGTTACAACTCGAGTCAAGCTTGAATTGTACATTATTGAATTAGAGGATGCCAACTGGCGGTTGCAAGGGGAGGGGAACCTTGATATTACTCTATCAATGTATATCGTATTTATGTTCTTTAAGAACAATGGTGTAGTCCAGTGTATCCAGTCATATGAGATATTATATAGACATAATAGTCTTAGGACATAAATTAAGAAAGGACAGTAAGGGCAGTTTGGAAACTCTAGCAACGAGAGGGAAGATAGAGGGAAACAGGGGTAGAGGAAGGAAACGGTGAATTGGATGTCCAGTTTGAATGCATGGATTCCAGAGACGGTAGTGACGAATTCTTACAAGTCTTTTCCTGGGTTCATTCATCTGGGAACCTGAGCACAGTGATACTGTCTGATCGTTCATTATTTAGTTATATTGTCCTGTAGAGAGTAGAGATGGTGCACATTATTTGAGGAGGCGAACTCGACTGAACTTGAGGTGATAACACCATTATCATTCCTATAGTCAATATCCTACAGTATAATATAAAATAACTAATTTTCAGGAGTTATAATAATGAAAACCTGAGGAATGTAATTCCTATTTGTGATATTGCGATAAATCGACTTGCTCCTGTTGGAATCGTTGTTTCATCTAATTGTTGACTTTGTTGCCAATCTGAATGTTACAGATATGCGAAGCAATGAAATTGGTAGATATATGACCAGTGTATCTGTGAATTTTATATTTATATTTTTTTTCTTTCTGCCTTGATGTAACATAGCTACGAATGCACTATTATTGGTGCATATCGCTTATTATATTATGTATGTTTCGTTATTTATATATTGTAAGGGAGCATGATGCTGCCGTAGGTTTGAAAATCTGTCATTTTGTTGGGCCTATCGGCCAACATCGACAATCCGGTACAATTTATGACGTACTCACGCCCAACATGCACGTGATCTCTCACTGCATCCCGCTTCTTTTATATACCATACCATTAAATTATATATTTATCCATATAAACAATTGTATATTATATGAGGACAAAATACATGAATAACCACGTGGGAGAAAAATACTTTACTCAACATTTTTGCCGTAAAGGCTTTTGGCTGAATTGTTGAGTAAAATACTCTTTTTTATAGTGTATATTAAAATTTTCTTTTAGGGGGTATTTACATTAACACGTTCAGCGTTATTGCAACCTCTTATAGTCTTCTTTATATGATTTATATATGTAAGAAAAAAAAAAACATTTCATGAAGGCCTGTTTTGATCGCATTCAACATGATCATGATGGGGTAGTTAGCCATGCATACGTGTCTGTGTATCTCTAAATGGAGGGTGTATTTCCAAAAAAATATATTAATGGATATAATTATGATGTGAGCATGTGTCTATTTGCAAAGAAATAAATAAAAACTGTTTGAGTGAAATTTCATATCAACGTGCACGGCCTTTATGATTAAAATGTTTTGCTTATTCCTCACCCGGCTAATCGCCCTCATCCTCATCCCTCGTTTGATCTCTCTTTCTCTCTCTCTCTCTCTCTCTCTGCCTCTGTCTCTGTCTCCGTCTCTGTCTATGTCTGTCTGTCTGTCTGTCTGTCTGTCTGTCTGTCTCTCTGTCTGTCTCTCTGTCTCTCTCTCTCTGCCTCTGTCTCTGTCTCTGTCTCCGTCTCTGTCTCTGTTTCTTTCTCTGTCTGTGCCTCTGTCTCTGTCTCTGTCTCTTTCTCGCTCTCTCTCTCTCTCGCTCTCTCTCTCTCTCTCTCTCTCTCTCTCTCTCTCTCTCTCTTTCTCTGTCTCTGTCTCTCCTTTCTCACACCCGTCCTCACCTCCTCATATCTCCCCCTCCCCACTCCCCGTTCATCTTTCCCATTTCTCTTCCCCTACTTCTGCCTTTCTGTTGTTTTCCCTGGTTTTCAGCTATCGCGTTTTTGGGTTGGTATTATCCTTCTGTGAAAAAACATTGTTAATTGCCTTCAATTTTTGTCAGACTGTACATAAACTATTTTGCTCTTTTGCTACATTTTGCAATTCCATATTGATGTAGACGTGTTGATATATGGTTTGTAATTTCGAAGTATGTATTGTTTTATGCACGGAATTGAAATAAACTAAGAGTAAGACAAACTGCAAGAATATTACACAATGTGTAGGTATTAGGGAGAGCGTGTATGTTGTGCGTGTGTATATGTGCGTGTGTGTGTATGTGTATGTGTGTTTTGTGTGTGTATGTGTATGTATGGTTTGTGTGTGAGTGTGTGTATGTGTGTGTGCTAAAAATCGAGGAAAATTTATGATGTTTTCGTCAAGGATTTACAAGAGTCCTATAGCTTGCAAATTAGGGACGGTCGGAACAGTTTAAATTTTACCAGCAAAGAAATGAGTGTTTATTTTATTATACCAAGGAGCACCACTCTTGTCAGTAAACAAAGAGAATTTCAATTCAAGTTAATGCATGGTGTTATGTACACTAAGGAACATCTTCTGAAGTTTGGATTTGTGGGGGATAATTTATGCTCCTTTTGTAATAAAGAACCTGAAACGTATCCACACTTATTCCTACATTGTGCGAAGGTTAAACAGTTATGGCAATATATTATTGAACATTTTAAATTAGTTGAAATAAGAAACATGGAGTGGCAAGACATATTTTTGGGGTTGTCAGGTAACTCCAATAGGAATGTGTGAATGCACTCATAATTTTATTGAAATATACCATATTTATGTGTAGAACAAGCAACTTACCTCCCAGGGTTAAGATATGTCAAATCGTAAGGGATTTTATAGAGGAAGAGAAGAATTTGGCAATTAAAGCGGGTAGATTGCAGATCCACCTACAGAAATGGGAAACTTTACAAATTGAGGTCTGAAAACATTGCAGTTCAAATTTGAATGAAATAGAAGAAATAGCACATAGGGTTAGAGTGGTGTGTATATGTGTGTGTCTAGGTGAGTGTGTGTGTGTTTGTGTGTGTTTGTGTGTGTGTTTGTGTGTGAGTATGTAGGTGAGTGTGTGTGTGTGTGTAAGGGTGGGGGTGGACTTACATGTTTTTTTTGTGTGGGGTAGATTTATATGTTCGGGGGGGGGGGGGGGGGTAACCGAAAAGATTTCATTCTTCTGTATTATGGAATTGCTTTATTATCATTACTAATATACATTTCTTTAAGCATTATGATTAATACATGTATTCTATTTAAGAGGAATATAATTTATAAGTTGCATATTCAAGTAGAATATGGCACATATATTGCATTTATATACAAGTGGTACAACATGCTTTATTGTGTTTATAGAATCAACAGAAATTTTACGTTTATTGATTTGTAATTCTATGTCATAAAATGAAATTGTTTCTTTCATTATGTGAATGAAATCAAATACAGAATATGAAAAAAAGTGTGTGTGTGTGTGTTTGTATGTGTGTGTGTGTGCGAGCGTGGGTGTGTGCGTACATGTACTGGGTGTTAAAAATACTTTTGACACTTTTGAACAGTTAATTACAATTCGAGTCATGTTAAAATTACCACGTCATGAATTAAAAGGATGACATATTTTTAGAAGCAGGATTTATTTTTTTGGTAAGAAAAAAGAGCCAAATTCGTATCTAATAGGGATTGTTTAACGGTGAAATCCTTACAAAAATAATTCAATAGCACATAGGGTTAGAGTGGTGTGTATATGTGTGTGTCTAGGTGAGTGTGTGTGTGTTTGTGTGTGTTTGTGTGTGTGTTTGTGTGTGAGTATGTAGGTGAGTGTGTGTGTGTGTGTGTAAGGGTGGGGGTGGACTTACATGTTTTTTTTGTGTGGGGTAGATTTATATGTTCGGGGGGGGGGGGGGGGTAACCGAAAAGATTTCATTCTTCTGTATTATGGAATTGCTTTATTATCATTACTAATATACATTTCTTTAAGCATTATGATTAATACATGTATTCTATTTAAGAGGAATATAATTTATAAGTTGCATATTCAAGTAGAATATGGCACATATATTGCATTTATATACAAGTGGTACAACATGCTTTATTGTGTTTATAGAATCAACAGAAATTTTACGTTTATTGATTTGTAATTCTATGTCATAAAATGAAATTGTTTCTTTCATTATGTGAATGAAATCAAATACAGAATATGAAAAAAAGTGTGTGTGTGTGTGTTTGTATGTGTGTGTGTGTGCGAGCGTGGGTGTGTGCGTACATGTACTGGGTGTTAAAAATACTTTTGACACTTTTGAACAGTTAATTACAATTCGAGTCATGTTAAAATTACCACGTCATGAATTAAAAGGATGACATATTTTTAGAAGCAGGATTTATTTTTTTGGTAAGAAAAAAGAGCCAAATTCGTATCTAATAGGGATTGTTTAACGGTGAAATCCTTACAAAAATAATTCAATTTGCAAAGAAATTTTAGGCATACACCCAGTAGTAAGGATAGCGTGCTTCATCCTGGAAATGATGAAAAATAAAAATCTTGGAACCAGACGGGATTTGAACCTGCAGTCTACTGCTTACCGGGCAGCGACTTAACCACGCAAGCTATTTCTAGTTCACGGCCGGTCAAGACACGACAACATGGAAACAAATACCCGAAAGAGTCTCATTTCATCTGACTCATTAATATTCATGAGTAGTCCACCATAGGGAGTGGTAAAAAGAATTCATTATAGTTTCTCCAATTTCTCTTTTCGCAAATAATGTACACGCAAACACTCAATAAAAGGAAATCCGTTATTGCAGGAAAATGGACAGCTTTGAACACAAAAAGGGCAATGATATGCATGTAGATGTAAATTTGGACAAGCGTACATATTTATTTGATTTATTTATTTACTCAAGTCTTCTTTAAAAATACAGGGTAAGCAACCTCAGTTAAAAAAACTACTTTACAGGTGCGCCCTGCATATACATACAAAACATTTACAAGTGGTGTAATAAATAAACTGCGTAATTAGACATACTTAATCAACATATATAACAACAAAATAAAATACACCTTTACAATATTAACAAAAATGATCAACAACAAAAGTACTTTACTTTACACGATTTAACAATGTCTTTAAAAGGGAAAAAAGGAGAAGAAGAAGGGGAGAGTGAGATTACAGGACTGTAAAGATCATTACGAGGTAGGCCTGTTCGTCTCCAATGTTTTCAGCCCTTGTGTTACTACGCCGTTCTTGATTCCAGACCGGATGTCGAGTGTAATTGGTTGCACTATTACGACCTGGAGCCCATTAATCTCTTCCAATCTCTCAAATCTAATTATTACATCATGTCAACGCATGCATCTAATGTAGCTAAGTTTTATTTTCAAGTCCCTCCGAAACTTTTGCGCATCGCATGCGTTAAATCCTTGCAAAAAACAACAACAACAACATGCAGCAGTTCGGCGGGACGAACATGTGATGAAAGAAAACACTAGTGTGAGGTATTCATCCGTGACCCCGAAATTAATTACGATAATCGGCTGATCAAGGTCATAATATGTACAGCCTGACTACGACCAGAAGTACTTAGTTTTCTGACTTGTTTTTCATTCCTTTACAGGATGGAGCACGCTATCCTTACTTCTACTGGGTGTATGCCTAATGATTCTTTGTAAAATTAATAACGTTGCTCTAAAAAAAAAAAAAAAAAAAAAAAAAAATCTTGCCGCTAGCTGGCGCACTTCGAAATTAAAAAGCATGAAATCAAAACAACAAGCAAATTAGCGAAACGTGTGACTGATACTGATACTAGGAAGAACTTGAATGCTTCCCAACCCATGAGATGTCTTGGATATTCCATGGAATCTCGTAAGTAACGATACGAAAGTACATTAGGACTTAGCAGCCTTTTATACGAGATCAGCGTTTGTAGTATGAGGGTGTAGATCGAACCGCATTAGATGATGCCCCGAATTTCTGCTTCTGATCCATCCCACGCAAATTGCCCACGGCCAATGCGATGTGCAGCGGCCCGGCTCGGGGCGGCTTGGGCCAGTAGTGTAGGGCGTTCATCGCACGGCAAGCATGTAAGCAAGTGTCAGTGTTTACTGCGATCAGCCCGGGGCTAACGTCAGTGCAGTGCCAGCGCACTCCAACTTGACATAGACAATAAGGCTAAGGCAAGCAAGCCATTGACATTGACATGTGATGCGTCATAGCACAATTACTTTAGCACTGTCACACTTGAACAGGAATATACGTCTCATTTAGGGCATTCTTTAATCAAAATTACATTTTTGGACTTACCCCCGAATAGAGACGATATATGCACACCACACGCGCATCTGGCGATCTTCTAAACTGTACAAGTTCAATGAGTACCATAGAAAGTTACCCAAATAGTGGAAAGTCTATGGGAAAACGTAGGACTAAGATTCCAGCAAATGTATTGTGAAAATTAAAGACTTCCTTTTTGCCGATCACACGTTTATCACAGACATTTTCAATCTGCTCGAGTCTGACATAGATTTGACCGATCAGATTGTTCGAGAGGTTGTTGGCTATGAATATTTAAATCGTCAATTGGTTCGACGAAAAAAAACCAGCACACGGCAATCGAGCGGGAAAAAAATGTGCGCATGCGTGAAGTTACTTATTCATATATGCATTATCATTTGCGTTTTCATATTCAAAATGGCGACCCGCATCGATCGCCATACAGTGTACAGGTGTAATGTTCAGTCTCTAGATAGGGCGTTCAGAGGAGCCAGATGCAATCTCAGCGGATCCAACGTCCTACAGAGACTGATTTTTCGGTCTAGAGATAGCCCATAGCCATACCTGGCTTTGGCATCTGGCTACTGTGGGAGTGCTGGGTATTGAAAATGGGATCAACATTTTTTGTTTCAAAATGGCTAGTAGTGGATCTAAGCACTAACTGAGCTTCAGAAGTTAAGAAAACTAATGGGCCATAGATGAGAAAAACGATGGGTTACAACAGTTAGTTTATTAAATCATGAAATATTCATATATATTTCCAATACATACATGTATTGATCAATATCTGAAGATATATCATTCACATTATCATATACAAGTGTACCATAATTATCACTCTTTCTTTTCATTCAGGCTCTGCTCACTTTTGTAACTCATGTTCACATCTACATGAAGTTCACTCCTCTCTGCTCTTTTGCACAGCGCATCTTGAAACTGGGCACCATGAGTGATTCTCTCGCAGCAATCAACGTGGACCAGCTGAGCAGCGCAGTCAACGCAGTAGTCCAGGCCACGGCTATCGGTCAGCTTCCTCTTGACCCGTCCCCTCCACCGACCGGTCAACCAGACCATGGGGTGACCACTCATCACCCAGCGGCTATGTTCGTGCCCCCTCACCCCCATGGGCCGGGGGGCAGCCAAGGTCAGACGCTGCTATCCCTCCCCTCAGAGATCACCATCCCGGTATCGTCGCTACGTCGGGCAACGTCAGCGGTGGTGCAGCAGGTGGCACTGCCACACCCACAGACGCACCCTACCTCCACCTTTTCTCAGCTGCCCAGTCAGGTAAACAGTATTAATAATAATAATAATACATAGAATTTATATAGCGCACTTTCCATCTTAATTACTGTAGATGCTCAAGGCGCTTCAGAGCAAATTAAAGAGAGAGAAAAAAAATACAATACAGGTATGAGCTTGTATGTCAAAAAGCACCATTATACAGGTATGTCTTTAGGTTGCCCTTGAAGGTGGTCACTGACGTCAGGGTTTTCAAACTTTGTGGAAGAGAATTCTACAGGGTTGTCCCTGCATGAGCAAAGGCCCGTTCTCCCCATGATCTCTTTGAAACCGGAACTTGTAAAAGACCGGATGTGGAGGATCTTAAGGTTCGTGATGGTTGGTAGTTGTGAATTAAAGATTTATTGTAACTGGGGGAAGTTCCGTTGACAATATGAAAGACTAAAAGAAGTATTTTAAAGGCAAGGCATTCCCTCAGGGGCAACCAATGAAGACTTTTCAAGTATTGGGCTGCAGCGCTGACCGAGCAGGGCCCCATTATGTAAAACTCACCATTTATTGAAACTACATGTATGCCATCATTGGATACAGCCATGGCAACACAGCCAATCAAATTTAAGGGTTCCATAGAAGTTGGCATTGGTAGCAAAGCTAACATAAATGGTAAATTTAATACAAAGCGGCCCAGGGGTTGGTCATCTTACTTTTGTCTTTTGTCTGATTTGTTGTTGTATCTTTCTGAGATAAATGAGTGCTGATATTGTTGTATTATTTAGGAAACTCTCTGGAATCTCTCTTTGGACCGCCTCTCTATCTATACTCTAGCTCAAAGGAATTGGCATAGGGAAATGGAAAGGGAAGAAAGGGAAGGAGCCACAGTTTTGAACCTTGGTTTATTTTGTCCAGTTCTGCATGAAACAAGATGCTTTTTAGGCTAAAGCATCGTGTTTCATGCTGAACTGAACAAAATATATCGCTGTTTAAAACTGCGGCTCCTTCCCTTTCTTCCCTTTCCCTTTCCGTATGCCAATTCCTTTGAACTGGAGTGTAGGTACAACCGTTCAAATTCAATTTTATGTAGGGGGCCTAGGTCTGTCAGCCAATCAAAACTACTTCTTAGACTTTGAAGCGCACACATGCTCATCTGCTAATTATGTGCAAACTAAAAGGAGGAAAGATCTACAACAAAAGCTGAGACATTTTCGGAGTATCTACTTTGTTGTAAGTGTGAAGATACATCAATATTAGAGATCAGACAATTTTTAGAATACCTTCACTATGTTCCTTTCATGCTTCTGCTTTTATTAAAACCAATTTATCTTGAGGGGGAACTATCCCTTTAAGATTAAATCATTGTTACAGGTGCAACATTATGGAAATGAGAGCTCATAATTTTTTCACTCTTTCATTGGCTTGATCTCAAATTCCTCAACAGAATATTGTGGCACCAACTTCCAGACCAGTGGTATTTCAGGTGAACATTCCCAACAACATCAACACAACGCCTGCAAACCACATTGTTGCTGCCACACCAGGCAACACCCTCAACCTGCAGCAACCCCAGTCTGTGGGAAGGCAGTTGTATACGCTGAAGCAGATAGGTATGACGAGAGCAAGTACCATGTTTATTACGATTCTTCTTTAACAAGATTTCTGAAAGAAAGTTCCACAATTACGATCTTAAATGGTAGCTAAACTATTAATGATTGCACAAATCAACTGCATTCATGTACAGTATACTTAGGGAAAATATTATTGTATCTCAGGGACTTATGAAATGTTATGTTTTGGTATTCCGAAAAGCAAACAATTTTTTAAATTAAAATCTGCTAGAGATAAATTTGTTTATGTAAATGAGCCTCAGAGATAAAATTTTTATGCAAATGAGCTAAATCGGTAATTCTGAAATGCACTTAGGAAAAAAAGTTAGGATAAAAGATTTTATTTCCAGATGCATGCACCTAGGCCCATAGCTTTACGTGCAAAAGTAATTTGGTCACATCTTGATCCCTAGCAATGATCGGCTTGATTGAAAGCAGTGCCTGTCCGAAAAAATATGGTCCAGAATAACTGCTAATATCTCGGTTTCGGTATCATTTTATGCCACCAAATGACAGCAGGTAGAGGAATGTTCACTCTTTCAGATAGGACAAACTTCAGAAAGTTGATGGGGTCAACCCAAATGACATATTGTGGTCTATTACAGAAAATTGTACCTCGTGACTTTTTGAGGGTTTCGAGCTGGGTGGTCACATATAAGCACATCAAATGCAATGAGGCATTGATAGACATTAATGTGCAATGTCACTGTCAGTTTCATGATGTCACACCATCAGCTTCATGGTGTTAATGTATGCAAAAAACATGAAAGGACGTTTATTACTGGCTGCCTCTGGGATAGGAGCACGGGGCATGCGCTCATTAATATTGGTTAAAATCTTCCTAAAATATTTTTGGAATGTATGTTTCTTTTATGTATGTTTCTTTTATACTCTTTATACTCTTAACTTTTTTTTTTAAATGCAATTACATATGATGTCATTACAGTACGTAACTTGTTGCTTATTTGTATCTGGCGACCCCAACTCAAGCTCTGCTTTTCGGGTTTTCGCCTCCTTCAAATTTGTGCCGAATTATATACTGTATTCGTTGCTATGTCAAATATTATTTTGTATCTGTTTGAAGGAAATAAATGTGATTTTCAATCAATCAATCAATGAAATATTTTTAAGGACATTGTATCTTAGGGGAGATAAAATTTTTATCTCTGTGGATTTTCAGAATACCCCTTTGGCCCGTAGTGAATAGTGTTGGTTGCAAAATTCAGATTGCACCCACAAACAAATTTTGTAAACATGTATTAACCCCTCTTTTGTTCCTAGGCAGCAAGCTTGTACTAGTGCCATCTGCTCCACAGAATCTGCCGATACAGACTTCGCTCCCGGCGGCTTTGCCTAGTCTTGTCCAACCAACCCCAACCAGTAATGACACAGTCATCTTCCAACCAGGGAATAGTCTTGTTCAAGGCTCTACTGTGGGCAACATGCAATCAGTTTGTACCCAGAAGTAAGTCCTATCCCCCCAAAATATGCAGAAGGTTTCAGAAAAAAATGTTGATTGAATATAAAGTGTATATGTTGTTCAGGAAATATGATAAAAGTAACTAAAAGTCGAATTGATGTTTACGAATGTAAAGAATATTTGTTATATCAATGAAAGGAAGTATATATGTCAGCATTCAGACAAGAACTGTTTTCCAATTATTTGTGTCCAACTTTAATTGCAACCTTATGTATGGGTCACAGATTCAATTATCGCTCTTTGTGTTATGTCCCTACATGTATTTAGGTCAGGGGTCATTGACATTAAAATTTGAGACTCACAATTTCAAATTCATTAAAACACAACTCTTACTGTCATCGTCCTGAAGTATGTATGTCGCAAATCTTGCAATACATGTAATATGGTACTTGTAGTTCTGGAGCTGCCTTGTTGGTAAAGGAAGCATTTCATACAAAGATATCTTTTTCTCTTGTCTGTCTTGGTCTCCCCTTTGCAGCTCAAGTTCTCTGGGTTTTAACACGCAGCACCCTCCTCACATCAATATGAACATCGCTATCCACCTTGCAAACAATGGGTTGGCCCAACAGTTGACAGGAGCCAATCAGATCAGTGGGTGTGGTTTGCAGGCAGCACCTCAACCAATCAGAAACCAGATCTCCCAAGACTCCACCCACCTGCTCTCCCAGATGTTGAACCTGCCTGCGGTGACGACGCAGCCTCTCCATAGCAACCCAGCAGTAAAAGTTCAGCCTGTCCTAAATCAACCAGGGTCCTTTACCATCCTACCAAGCCAGATTCAGCAGCGACCTTTGACCTCACAGGTGACCCCTGCCCCCCAGCAGGTGACCTTCATAACTTCCACCAGTAACACAACGACAGACTCGCCTCCCATGCACCTCAATGTCAACCTCAACCAGAACACCACATGGACTCCACAATCCACCAACAGCTCATCAACCATCAACCATCTCTCTCCGCGGCTGAACCTGGCATCTCCTGTGACCTCCGTGACCTCACCCGTGACCCTACAGCAGCCGACCCCAGCAAAAGGCTGCAAGAGAAGCCAGCGGACTAGCTCTAGAGAAACTGGGCGGGGAGGACAGAAGCGATGTCGCAAGAAACCCAGTGCCCGGTCTAGCCGGCGGGCGAAGTCCCGGGTTGCAGGTTCACAGGAGTCGGGGAGTGGTCTCTGCAGTAATATGAATATTCATGAGGGGGAAAAGGTCGCAACCCCAACAGCTGGTAAGCAGCGAGCCAGTACTCAAACTTCATGGTTTTTATGGTTTACATGATTGCAAATTTGCTCAGTGTTCATCACAGTTTTTGTTTTCTTACCTCTGTGTCTCTCTTCCTCTCTTTCCTCCTATCTTTTCTCTTCTATTTCTAATGTGCTAGTTTACAAATTGAGATTCATACCGTGTTTCACTTGATTGATGTCATTTCTTGCAGGGTGTTGGGCACCTTGCCAGGCTGCCAGGAAGGGGTGTCCCAGAGGGTGTCCTCAAGCCCAGCAGCCCAGCCTGGTGGTGCAGGACAAGCCTGTGGACACCCGGGCCAGGCTGTCCCTGCCGGACGTACTGACCCTTCAGGCCTCCAGGGTCGTGCCAGGGGAGACAGGTAAGCGCTGCTGTCCTTCTCTTGTCGTCTAGTCCTATTGGTGTGCTCTCATGTGGACTTCTTCCATTTGGTCTTACTCACTATTTGCTCTACACCAAATTGTTCTAGTACCGTTGGTCTTGCCCCATTCGGCTATTCACATGTTGTCTACACTTCATAATAAACTTGGCCATCATTGGCTATTAATGTCAATGTTGTATTTTGTATTAACTAGAAATTCAATGGTCCAATTACAATACAATTACAGTACAATTAAAGATCGCTGCATGGAGATAGATCTCTGAGATTTGAGACCAACTTCCTAACAAACACATCAAAGGTCAATGAACTTTCCCAGAAAGAGAAATTCAACAGTCCATTTCCAACACAGAGTGGTACAGTACCAGGATAGACCAAATTGCAACTAAATGTATATGTGCTTATAGCATGGAGGAGTGTCATTCTAAACCAGATGAAGATTACATAGAGGTGGAGATATATGGATTGACTGCATGGCAGTCAAATTGCCCTTGTATTCCCTTTATTTCATTGCATCAACTCACTCTCTCTCTCACCCTGCCCACTGCCTCTCCTCAGGAGTCTTTGCCAAGGTGGAGATCCAAGCCGACACCCGCTTTGGGCCCGTGGTTGGGAGGCTCACAGACGTCAACTCCTCAACAAACCTCGCCTCCATCAGCGCCAAGTCTTGGAGGGTAAGATCCAGGGAGAAATGTGATTAAATAAAATATATCTTTGAACTCTTTCCTTCCAGTAGTTGCTTGAGTCATATCTTCCCTTGTTCAAGGGGGTGTTTCACCAAGCTGTTCATAAGTTACGAACAACTTTATGAACAACTGGTGATCCCTTCTTGTGCTAAATGCAATACCACGCCATAAATTCTAAATGCGATACCACACCATAGAAGGGATCACCAGTCATTCGTAAAGTCATTCGTAACTTACGAAGGACTTGTTTCACCAAGCCATTCAGAAGTTACGAATGACTGGTGATCCCTTCTTGTGCTAAATGCGATACCACACTTTGTTCATTAAGAATCTGATTTAGCACAAGAAAGGATCACCAGTCGTTCATAAAGTTGTTCGTAACTTACGAACAGCTTCGTGAAACACCCCCCAGGACTGATTTTGACAGGGACAGATCTTTAACCCTTTCCTTACAGAGCCAGCATAGAAGCAGGCTCGCTTGTATCCACACAGATACTAAGCAGCATGACTCCCGTGCAATCTGCTGTTAGCATAACAGACAACAGGCTATGAATACACTTCCAATACCTTACAGTACGTACTTAGGCCACACCCCTTTGCTTACTGCAGTTCCATGGCAAATGTTGACATCTTTACTGGACCAGGGTTCACAAAGTCAGAAAATCTAACTGTGAGCAATGGGAGAAAGAGCCAGCATTGTACATGTATACCAAACTACTGTCAGGCTTCTTAATGGTTTATAATTTGTTTGAGGAGCCTCTCGGATTGATAATAGTTTAGAAAGTACGTTCAAACCTGTCTCCAAAGGCCACTGTCTACAAAAGCCACCCATCTTTAAAATAAACGCTTCTTCTCTATTTCCTTAGGGATGATCTTTGTAGACAGGTTATGTTTATAGCCTTGAGTCTTTCTAAGCAGTTCATTCTTTGTGTAGATTTATTCGGAAGGTAGAGTGTGCCAGCTCCTTCATATGGACGATGAAACATCGTCTAATTGGATGCTGTTCATCAAGCTCCGTAGAGGGCAGCACAACCTGGTGGCGTCTCAGCAAGGCCAGCATATCTACTTCACGTCAGCCAGACCAGTGCCGCGTGGTGAGGAGCTGGTGGTTTGGTACTCCAGGGACTATGGCCGGCTCAGAGGTGAGACTTCCTCTCTTCTCTCTCTCATCCTTTTCCTCCACTCAATATTTCTTCCCCCTTTCCTCCTCTCCCTTCTCCCCTTATTCCCCCCTCCCCCTTCACCTCTCTTCCTCCTCCTTCTTTCCTCCTCCTCTGAGTAGCAACAACTAATGGATTCAGTTTGCATTCCAGCCATTGATACTGCATCACAAAATGCATGCGAATGTAGTAACGCTTAACTCGCAGCGAGGGAGAAAGGTACGACTACAAATGATTTATTGTGTGGCTTTCCCCCGTCAGGTATGAAGGAGCGACCGGAGGAGAGAGGTGGATGTAAGGACTGCCATCGGCAATCTGCCCCATGGAACCAGCCCAAGCACAACCTCCCTCATGACCACCCCTCGCTGGCCCCTCCCCAGCCCTCCAAGCATGGGGGGAAGAAGGCCCCCAGAGACCGCGACAAGCACCGCTGCAACCTGTGCCCTGGGACCTTTCCCACGGCCAGCAAATTGCGTGCGCACCTGTTGCGGCACATGGGGGTCAAGCCGCACTGCTGTGAGGTGTGTGGGAAGGGCTTCAACGACCGCAGTAACATGAGGGCGCACCTACTCATCCATGCAGGTAAACAGGTCACAAAGGCTGACCGTTGCTTTATGGAATGTGTACGGCCAGCGCCTTTACATTCACAATCCCAGGTTGTTCTGGTTAGCATATCGCTCAAACTTACCTGGTAAGAATGCAAGGACTGATTATGAAGAAGCACAAAGAAGCACAGGGCCTCATCAAGAAACTTTTAAGAATTAATTTACAAAGAAATTTTAGGCATACACCCAGTCGTAAAATAGCGTGCTCCATCCTGTAAATAAACGAAAAAAAAGAGTTATTTGTTAAAAACTATTTGTGAATGTTTGATAGTGTATAATTAGTAAATTAGGTCTCTTAATAAGTTTGATATTTCATACAGAGTGGACATTAAAGTAGAATTCTATTGAAAATTCTAAATATAATGAATTTTTACATCTACAGAAAGCTGGTTATGTAGAGATCACAAAAATATTAATGTCCAGCCTCACACTGATATGTGAATATAAAAATTAACGATTCTAATGACCCGTGCAAGATCTCCGTATCTACCGCGAAACTGTGAGTGGCAGACCCCCTTTTTGTAGACGTCATTAAATGAACAGATCACACACTCAGGCACACTCGCCATACGCATTGTACACAAAATTCGTCATCATTCAAGAGTATTCCTTGTGAAAATGTTGATTTGTACCTTTTGTTGTATGATTTTTATTTATCAAGTATTTTCTTACAGTGATACAAACATATTTGTCTTATGAACATTAAAGTGGCTAATATGATTCAGAGCTGGGGAGTGGTAAGTTGTATTATCATTATCAATTGTCATTGTGATGTCTGTTTGTGCAGGTGTGAAGCGCTACACCTGTGATGTGTGCAACAAGTCTTTCCTGCAGAAAGTTCACCTGCAGTCTCATCAGGTCACTCACACTGGCCACAGAGACTTCCGCTGCTGGATCTGTCAGAAGACGTTTGCCCGACGTAGCGACCTCAGTTACCATATGAAACAGCACAAGGAGGGGAAGAAGGTAAATGCTCGGACCGGCTGCACGAACAATGGAGCCCAACTGTCAAAATTGTCAAAATGTCTAACCTGTGTTTTATGTATTGGGTTAGGTACATAAAGATAATACACAAGACGTGAATCATGTAGTTCAATACACTACACTGTGCATTGCATGAATGCATACCATCTTATTTCTGCATTTGAATATTTAGAACCATATATATGAAATTTGTATTGATTGTTGTATAGAATACCGATGGGGTGTGGCCATATCTATTGTAACGCATGCTTCTAGTTCTAAACAACTGACCTCAAGTGAGACTTTCATTGGTCGGACAGTGTGTAGTGGGCCAGTGTTCAGCACTCAGTGAGAGTCTCCACTGTGATCACAGCTACCT
This sequence comes from Arbacia lixula, assembly GCA_963669155.1. Taxonomy (NCBI): domain Eukaryota; kingdom Metazoa; phylum Echinodermata; class Echinoidea; order Arbacioida; family Arbaciidae; genus Arbacia; species Arbacia lixula. The sequence goes on from OZ022597.1 coordinate 16,633,682, forward strand.
GCTCTAACATCATGTTTGTTTGTATTTATGTAAACCATGTTTGTGTTAAATGTCAGAGTAGGGCCCCCTGGTAGAACAGTGTTCAACTTCTGAGGGGCTACCCTGGGTTAATGATACAAATAAATAAATAAATTATAAATAGTTTAGAACCAGTTCTTTTGTGTATGGTGTTTTATTGATAAAATAAGCAACAAAAAGGATTACATGCTAATGTACAGTTCGGTACTCTATATTGATTTACGGAAATAAAAGCAAACTAACATGGTATTATGATCTGTGTGCCCTGGCCAGGTGAGCTGCCCGGTGTGTGCTGCCCGGTTCTGGAAGGAGTCTCAGCTCCAGAGGCACCTCAAGACCCATACAGGCCAGAGAGACTTCCATTGCCACCTATGCAGCAAGGGTTTCATCACCACCTACCACCTCACCAGACATCTCAAGTCCTGCCAGCGAGATCAGCAGCTCCGCCGCAAGACGTGGCCGGCCGTACCTAGGATGGACCCCAGTGGGGGTGCGCTGGGGGAGGGAAGAGGAGAGTCCGGGGCTGGGGAGGAGAGACAGGGACAGGGGGAAGGGTCGAGGGGGAGTCACAGCAGGAAGCCGGAAGGGGATGAATCGAGGTTTGAGCAGACGCGAAGGAGCTCCAGAGGGCGGCCTATCAGACCGAGGATACTCCCCGAAGATATCATCAAGATCTTCAGTCCGTCTTCGCGGAGTGAAGGGAGACCTAAGAGGCGGAGGCATGCGGCAAGGAAGGGTGCCAGACCAGTGACTGTTGTGGCGCCCTCAGGGTCGGTGGGTTCGTCTGCAGTAGCAGTGACGCTGTATGAGGTCCACACCAGCTGTAGCGCTCAGGAGGTCAAGCAGGACTTTGGTCAGCCAGCCGCCACCACCACCCTGTCGCAGCTGGTGATGTCTGGCGGAGCCGAATCCAGCAAGACGGCTGGGACACCAGGACACACAGCAACTATGGAGGGCTACGGGGCCACGGTGGAAGATGGAGAGGCATGCCAGGATTCGTCGTCATCCTGCCAGCAGCAGCCTTCTAGTACACTCTCCCAGCTGGCCATTGCTGTCCCTCAAGGGTCACCCATGGTCCTTGACTGTGACTCCTTCACTCCACCGTCTTCCTCCGTAGGACCGTCGCAGCTTGAGTCCGGCTACACCTACACCCCCACGGACCCACCTGGAAGCGATTCCATCCACGACGCTTCCCTGACAGCACCCCTCTTTGACCTGGGTGAGGGGTCCTCCATGTCCTCCATCTCCTCCTCCTCTCAGTCCATCTCCACCTACAACCCTCCATCCTTCAGCCTTGGGGAGGATGATAACCAGCCGAGTGCCTTCGTGGAGTCCCAGGCACACTGCAGTAATGCTTCATCGTTGTTCATGACGGACTCGGCTATCGCTGACCCTGTGGCGGGTACATCCACGCAGAATCTCCACCACCAAACTTCTGGGACATCTCTGAGTGACGAGGCCCTCTTCTCTATCGATCCTGGAGTGGAGTCGAGCGTGTCGCTGCGCAGGCACGTAGACAGTGGGATGGGAGACATCAGCGTAGAGGATCTACGGGCAATAGAGGGCGCTTTGGACTCTGATGATGAAGAGCAGTGTACTGATGAGAGGAGGGGGGATTCCCCATCAGAGAACGTTGAGGAATGATGTCAGAGGAGGAGAAATTCAAGTTGAAAGAGTTTCAATTTAAGTCACAAAACCGTTGATTAATGTAACATATAGTTAACTCTCAAGAAACTACCAGGATTAAATGGGGACGCAGTGCAATGTGTATTGTATGTTTGAAATGTTCTTAGTGAGCTGAGGTGATGTCGATATTTATATGACACTAGATAGATCCCTGTTATTTGATTGGTTTGTTTGATATCGATCATTCAGTCCATTTACAATGACGTCATCAACCGAGCAATTTTTGATCCATTCATTGTGCAATTTTGGATCCATACGATATTGTCCATTGCACGCTGGCCGAGACCATTAGTACTCGTGTGTATTGTGTATGCGAACCACGACCGCTCAGTAGCTGTACTTGTGCATATGCTATCTAGCTAATTTGGTGTCATGAAAAACAAATAATGAATGTTTTTTCATTCGTGTAATGGACAGAATATTTCATTCAGTGAAAGATAAGAATGAATGATCCAGTCGACTCGGCTACGCCTCGTTGAATGGATCTTTTCATCTTTCACCGAATGAAATATTCTGTCCATTGCACTCATAAACATTGATTATTTGTATAATATTTCAACTCTTTGAGTGATATTGTAATAAACAAGATGACTAGCATGTTACTATATACATGTAATTAAAATCATAGTCAAGGTAAAACATAATTTTGTATTTAATTATTCAAAATTCCAATTCTTTCCTTTCCAATCTAGTATGTGTGCCAAGCTCTGTTTAGTGAGCTAAAAGAAAGAGCACTTTACTCTCTGTAAAATCATGGTCAAGGTAAAACATAATTTTGTTACTAATTGCTAGTATTCAAAAACCATTCCTTTCCTTTCTAATTTAGTACATGTGCCAAGCTCTGCGAAATCAACTACTGTATATGGCATATATTTCGCAAGGGGTTTATTTTCGCGAGTCTGGTGCTATTCGCGAATTTAACAACATGTGAAAATATGAATACGACGTGCACAAGCCCATTTTTTATAATTGTACCAGCTAGTACTCCATGACCGTGAATTTAACCACTCTCGAAATTGTCGGGAAGTCATGATTCGTGAAAAAATGGACTCATTTATTACAGTATGGTGTATACAGTAAAAGAAAGAGTTATGATAAAATATAATTTTCCTTGTTTTTTTTTTATTGGAGGCTGTCAAGGATATAAAATAGATTTTTCAAATTTCTTGGACAATTTTATGTGTTCATGCAAGAGCCCTTCAACTGGAGGGAAATAATGACAAAATAGCATAAATGCAAAATATATGTCTCGGTAATCTATGTGTGTAATTTTGAAATGTACTCCAGACATGAATTGCATGTACAGTGCAGCAGTAAGATCTGTGGCGACATAAACATTGAATCATTGACATCAATGTTGATGGGGTTTTTTTTAATGTTGATGTTACTTATCATGTGACCAAACTTATTTTTACTTGAGTTCCATTACTCACCACATGGAAATGAATAAAGAGCTAGCTTTATGGCTTAATACATACTTTGTCATTGTGCAAACTCCTTTTGTAGTGTGTGAAAATCTTGTGAATATGCAGTGTGTATACTGGTCCCCCTATTGGATATGTCCTTTTCTCTCCTTTCTTATCCTCTCTTTGTCATCTTTCTCCTAGAGCTGTCGCCCGTTTTTTATTTAACTCTAATACTGCCGCTGTTGCATTTTTGCGACTAAGGGGTAACTGGCCGCTGTCGCAAATTTGCTACAAAACTGTAAGAGAGAAAACCCCTGGCAAGTTAAGAGTTTACATTGCCTGCTCGCACTTGTATCTCTATCTTTCACCCAATCACTTTTCTCGCCCTCTAATGTTTTCTTTCTATTTCTCTTACACTTAGTGTCCATCACTTTCTATCAGACATATCTCTACTCTTCATCTCATTCATCACAAGATCTTCCACCTAATGATGCAATTTCATAACTCTTATTGTAATGTAGCTGATTTTATGATATCACATTCAACAAATATATTACCAATTTCCACTGATTACAAATACAATAGTCCATTCTGTTTTTCCCTTTTCAATCATTAATGAAAAGCCCCTTCTATTTAAAACCCCAAACTCACACATGGCGTGTACAAGTAGAGAGATACAACGAACAGTGACTTGATAAAATAATAAATAAATGCAAAAATATGTTTTCATATATAAGTTCAATACGTTTATTGGTGGTGCATCTATAAAGCGATTGCAAATACAGAAAGTCTACGCACTGGGACAGAGGTTTCACTTTCATACCAAGAAGATTTGCATGAGCAAGATGAGCATCACATACTGTTGTTGCGGAGGCCACAAAACTATTTTCTAAAGATGGGTAGAAAGATTTGAGAGGAAAGCATACCATCTTTTTCAATAATTGTGATGAATTTCTCCCTTCATTAACTTTTCCTTTCACTGACCTCCCTCTCCATTATTGAATCATAACTGCAGATGACAGGCAATGTTCAATTTCTGTTTTCCCCCTTTCGATAGGAAAGGACAGAAAAGAAAATGGGAGAGGGGGAGAAGGAAAGAGGGGGGAAAGAGAGAAGGAAAGAGGGGAAAGAGAGGGGGGGGGCGGGGGTACAAAAGGGGTGGATTGAGTGATAATGATGCAATGGCTTCAATCATTTAATGAAGAAAAAATACGCCTCACTCATCAAGGAACAAATTTTCATTCAGTTCATAGGACGGACAATACATTCCCCAAACTACAATAGCGTCCTTCTCTGTGATATATAAGTCCATCTCCTAGGTATCACTCAGAGATGTGTGATTGTGTGTGTACATTCTGTCCAGGTAGCACATCTGATCTTGCTGTATACGATCCGTCTTCTTTCTCACACCGTGATGTGCTGAACCTTCGTCTTAGACCACCAAGTCGCACACACATAAGTTTCTCAGCTATTTACAGGTTCTGCAAGGAGAAAGAGGAAATAAATCAATGTGACATTTTAAGTAAAATGTACCAGAAGGATGTTAGTGTACATGTTTGTCTAGCTGGTCTTCCAAGCTTTTGAACATTTTTAATGTAAACTATTTAAAAAAAAATGGGTTTTGATACCTCAACAAATAAAGTCAATGACCTTACAATCCTCATCTTAGAATCTATACAGAGTGTAGAAATGAATTGGTTTCATGCTGCATTTGTAATTTAAAAATGAATTTTCCATCTTTTGGCATGTCTTCAAATTGCCTGTACATGTATGCTGCAGTGCTGAGAAAGGTACATCCGTGGGGCATTTCATCCAAGGACAAGTTTGCTCTCGGCCAATAAGATGCAAGCATTTCAGTAGCTTATAACAGTTTGTCAGATAAAACGTCCGACAAGTCCTTTGATGAAATGCCCCCCTGATTTTGTGAAAAAAAAAAAAAAAATGATTACCTACCCGTACATACTTATCATTTTAACAGCTAAACATTCATTTCAAATTGCACTAGTTTAGATTTTTTTTTCATATCACATCGCACTAATTGATGGGCTTGGATACAAAGTATGTTAGAACTTAGAAGCACAGACAAATATTGCTGATAACAAATTCACATCTTCTTTCTCAAATTGGAAGATACTGTATGTGTTTTCTCTAATATTTTCATCTTATATCTAGGTATTTTCCAGCACATATTCACATCAACATAATTCAGGTGAATTCAAATTCATGGACTTCTTGAGGCTCGTGAGAGTGGCAATATAATACGTGAGCACTTTCCATCTCTGGCATGTTGCTCTGTACGATCTCTGTGTACTATTCATACAGGGTCAGATTGAAGCTTACCGACATCTAGACTCTCCTAACTAGACCATGGCAGTGGGCGTGGTCAATCCTCATCATCAGGGGGAATCCCCAGCTCTTCATCCGTCCACTTTTCTGGTTCAGGATACGGAAAGTGACCCTGGGGTGTTTAGAAGGAGGAGAGAGTGAAAATATTAGCCGTATCATGATAAGGAACTTCACAAACCCATATTGTTATTTCACATTCCAGAGCTGTTGCACTCTGAATTCATTTGTAATTTGATTATTTACATGCGTGATGTAAACTTTTGCTGTTTTTGGTCTCTAGCCTAGGCTACAGGCATTGCAATGTTTAAAATTGGAAACGTGACTTTCAGAAATTATATTGAATGCTAGATTTCAAATTGAGTTTGGAAACGTTTGGATGACCTGTACAAAACCCAATTTGAAATCCAGCATTCAATATGATTCCTATGGAAGTCAGTTTCCAATTTTATCATTATGAGGGGAGTTGTTGAACAGTATTTTCTTCCATTTTCCATAGCAAATTGCCTAATTTTATTTCTTTGACCTGCAAAGCCAAAGGGCTAAGCAATCATTATGCCTGACAATTAAAAAAACTTAGCCTGTATGCAAAGGCTGCATGACTTGAGCTATTGTCTTGACACTACATGTATAGTGAGTGGTCCACAAACTGGTCCCTCCCCTTGAAACCGGCCCCCGCGTATTTCTGTGCAGTGCGCGTTATCGAAAGTTGGATGCGCGACTTATTATGTATTTACGCATTAGTAAACCAAATGCAAGATTTTCGGAAGCAAAATAAGACAAAATGTGCACATATTTGACAATTGGACATTTTCGTTCGAAACATCTGTTTTTCAACTTGCGTTCGTAATTCCATGATTTTCTCGTCGATCGCCGAAATTTTCCCATCAATTTTTCACTGCACTGGAACTAGCATGATCGAGACGCAATACTGGTGAAATGTCGACACTGTACTCGTCAGATTGACGGAGATATCGCACATTATCGGTAGGGGCCAGTTTCAAGGTTAAGTGATGTGAATGTGCGACGGTTTATCAAGCGATATTCGAAGCGCAATTTCTCCGAAATTTTATCATTAATCTTCAATCTTCAATAGTTCTTTAAAGAGCATTACTTTGCTGATTTGTGTGTGAAATTTTAGAAAATTTTTTGGTTATCTTGGAATGACAATATTCAAAAGAAAACAAGGGGGTCGGTTTGAGGCACCCGCATCATACTTACAAAGACGTCAGCGGGCTCATGGTAGAACCTCCAGAGGATCCAGAACCACATTGCAGAGACGATTGTCATTCCTTGGATCTGCCTTTTCCTCGATGGAGCTGCTGCACCGCGGTACACAGCACTGCCACTAAATTAAGAAGACAATCAACATTCATCACATTTCTATTCACTCAGTGTTCTAGAATTAGAAATGGACCGGAAACTAGTTTATTTCAGATTTCAGAATTCTGATTTTTTTTTTTTTTACTTACTTTGTCTTTGCCAGGACTCTTTGCAGGCGTTCATATTTTCACATCGCCTTGCAAATTTTAGATTACGTAGAGAAAACTTTGAAAATATGTCACGTCTATCAAAGGGATCATCTTAAAGGAAAACGTGAATGAAATCTGATCCCGCGACTCTCAAACTAGAAAGCCCATACAGTGTAGTAACAACAGTGCAGTGCACTAATCACTACACATGCATGACATGGGACTACATATAAGAGAATATCTCATTTGAAATGTTCAACTTTCGGTTTGATAGGAAACTAAATCGGACAAAACGCACAGAACTTACTTTCTAGATGGTACTGCTCTGTTTACACCTGAAATAAGTTGAAATCCATGCCTGATTCTTTGCAAACCAAACATTTTGTATCACTCAGATTTTCTTTTCATACGGCAATGTAAACGCCCTCTACGAGTACAATTTTACAATCAATCAATTTGCATGGCGTCGTATGATGTATATAGTAGACAGATTTTCATGATTGAGTTGATTAAAAAAACATCTAAATGGGTGTTAGAAAGGAAGGTATTAAATGAAGAAAAATGTTTTTAGAATTTAATCTAGTGCATTGAATTATATTACATAGTTTTTACATTCATTTTTATCATGATTTACTATTTTGTAATAACTTACCTATACAACTGTCTATTATATATCTTGCCTTGGGGAAACATATAGCAACGTGCATAAACAATAACAGACTCGCTGGCATTCTTCTTGATACATGCTTTACATGCTATCTTTAGCATGTAATGTGTGTTGTCTGTTATTGCATTACCTATCGTTATTATATTGGCACCGACCAGTCTCCATCTAAAATAGGGGCGGACATTTCATTCAACCAAGCCAACCATTCAAGGACAAGGGAGATTAAGATTTGACCGCTAGCGTTGTGATCATGACATGAGCGAACTGCGAACATGATCATCAATGTGTAACTGTAAGCCTAAAAAAGTTATAATAAATATGATCGTTTTTTCGCCTTACTTATTGTTTATGCTCTGGATTATCAGGTGGTAGTGAGTTCCAGTCCTTGATGGTGCATGGAATATAGGAGAACTTAAAACAGTTTGTGCGAGTGGGATGTTGAATAAACGAATATTAAGCTTGTCATCTTACAATGTAAGTTATACTACTTTTGCATTTGCAGATAGAGTTGCTCTGTTGTATCTTAATCAGGCCAGGGCTCAGTAAAGTGAGAACGGGTTAAATAGTTAATAGGCCTACATCAACTTTTGTCAATGGTCAAACTTCCCCTATCAAGGTTTCGAACCTTGAGTAAATGCGCCAAAAATAATTTTGAACGGTGCTATGAAATTTGTCCAGATCTATCATCTAGAAATCAATGCTTGCGCAAAAATGCATTCAATCATACATGACGCATGCTGTAGACCCCTAATTCTGCTGGCTAAGTTCAACATTCATCAAACTTGTTTTTCATGGTGGGCTTTTTCTTTTCTAAAACTCTTACAGAATTTAACAACCTCATCAATTGTGAAACAGAGGCTTTTGCATCGGGACAACATGGCTCCTATTCACCTCGTGCAGACTATGGCATCGCAAACAATTTTTGGTGATATTGATGCCAAGAATGTTACCTTCATCGTGGACACATCGGGGAGCATGTACCCATACTTGCCTGCCGTCAAGGACCACCTCAACGAGGCACTCCTGGCAAGAGCTCATAGAATCAAGGACTCCATGTTCAACGTGATCCAGTTTGCCTCAGCCGTTACGCCATGGGCAGACCGGATGGTACGGTGCACACCACAGACGGTGAACGTCGCCAGCGATTGGATCAACAAACTCTCATGCTCGGATGGAACAAACACTCTGGATGCGCTCATGGTGGCTATGTCCGACCCAATCTGTGAAGCTGTGTACTTGGTTTCGGATGGACTCCCCGATCAGCAGGCAACAGAAATCCAGAAGCGCCTCGCGAGCGTCAGCGAAGGGCGGCCGATTCATGCCATCAACCTCACGGGTCTTCACGCTGAAGTCGCGGCACGAGACTTCCTAGAGAGCCTAGCAGCCCAGACGCTCGGTACCTTCCATGTCATCAGCATGACCAGAGAGGGCGCCATTGAGAGGGTGGAGGCAGTGGTGTCATCAGACCACAGTCCCGTCAGGTTACAGAAGGTGATCTATAGGATAGAGAACGGGGACAAGGTTCCTCTAACAACTCTAGACCAACCTCCCATGGTGGGCACCACTACCTACAACGATCAGGCTAGCATCCCAGCAACCAGCATCAAAACAACTCTGGACAACCCCCCACAGGTAAGAAGCACACCAGCTGAAGAAGTAGAAATATAAACACAACAGCAATATTTCATTTGATTGAATTCAACTCAATTTTTGCAAGCTGCAAGCTTCAAAAGATCTACTGTATTTGTATGATTGAGGACACAACTCTGAAAGGCTTGAGGCATTAATCTAAATTCAACTAACAAAAACCACTGCTTATAAATGGGAATTTTCTTTGGTATAAAGTTCTGTGACCTATTAACATGCAAATACAGTGTATTCCAGAGTGTGTATGAATGTTAAATGAGACCATTCCCACAAGCCTGCATGCTTTTATTGGTTCCACCGCAAAGTTTTAAATACATATTAGTATACAGTTTTGTGCATCTTGTTTTTTTAAAATGGAAAAATAAATTTCAATTGAAGTTGACCTCTAGATTTACATGCAAATGCGGTATATTCCAGAGTGCCACAATGACATATAAGACTGAAGAGACTGGGCGGCCCGTGAAGTACTGCAGTGTGACGACATCGCTGGATCACAACCCTGCGCCAGAGACTGTCCTGGTCCGAGAATCAGTCGCCCCAACAACGATCGTCAAAATACCAGCAGCAACAGCCTGGGAAACTTTGAGGTGAGGACGGCTCAATGATGTCTCTATGTTTAAATATTCTGTGCCAGAAAAAAAGAATGCAGAAATAGTATAAAATATACAATTATATACAGCTTTGAGAGAAGCCAGCGAAATTTATGTGCATGAGGTGACTTCAATTGTACTATTGTCTGAAGAGTGAAGACCTGAAGAAAATGGTGACAATCAAGGCCACCCGTTTTACAAGCTGAGGAAGGTTTTTTTGTTTTAAATTCCTTATCAAGATTGAGTTTGTAATCGGCCAAGCAGGAAGCAAATTATCACAAGATCCTTGTAATTTTTTTTGTCAATAGAGTTAAGTCCCTAATTTGTTTTTGTTTTTTGCGGCTTGAGCAAAACAACGGGAAGTTGTGTTGCGCTTTGGTCGCAACACCACAAGAACTCCCGGAGCGCACATTCCTGCTGCCTGCTGAAGTGCAAAGAAGCAGCTGAAAAAAATTATCACGTACATTATGCAATATCTGTTTTACTCTTTACTGAATTCATGGTAGTAATTTCCATTCGTAACCTTTTGTGCTTGCTTGTTTCATCCACCAGGACTGAACCGATGCCCAGCATGCCGGCTGCTCTCCCAGCCAGACCTCTGGTGGAGCTACTGGAGGGAATGAAGGTTTTAGCCAGGAGAGAAAAAGATGGCTACTACTGCCCTGGCACCATCAAAGAGAAGGTAGAAAAATCAACTCTAGCATTTCTCATTTTGTCTATACACACAAGTTACTACTTGGGGTTTGCGGTGTGGCTTAGGTTTTAAGATTAGTGTTATGTTGTAGGATTATGGTTCTGATTACATGTAGGGCTTAGGACCGTGCTTAGAATAGAAATGGACACCACTTCCTTATATAGACCCCATTTTTGGTCACTCTTGAGCAATCTTTATAAACGGGGTTAAGCAATGTTTCTAATTGAAAATGGTATTAAAGAAATCTGAAAATGACTGCCACCTGCTCATAAAGACCTCATTTCCTTTGTGGAGGTGTTGCGGTGTAGTTGTTGCGAACTGTGACTGAAGATTTTGAGGTCTCAGGTTCGAGCCTATTCAGGCCCTGGTGCACTTAAAGGTGATATTCATTGGAAATAAAATCAAATAAATATAGTTTATTTTATAATTGAATGAGTTATTAAAGCAATTTATGCAGCTAACATGCCATGAAAGTGTTCAGTTATGTGTTTAATGAAAGTCAAATTTCACTAAATTGACTCTCTTCCTGACCTACGTAATCGCCTAAGGGAAAGTGGTGTTGTGTGTACGTCACAGCCGGGATATGCTTCACAATGACCATTGTGTGTCACACCTGTTAATCCACTAGCAACTGCCATCACAGTTTCATTAACAATGCCCGATGCTTCTGGCGGAAAAGAAGCTGCGGATTGGCATGTGTGATGCACAATAACGCCTCCCGTTTCTTACGTCAGACCTAAAGGCCGTTTCGGATGACAGTAGGTCAAATTTGTCCCCGAGAATACGGTGATTGTTTTCACCCTAATTTCGCTTTTTGGAAAGTGATATAAAATTGTTTGAATGTCATCCGAGCTCATTGTATGGCTTATAAGCTTTCTGTAGATGAATATCTTCTTATTTTTGGATTTTCTATGAATATCACCTTTAATAAAAATACTTAATCCACACTGCTGCTCTCTGCAATTGGGTACCTGGTTGGAATGGAATGAGAGTGCCTTAATAGCTGTCATGATTTGAATGATTCATTTATGATTGGACAGGTGTTACAGAGAATTACAAGCATTTGATGACCGGGGCTATAATATTGTAAAGTGCTTAGAGATGACATATTAGGCACATTCACACACACCGGAAATCGAAATTACAATCGCGATCCAAATTTCGATTTTTTTTTTTTGACCGTTCATACACAGGGAAAAATCGCACTTCCCAGCAAGGAAAGAACGATCAGTGGCCAAATTGCGCATGCGCGAAACTTGCATGACCGAAGACTGACCCCGCTGTCCCAATAGAGTTTCGTGCGCGCGGGATTCAAAGAGACGCTTGGCAAAATAATTGTGATTTTTCTGAAAAATCGCACTAATAGTGCGAGTTGGATCGCGATTAGGATCGCGGTAATTAGTGCGATTTTTCTGTCCACACTGGAAAAAATTTCGAAATTTTGATCGCGATTAGAAAATCGATTTTTAAATCGTACTTTTTCCCTTGTGTGTGAACGGGCCTATTGAGCGCTTCATAAGAAAATTGTGCATTATGATATTATTTCTTGTCACCCTTCTTGTCCCATAGCTCTCAGCCATGCGGTCCTTCCTGGTGTTCTTTGACAAGGACCCATCTGGAGCTAAGTGCCAACGCCTGCTGCAGGAGACTTCCATCTATGACATCAAGGCTCACAATGATGCCATGAGGCACCCCGTGGTACCAGGCGACAAGGTGCTGGCGCCGTGGGAGAAAGCGGGCTACCGTTTCGCTCCTGGGATTGTGCTGGATGGCATCGAGGGACGGTCTACTGGATGTGAGTCAGATAATGAGGGTTATGGTTAGGTTAAAATGGAGGGTTATTTTTCATTGATTATGATTGTAAATTGTGCATGAAATGGGCATGAGCGCAAACAGGAGAAGACCCTGTTTTGAAGGCACTGGTGAAACGCTTCTGTGATAACTTCTGTGACCAGAGTGTACTGCCATTCATTGACAAAAGGAAACAAGTGCCATGCACTGAACTTTTAAGTTGATTTGCTTAGATTGTTCCCAGCATTCCCTACATACAGGCCAAATGTGTAAAAGGAATAATCATCTTGCTGTGAGATATTCAATATAAGATGATGTAGTTGTATATTCATGGAAATATAAATAAATGGACTCATTTTGCTCATTTACAAGGACAGTAAATTTTGTTTGTTACTTGCTTCCTCTTGTCATAGTAGTGCAGTGTAATGATAGGTTTTTGTTGTACTTCCTATAGGTGCTGCTGATTCTGATCATCTTGTGGTGACTTTCTTCAATGGAAAGACGGCCAAGGTCCCCAGACAGACTGCAATTTGGATTCCCCACAGTGAATACGAGCGTCACCGAATCGAGATTCAGATGCCGCTTACCGCACGCCATTACGTCGTTAACGACCCCACGTACGATCGCTCCGTCAGCGGATACACCATTCCCAGCATGCAGCAGCCTGAGGGTGCGGTCCTCGGACTGCCGTTGCTCCAACAGGGGTGTGTCTACGTTCCCATGGTGATGGCACGACCGGGGGAGGTGAGGGATATCCGTTGCACGGTACGAGGCAGCGCGGTCCGGAGTGAAGACATGCACGCGTTGATTCCTGGCACAGGCATGACACGGGAGGAGTTGAACCTGAAAGTCATGAAGCAGCTGGTAGAAAACAAGATGCTGGCTGGAGGAGGAGATGCATCCAATCACAAGCTGAAGGGCTCCAGCTTGCGGAAGAGTGTGTCCTTTCAAGATGACGGCTCTTTGCTGGATAGCGGGATCAGCTCGATCCGTACCGAGCCAGAGTCGGAGGAGGAGGGGACGGAAGAGGAGAAACTGGAAAAAGAAGTGGAGGAGATCAAGCAGAAGATTGCAGACTCCAAGCAGGAGTTATCCTCCTTGATAGGTTAGCTTCTCCATCAGTCACATTCAAACATTGTCAAAACAGGATTGTAATGTAAATTCAATTCAGGTTAAACAGGTGATCAGATGTTAAAACAATTTTGAATAAAAAAACAATCAAAATCACTAGTTTTAATCCTTGTTAAGAGCTAGGGATTCAAATCAAATGAATCATTTCATTTACCAGTATATAAACTCCGCACACTGTATATAGAAAAGGAGATAAATCATCACAATGATATGCTTTGATTTCATTTGCAGACACTGGAATGCAAACCATGTCACTGAGAGAGAGTGCCGTGGGAACAGACTCCTCCCTGCTTTACCCTAGCAGTGGGAAGCGGCCTCAGTCAGCCAAGACCCGGGGAGAGCAGCCTCCTTGGCGATACTGGCGACGCATGCAGCAGCCACGCAGCACCCACAAGGAGCTGATCGGCCCGTACCGCGACTTGCCAAAAGACGAGGTGCACGACACGAGGTCGCGCACGCCAACGTATGTCAATGAGGACAAACACGTCTATGCCCCAGTCAACAAGTCCACCATGTTTTCCCCTGTGAGTGTACTGTGGTACTTTTTGATTTTATAGTGCAAAAAATTATAAAAATGTCACCCCATTATGTTTTTTTAAGAACTTGATCCTTTTCTGTGCATGTGATATAAATGCTATGGTATTTCTTAATTTAAAGCACGTGCAAATATTGATCTTACAATATTGATCATATTGTCCCCTTGCCCACTTCATACTAACACTATGATACTTCTTAATTCACAGCACATACAAATATTAATCATATGATATTAATCATATTGCCCCCCTGTACTTTATCTAAACACTATGGTACTTCTTAATTCACAGCAAATACAAATACTAATCATATAATATTAATCATATTGCCCCCCTCACCCCCCAGATTGATGACCAGTCCCCTGTGCGGTCTGACCGTGCTCTGGTGGAGTGGGAGATGGGTCGGCCACGCCCACGGTCCGCCCACGTGGGCCCGTTCAGGGACACGGCCATGCAGGCCCCCCTAGAGGCCAAGCTACAGCCGCCCCAGCCTGAGCAGCAGGGCTACTTCAACCGGTCAGCCGTGTTCACTCCGGTAAGACCAGCAACCCTAACAATGACGATAATAATCAGCTGTTGTGTGTAGTGCTTTCCTCGTAATAGTACCCCAAGCACTCAATTATTACCCTGGCTCTTGCCAAGCAGCTAAGTATGTATCGCTAGAAGCTAGTTGATATCTAATTAGATCAGGAATACAAACAAAGGTGTATGCACTGGGCTAGGCTTGAACCCATGACCTCTCTGCAAGAGTTAAGAGCTTTAACCTCTATACCACAGTGCCCTCACTGTCACTCAAGGTCTCCATATAGAGCCTGCCTACCAGATATTGCTAATTTAATCTCGACATGAATATGTCTGAACGCAGTAGCCTTATCACACGCTTGTTCTTCTGTTTGTTCTGCTGTTCTTCACCCAAAAGAGACCAGAACAGTGAAACATTAGCCTTGTCAACCAACAAGGTCTTTTCTGCCAGAAGCATTAAGCATTTTTTTTTTACTGACACTGTTGACAGTTGCTAGTGGATTGACAGGTCTGAAGCGCAATGGGCATTGTTGTGTTCTGAAATCATTATCTGATGCACATACATTTTTATGTCCACATTGTCCAAAAGTGAAAATCTCATTTAAATATTCAAAGGAGCATTACAAGAATCAAAATTGATGAAATGTGATGAAACCTGCTTCTAAAAAAGTTGACATCCTTTGAACTTTATGATGGGTATATTTGAGCTGGATTCACGTTTGTTTTTTCAATATATTTTTCAAATTTGCAAGAAAATTCTTTTAACCCTTTCTGTGCCAATTAAACACTCGCTCTATGGGAATTGTATGAATATGGCATGTGACAGTCAAAGAGTTAACGCCAAGTTCAATCAGGTCTCCTTGTTTCTTTGCTCTGATGTAGGTGAACCACTCCCAGGTGCGCAGCGACCGTGCCATGATTGAGTGGGAGAAGAAGCAGCCACGCCCTCCACCACCCCAGGCACAGGGACAGAGACCAGCCAAGCCTCCTGGTCAGACTATAGGTAGGAGGGAAGAAGGAAGGAGAGGAAGAGGATGGAGGGAAGGAGAAGAGGAGAGGATGGAGAGGGAGAAGGAAATGGGTGGAAGGGGAAAAAAATGTGTCTTGAGGAAGAGGGTAAAGATAGAGAAAGGTATGGAAAAGGAGATGGAGAATCTCCCCAGACAGGTAGGGGAGGAGGAAGGAAGGAAGGAAGCAGAAGAAGAGGAGAAGATGGAGAAAGAGAAGAAAATGGGTGGAAGGTAGAGGACAAAGAAATAGTGAAAGAGTGACAAGGGTCTGGAAAATTATATGGAAAGCCCCCCCCCCCCCCCCCCCCCGGCCCCCCCATCCCCCCTTTCTTGGACAGATACATGTAGGAAGGGCTGAAGGAAGAAGGAAACAAAGAGGATTGGAGGAGAAGAGGGGCAGGTTGAAAGATGAGAAAATGAGTAGAAGGTAGAGGGGAAAAATTAAATAAATGGGGGAGGAGGCGGAGAAGATGGAAGAAAGGAGAGAAAGGAGAAAAATAATAGGATGAGTGAGAAAAGGGGAGAGAGAGAGAAAGAGAGGTTCAGGAATCATTTCAGGTGTTTCATACTGAAGCTATAGGCCTACTGAAAATCACACTCGCAAAAGACTTTGGTATCCTCTTGTGATTTTAACAAGGAAGTTTGTGTCTTCCACTTGCCAGAAATATTGAAATAAATCTTCTGGAAGATGCATCCCAATCAATCATCATTTGCAATCACAATTTTTAAAACCAGGTACGAGGGATCAGATGCGAGAAGCAAAGGAGCAGAGCTACATTGAGTTTCGGCGGATGCAGACAGTGAAGCGGGAGTACACGTGGTACGTCCGTGGCCAGCAGGAGGACAAGATGAAGGGCGCCCGAGATGAACGACTCAGGTAAGCTTTATGCGGCACACTTATTCAGGTGTAATCAATGTGCAGTTATGAAATAATATTCCAAACAAACAAATTAAAGTACATTTGGGTACCGCAGCATTGACCGAGAAATGCTAGCTTTGCCTAGACTCCTTTGAAGAGTAATCCTACTGGGATTGATAAGAATAACCCTAAATCCTTTCCAGTAACTTCGCTTTCCTGTTCAATTCAATTCAGTTCAATTCAATTCAATTCAATTCAACTTTATTTCACTCAATGCAAAACAATAAATAGATGCATGAACATGAATATTTCACAGTATATAAGTACACATCTATCACTCTTGCAACATTAAAATTAATGTTAGTGCTGCATTATTTTTTTTTCGTCGTCATGAGCCATCACATCTGCTCTATGTCTGGCATCAGCATGAGAATAAGCTTTGTTTGAATTTAACCTACAAATTCTACAAAAAACACTGTCTCTGCAGACTATTCAATAACCATTTTTGCAATGTATTCACAACTTTCCCCCTATCCCATTATTACATTCACCTGTATTTCATAATTCAGTTTCAATTGGTGGAACGCACTCTGAATCTAATAGTTTTTGCTACTCGGGGAAAACCTTGGACAGTCTTTAAGGTTACCATTAGTAACGTATTGCTTGAACAACGTGAATAAAATTTGTATGACATTAAATTTTAATAACGAAAATGGTCTATTCTGATAATACTGCATGAAATTGCACCTAAATGCCATTGATCCATAAAAAGCACATCTGTTTCTTGTAGGAAGGTTTTTATTAACAGCCTGTTTTTAATAGGGTCTGTCCCATAACTCTTCACAAACTATTTCCTGTGATATTACCACTTTGCCATTGCTGAATACTACGCGTGTAGAAATGTGTTTCATGTGTGTTTTCATTTCCAAATGACTGTCTTTACTGAAATCCCTCTTGTCTCAATCTCTCTACCTCCTAGCACTGAAAAATCCATCCAGTTAAATGTGGAGGCCTCTGTTATGCAGTAAGCTAAATATATAAATAATTGTTAAGTCATTAAGCCTCATTCTGATGCCAGGTCAGGTTTACCTCTTGCTTGCTTCAGAATATGGGCTTAGAGCTTATCAACCTTCCTCTCCTGCTCTTCCTTGTAGTTTAGTCGTTTTTTATGAAGTTTTTCTTGACTTTTTCCCATGTATTGGTATGTGAGTGTCTTTCAGGTTTAATCCCATTTTCTGACACGTGGAATTGAAAACTACCCAAATAATTAAAGTGTAAAAACTGTTGCTAGCAATGCAGCCTTGATTTCACATCGTAACTGCATATCACCCCACTGATGTACTACATGCATTAATCTAAACCAAACACCTGTATCACTGTAATTTTGTTTAATTATTCTCTTTCCAAAACAAAAATACTTTGAAACATACTTAAGTGATCACATAGCTATAAAGACCACCTGTTTATTTACCTTGGAAGTATTTCTCATGTAATCTTCATAAAAGGGATAGTTCACCCTAAAATTAAGTTGGTTTCAATACAAGGAGACACATGAAAAAACATATTTGTGAAGGTTTGATGAAAATCCATCAAAGGATAAGAAAGTTTCAAGTTTTGATTTTGTTCGAGGCTTTTCATTCCGTTAATTCACTATACTTGGATTTATTTGATTTCTTGTAGCTGTTCATTCTATTGATTTCTTTCTAGTTCATTGTTTGAATGTTAATAATATGTACTATTTCATACATTTAGCTGTATCTTGATACTTGTCCATTGTGCTTGCTTGAGTTCTGTAATGGAGTATTGATATTGTGCCGATAGATGTGTTCACATTTCTTGGCTTTTCTTCTGTACTTCTCTTGCATTGAAGCCAAAGCTAGAAGAAAGAAACAATCTTAATGTTTGTAACAAAAATAATAATACCATACCCATATATACTTGCCTTACACAACTGATAGACAATGTACATATGATACGGCGTTGTGCGCCCCCTCACTCCCCTCCCCCCTCCTCCCCCGCCCCCGCCCCCCAAAAAGGGAATACTCATGTAAGATTGAATAAGTGCTACAGTGTGTTGTCTCCATATTTTCTTGGTAAAACTGAGACAGTGATATTATTTTGCTACTCGCAACTGTATGGCTTCTTTCTTGTTCAGCATGTCTTTACTACTCTCTCTTTAGTTTTAACTCTCCATTTATCAGACAAACTGTTTCCGTGTAAGGCTTGTGTGCATTGCTACTGTAGACTTCTGCTATTGTTGTATCCTGCATCATAGCTACGCATAGAATCTTGAACTATGTTAGATTCTCTCATTTGCACGAACTGTTCACTATTAATTTGTATTTCAATTATAATTTCAATTTGTCTTCAGTTTCAGCTGTGGTGTCTATTGTAGAATGTTAATTGCAGATCTCACACACCCTTACCTCATTAAATAACTGGGCTGCTCTGTGCCAGGCAAGAGTTCTGGTAGCATTCCTATAGGTGTGTAATAAGTTGTTTTCTGTTCTGTGGTTTTCTTTATGCAGGCAGTATACGGCCGATGTGACACGACGCGACGTTCAGCGACAGAAGGACAGCGAGGCAAAGATGGAGCATATCCAGGCCACGAAGAGCGCCATCAACAACAGCATTAACAAGCACCAGAAGGCTGTTGCCGCGGTGAACGATTCCCGTGACCAGCGGCGGGTCAACGCCCTGAGGGCTCGGACCCATCAACGGTTAGAGGTCCAGCGGCAAAAGGAGCAGGACCTCCATGATACCATCCAACACAAAGAGGTCAGTGGTCCTTACCTCACTCACTCTCTCCCTCCCTCATGTTTCCATCTTTCTCCTCCTGGGCCCTGTTGCATAAATCTTGCCATTGATGGTAACTTTGCTACCAATGCCAACTTCTAAGGAAACCTAGGCCGTGTTGCATAAATCTTGCCATTTATGGTAAGTTTGCTACCAATGCCAACTTCTAAGGAAACCTAGGCTGTGTTGCATAAATCTTGCCATTGATGGTAAGTTTGCTACCAATGCCAACTTCTAAGGAAACCTAGGCCGTGTTGCATAAATCTTGCCATTTATGGTAAGTTTGCTAACAATGCCAACTTCTAAGGAAACCTAGGCCGTGTTGCATAAATCTTGTCATTGATGGTAAGATTGCTACCAATGCCAACTTCTAAGGAAACCTAGGCCGTGTTGCATAAATCTTGTCATTGATGGTAAGATTGCTACCAATGCCAACTTCTAAGGAAACCTAGGCTGTGTTGAATAAATCTTGCCATTGATGGTAACTTTGCTACCAATGCCAACTTCTATGGAAACCTAGGCCGTGTTGCATAAATCTTGCCATTGATGGTAGGTTTGCTTTCCAATGGCAGCTTCTATGGAAACCTTGAATTTGATTGGCTGTTGAGCAGTGTTACCATGATAGGTACCATTGATGACAGATTTACCATTAATAGTAAGTTTGATGTACTAGGGCCCTGTTGCATAAAACTTACCATTGATAGTAAATTTGCTTCCAATAGCAACTTCTATGGAAACCTTGAATTTGATTGGCTGTCAAGCATTGTTACCATGGTAGTTACCTTTGATGGCAAAGTTACCATTAATGGTAAGTTTTATGCAATGGGGCCCAGGCCCTGTTATTTCATTGCATGTTCCCATTTAATCTTCTAAGAACAAGGATCATCTTTGTTTTAACCCGTTGCCCATGGTTAGATTTTCTGGCTTTGTGAACCCTGGTCCAGTTTGGATGTCAAAACTTACCATGGAACTGTAGTAACCAAAGTAATGTGGCTTTATTGCCACCTATAACAAATTTGAAGTTTATTTCTAACCTGTTGTCTGTTGTCCGTATACCGGTAGTACATTACAGGAGTCGTGCTGTCTCCGTATCTAAGTGAGAAAAAGCCAGCCTGCTAATATGTGGTCTCAGTAAAGAACCGGTTGGTAGAACTTTTCACATTTGACAATACTGTTCATGAATAAACAAGAAAATTACACAAATTTAACATATGATATGAAATATGGTGTTATCAATGAGACTTTGTTGGATAAACAAGAAAATCACAGAAAGTTAACTAATAATGTGAAATATGATGTGATCAGTAAGATTTTGATGGATAAGCTGATATTGTGAGATATGGTGTTGTCATTAAGATGTTTGATAAATGTGAAATGTGATGTAATCAGTAAGATTTTTTGCTCCTTATATGGCGCTGCAGGAGGTGAAACGACAGAGGAAGGAGGAGCGTTCCCAGCAGCACGTGGAGCGACTGTGTGACCGACGGCAACAGGAAGCGCAGAGAGATCTGCAGATGCGCAACAAGGAACTGCAGAGGAGGGCGCACTTCAGGAACATCGAGCGACAAAACCAGGAGCGCAAGGACATTCGCATCGCTATGAAGGATCAACGGAATGAAGAGTACCGCTCACAGGTCCTGCCATAGAGGGCAGCAGACAATGACTCCAATCAGAGCCATCCATACACGAGTTCGGCCAAAGCGGTTTCTGAAATCTTTAATGTGCCCGTTGTTCTTGTTGATATGTTCCCTTATCCATTTGTGTATAGATCTAAATCCAAAACGTTTATTAGATATATAAGGTCTAGTCTTTCTTCTGTGTGTTTATTCCTAGTTGTTTAATTAGGAAAGACGTTGTTTCCCTTACCTGAAGCTGTGTATCAGTAATGATTAAGAAAGAGAAGAGCAAAAAAATTATTTAAAAGATTCAAGCTGATATGGATACCTTACCCTGTGACTAGTAATAGTTAATCTTGGTGGAGTAACGGTCAAGGAAACATTGTTATAGTCTGGTATTTGTAATACGCTGAATTTTTAATTGTGTTTTAAAGTGGTATCTAGTGTCATTTATGTAAAAAGTGTACATACAGCAGAATATTTTATGCTGTAAAAAAGCAACTCTTGTAGGGAGATATGTGTACTATTATACAGTGTATAGATATTGATATTTCTTTAATCATGTACATTGATGTGCATTTTCAACATAAATTATTTGTTTGTTTTGTGATTATGCAAAATTTAAACAGTGAATTTGGACAAAGACGGACACTCTGTAAAAGGAAAAGGAAATTTGATCTACTAAAAATGTCTAGATAATGCCATTATGTAAATTTCCATGTATGATGTTGCTTACGAAATGTGATTTTTCAGTCATTAAGATGAAGTGTCGATTCTTGGTGTATTTCACTGTAAAAGTGGGATAAGTTTGTAGATGCAGCATAAAAATAGAATGATTGAAATAAGTATAAAAAAGGACCTGAAATGTGTAAAAATGCAGAAATTGGACATGTTAAGAAGGATCTTAAATGGGGAAAAGACTCCCACATTTCGGGTACGTTCTATCATTTTCAATAAATTCATAAATCTCTTAAACTGATGTCCTCCATAATCAAATTGCTTTCAATACAAGGAGGATACTACATTGTTCAAATTTGGAGTAATTACAAAGTGACAAAGGAAACAAATCTAATTGAAATCATTTCAAGTCATTTATTTATTTCCTTTTAATCATATCAAGTTTACAATGTAACCAATCAAAATGATAAATTTCTGCAACATGAGTTGAGATGTCATTTGTATACTTATGTGTTGAAACTTTGTAGATACAGTCCACAAATGTTATCGCTTTCAGCTCGAAACATTTCTCTATTTCCTTTTAATCATGTCAACATAACAATTGAATATTAAAAATTATGAAGTTTAAAACCAATTCTTGATATTTCTAGTAAAGATATTTTGAAAATAAAGATAAATGAGAGGACTAATAGTATACAACATGAATATTGTGAAAAGACAAATCTATACTTTTCACACCCAAAATGAACGAGAAGTTGGGAAATTTTTCAATTGAGTCTGAAATGAATTTACCTCAAATATACCGGGTAACATACGTTAGATCAACATAGACATCCTTCAAAATAGATTTTTAAAAATGACTGAAATAAGCATGGTTAACAATTAGTAGTGCCACCGGCTATACCTGAATGGTTGATGACTTGTCATATATCTCTTTATATATTTCTTTAATGTATTCTGCACAAAGAATTCAATTACTTATCAAACAATGTAAAGCATAGATGCTACATGTATAGTAGCCTATAATGCTGAAAGTGACTTTGGTCTGTTATTCAATTTAAATGACACCTTCATATTTTCTACCTCTCTTTTTAAATGTCTTTGGCTGCTTAAGCCATGAATTTTTTTTACTACCATTGATAAATCATTTCGTACAGTAAAAAATGATGGTTATACCACATTACAGCCAGTTCTACTCTCCATATAGTTAAAGGGTTACTAAATTAGAAAAATAAGTTCCCACTTATCTATGTAAAATTATCCACTAAAAACAAATTTCCATTTGTTTGCCGCAATAAAGTCTCATTTTGACGAAAATTTGAAAAAACGCACGCCTCCAGTGAGATATGAGAAGTCAAAATGCCATAAATGCCAACGGTGTAAATAAAATGTTTTATTCACGCCATTCAAACAATACATTACCAATATCTTAGTAGCAACAACTAATAGATTCAAAGTGCATTCCATCCATTGAATCTGAATGACAAGATACAGGTGAATGCAATAATGCGTTACTACGCATTATTGTTGTGAATACATTACGAAAATGGTCTATTGTTGACTTCCATACAATCTATGGACTTTTGACTTCTCATACGTCACTGGAGGCATGCGTTTTTTCAAATTTACGTCAAAATAAGACTTTATTGCTGTAAACGAATGTGAAATTCGTTTTTAGTGGATAATTTTACATAGATTAGTGGGAACTTATTTTTCTAATTTAGTAACCCTTTAAATAGTATTTCAGAATGTACAATTCACATGATTCACAAAAATGCAGAGTATAAATAAAGGGTTGTGTTGATGCAGCAATGACTTTATCATCACTTTTCTGATCACCATTGTAAGTGAGGCTTCATCCAACACATTAGTATGAGAAAAGCTCCAAAAAAAAAAAGTTATTCATGTTTGATTAGCTCCAAAGTGCCCTGTCTGTTTCGATCATTTCTGTTTGGAAAGAAAATAACATGAATGGATGTCATACAAAACAGGAAGTCATATGCATATAATATCTATCACTTGATTGGCATATATTGCTGTCACAAAATATTGTATTAGCAGCTGCAGACTGAATTAATATCACACTCGATCTACTTAGCTTCTTGTAATATGATATTTCATTTGACTTCTGGCTCAGGATGTGGATTCAATGTGCAACAAATGAAAGATGTAATTCATTGGTAAGCACAAATATCACCTTGATAAATATGTAACTTGTGAGTGTTAATGTTCTGTCAATTTTAAGTATCAAATCGTAATGGATGTGATAGTACTATGCAGTATGCGTATTCTTAATGAACTTTTCAAACTCCTACCTTACATAATCTTAATTATTGTAACATGAAATTGCAAACTCGTTGAAGAGTAATTACAGGATATACAGGTGTAACATACAAATACATTCCATGTAGTGCTAATGAAAAGTGTAATTTTCAATTGTATAATTATCTGATACAGTCTAATTGTGTTTTTGTATTCGATATGAAGATGTACAGGTATGTATTCAAGCCTTTAGCTGTACTAAAGTGCCACATTTATGGTCTTTTTGTTTGTTTTTGTGAAACAAAAAACAATATGTTATGATGCTTACAGTAGCATTTTATCATGAAGCATTTGATGTACATGTACGTACTAGGAATAAAATGTAGAACTAATGTACATTGATTTGTCTGGTTATTTCTTGGCCTGACTTGTTTGAAGTGCACATTTACATGAAAAAAAGACGTTCTTAAACCCTTATAAGCAGTACACTTGCATTACAGGACCCGGATCTGATTACTTTTATCAACTGAATAGTAAGAACTACATAACTTCAATTAAACAGGATATACCATTTCTTGAAATGAACATGTAACTTATTTTTCTTTTGGGCAATTTAATATTTTATTTCCATGTTTACGCTTTACCATTGAAATAAAGCCTCGAAAGTAAGATACTTTTCCTGAAATTTACAAGAGTATAAAATTTTTTTAAACATAAATAGTCGGCATTATTGTCTTGCCATCAAGACAATTGCCCCCAGTGACGTCAGCATGAGATGTATCATCAATGAGTTGTAGGTTAACCCTGTCGCGCCTGACAACAGTCCGACTGACAACCTGCAGCGAGAGCCGACGCAGTTGTAGCCGTTTCTTTGCCGGGCCGAGGTGCCGTTGGGTGCGAACGGTGAGGGGACGATGCCTATATAGGGAAAGAAAAATAATAAAAGTTCGAGTAAAATTCTGCAAGAACCTCCTGAATTAAAAAAAAAATAAATAAAGGATTTAGGGTTTTACCCTCGCTATCCTTCAAGCTTTACCAAAACCCCTGTACATGAATAAAAGATCTATCAATCAATTTATTTGACTATGGAAGTGATTCAAATGATCAACAAGTTTAATAAAACAATTAAGGTCATATCAACCATAACCTCGGCATTTCCAAAGTTATCTACAATATTAAATCGACATGAGGACAACACCAGTGTGGTGTAAAAAGAACTTTATGTGTCTTTTTTTTTTGCAACCATTTTTTTCAAAAAGTGGAAGGATTAGAAATAGGCCCATATTGTCTGAAATTATGAATACAAGACAACATATACTTCACTAATAAGCATTGAGCTTAAAGTTTAAACTTGGCAATGAGAAAAGTGAGGGAAGCAGAAAAAAGAAGAAAGAAAATTTATACAAAATCGAAAGAATGGCAACGGGATATAGATGGAATTGTGCCTTTAACATATGATGATTGATACATCAAAATCGAATTGAGTAATTAAAGCAGCCAAATGATAAAATATAACAAATGAAAATACAATTTGATTTTCTTTAAAATTACAAAAAGACACAAGCATTTCAAAAGGGAAATTATTTCATTTATCATTATCGGGAAGAAAAATAGATGAGAGCGCACTTTCCCCCTCACCCCCACCCCAAAGATCGCCGCATTTTGCCGCCCCCCCCCCCCCCCCCCCATCCCGTCTTTGTTACTTACGCGAACAATAGTCGACATTCTTGTGAGTGTATACATCGCAGACCGCGTTCATACAGTCGCATGCGTCTCGGCACCTTCGCACCGTCACGCCTTCTAGATAACATAGGAGACCCTTGTCGGCTTGGTCCAGGTAATCTTCCACCAGGTCGCCATCGTATCCCGGTAGATCTACGTTCTCGGCGTGATCGTGCACCTCGTCGATGACCTCAGAGTTGCATACGTTCCCCTCGTCTACGACCTCCGATCTGAATTCGCCGCAGACCGTCGCGAGATGCCATGTGATTTTCGAGATGGGGAGAAATCCTGTGTGTATGTGGGGGGCGGGGGCAATGCACGAACGAGAGAGAGAGAGAGAGAGAGAGAGAGAGAGAGAGAGAGAGAGAAGGGGGGGGGGGGCGGTGATGACAAGATAGAGAGAGTGAAAGGGGGGAAATGATAAAAGAGAGAGACCTGTTTGTTTAAACATGTTAAATAGCTCGTGGTGTGATTTGTCAATACAGTATACGTTTGCAATGTATAGATTGTATAAACGAATAGAAATCTTGAACAATACTATTAATCGGTCAATCAATAATCGATCGATCTACGAACCAACCTATCAATGCATCGATTGATTAATGAATGCAATTAACCATAACATCAAAACATTGTAGGAATTCAATGAAACTCACCGCGAGCGTCGGTAACTCTTGGATATGCCAGCAGGAGCGAGAACCATACCGCTGCTAGAGACTGACCCTATGAACAAGAATATCAATGTGAGTGATTAGGATAGTCCAAAGGATACAGGTGGCGTGCTCTCTCCTTACTACTGGATGTGTGCCTAAAGCCAACTTCCCAACCAATTACCTCAGAAGTCCTTTCAAGGGCTAGTTTAACCTGAAGTTAAGTTGGTTTCAATAAAAGCAATAATATGAAAGAAGCATATTAGTGAAGGTTTGACGAAAATCCGCCAAAGGATAAGAAAGTTATGATCTTTTGAAATTTTAATGACGTCACTTGCGAGGTGCTCCGCCATAAGTTGTGTGTTGTATGATTCCATCAATTGCTTTTACTTTGTTTTTGATTAAAGAATAAAACAACCCTCATGAATCGTAATAGAGGTATGTGTGTAAAAACGTGTTTCTAATGATGTATCAAATGCACAAATAAACTGATGCATATCCATTTGAAAAATAGGCATGTGAAACATATTTTGTACACAACATATGGGAGAGCACCTCGCACGTGAAGTCACAAAAATCAAAAACTTGAAAAGATCATAAATTTCTTATCCTTTGACGGATTTTCTCATCGAACGTTCACTATTATGTTTCTTTCATTTTTATGCTTTTCTTGAAACCAACTCAACTTCAGGGTAAACTAGCCCTTGAAAGGACTTTCTGGGGTAATTGGTTAGGAAGTCGGCTTTAGGCACACATCCAGTAGTAAGAAGAGAACACGCCACCTTTACCCTTTGGAAAAGCGCCATATCATTAGGATTATGCCAATTATCGTTTGACTGCGAATTATTGCGAATTATTGCACTAACGAATATCAACAGTGGCAACATCAATCATGTTAACGGAAGTCTGTCCTTTGTTTTTTAATAACGTTGTTCTTTTGATTTTTTCCCCTTCGATTTAAATAGACATTTAGTTTTGTCCCCCCCCCCCCCCAAATCTACCTTTAGATGAAATGTACTCCTTCAATGTCATAAATCAACCATGTCAACGATACTATTCCCTTTTTACCGTTGTTTCTTTCTCTTCCTTTGTCTGAGCCCGTTTCTCTCACCCCCCTTTATATTTGAGAGGAGGGGAGCGGCTGCAGTCGCAATGTACATGATGCATTGCGCAATGTATTCCATTTAACCTCCCCCTCCCCTCCCCCCCCCCCCCCCCCCCACACACACACACACAGAATGAATCATCAAAACACTTACCAGCATTGTCGATGTGTGAGAAAAAGCAGCCCGCGTTTCAATTCTAGAAGTAGTCCAATCCACCAAACTGTAGTTTACGGGGAGTTACGTGCACCGGCAAGTAAGAAGTTCGAATCCGACCCGAGATTCGGAATACAATTACCATACGGGTGTACCTCCTTCAAATTGAGTTCAGTAAACAAGAGAGACGTGAAGAGAAAATAGTTCACGGAATAGTAAAATATATTCATAAATATTAGATCTTAGCTGCGTCGGGCTGTAGAACATACGTCTGTACAAGTTTAGCAGATTCTATAAACAGCATAGGAATGGCGACGAAGATATTACTTGATTAGTTGGTACATTTATATATCAAAACACCCGACAAATCAGAATGAAGCTTGCTGAAAACCTGTAAGAATAAGCTTGAATTCAAGAAGGCCGACACGCGCATTGCAGCAAGGATGATTTGAAGTAGGCCTATGTGACATAATAGTTCTCATTCCGCTTATGTACTGATCGAGGCGATAATCAAAGCGCATCGAATATTAACCATTCACCTACCCAATAAACTGCTGCTATGTGGGAAGTATGATGAACAAGAAATGCAAACTGCATCAATATCGCATAAAGAGTTAAACAAAATCGAATAGCTTTATTGAAAGCACTTGTATGGTAATAAGTAATTTTGTCTCATTGATATGCTGAAAATATGAATAGGCATAATGATCGCTATGCTTGAGAATTGTATCCGATGACAATAAATTAGCGATGTCACTGTTAGTAGTTATCAAGTGTCATTGTACGGTTAGTCTATGACGACAATATAGACATGAATCTAAATAAATTCATACTTTTGTCTAAACGATATGCCGAAAATATGAATATAAGCAGAATGATCGCTATGCTTGAGGATTTTATTCGATGACAATTTTGAAGCGATGTCACCTTTTGTCCTATCAAGTGTCATTGTACGGTTAGTGTACGCCGACAATATAGACATGAATCTAAATAAATTCAATACTTTTGTCACATTGATATGCTGTAAATATGAATAGGCATAATGATCGATATAGTTGGGGATTGTATCCGATGACAATCAGAAAATGATGTCACTATCTGTACTTAACAAGTGTCATTGTACGGTTAGTGTACGTCCACAATATATACATGAATGTACATAAATTGAATACAAGCAAAAAGTTCTCTTTATCCACATTTATGGAAGTGTATAATACAAGCATTTCATGTGCCAAGTTTTTGACAAGTGTTTGGTGTGTGTGTGTGTGTGTGTGTGTGGGGGGGGGGGGATTAATGACTGCAGCATGCATCCACCGAGCTGAGAATGGACAATCATGTTGGATGCATGCCATATTTGTTGCAAGATATTAAGAACAGATGGACAAGGCTGACCAGCTTTTCTTATTGGTCATCATGACCATTTCGATTGGCTCTTCACAAGCTCTCAACAGATAGATATCAACGCTGCGTATCCACAAGAGGAATATCAAACTTGCACATGGATTAGTAACTATACAATATTGCTAATAGAGGGGATGGGGTGATGTAGCGCTCAGATAAAACGAGGCCGCACCCCCCCCCCTCTCTTTCTCTCTCTCTCTCTCTCTCTCTCTCTCTCTCTCTCTCTCTCTCTCTCTCCCTCTCTCTCTCTCTCTCTCTCTCTCTCTTTCTCTCTCTCTTCGTGTCGCTCTGTGTGTCTCTCTCATTATGTGTTCCCCCCTCTCCCCCACTCTCTCTCTCTCTCTCTCTCTTGACACACATCCAAACAAACTTGGCATCGTGCTAACTGAGAATCTAACTCGCAAGAAAAAAAATATAAATATTGTTCGTAATGACAAAGGAAGAGGCAAGGGGCCCTGTGCGCATACAATGAATCTTTTCTGGACGTGTTATAACAATGTTGTAACAAATATAACGAGGTTTTCTTAAGAAGATTCAAATGTAATATTAAAGCATTTATATGTCATTCAACGTAATCTTTCTTTTGTTGCTATTGTTAGTAACACAGTTTCTCGCTTGTGACTATGTGTGTGTGTGTGTGTGTGTGTGTGTGTGTGTGTGTGTGTGTGTGTGTGTGTTTGTGGTTGTGTCTTTTGATGGGTATATCGATTTTGTATCACGATACCATTAAATGTATCGTATGTTCACGTAAATGTGGTAAAATGCCTCCTGCTTACTCAAGCTTTGTGCTTTTTTGTCTCGCCCACCGGAGGTGAAGGCGAGACTAAGGGATCCAAATGGCGTCCGTCCGTCGTCCGTCCGTCGTCCGTCCGTCGTCCGTCGTCCGTCCGTCGTCCGTCGTCCGTCGTCCGTCGTCCGTCGTCCGTCACAAATGTTAAAGTTTACCTGCAAGACTCTCTTATGATCCATAACTTCACATGGGTTGCTTGGATTACAACCTAACTTGGGTCATAGATGCACTGGGGGTACCTTCATGTTATGGTGGCGTTGGAGGTCACAGGATAAGGTCAAAGGTCATTTGAGGTCATACGTTAAAGTTTACCTGCAAGACTCTCTTTTGACAAATAACTTCACATAGGTTGCTTGGATTACAACCTAACTTGGGTCATAGATGCACTGGGGGTACCTTCATGTTATGGTGCTGTTGGAGGTCACAGGATAAGGTCAAAGGTCATTTGAGGTCATACGTTAAAGTTTACCTGCAAGACTCTCTTTTGACAAATAACTTCACATGGGTTGCTTGGATTACAACCTAACTTGGGTCATAGATGCACTGGGGGTACCTACATGTTATGGTGCTGTTGGAGGTCACAGGATAAGGTCAAAGGTCATTTGAGGTCATACGTTAAAGTTTACCTGCAAGACTCTCTTTTGACAAATAACTTCACATAGGTTGCTTGGATTACAACCTAACTTGGGTCATAGATGCACTGGGGGTACCTTCATGTTATGGTGGCGTTGGAGGTCACAGGATAAGGTCAAAGGTCATTTGAGGTCATACGTTAAAGTTTACTTGCAAGACTCTCTTATCACACATAACTCATCACATGTTGCTACAATGGCAATCAAACTTGGATGATGGATGCACTGGGGGCACCTGCATGTTATTGTGCTGTAAGAGGTCACATGATACGGTCAAAGGTCATTTGAGGTCATACATTAAAGTTTACTTGCAAGACTCTTGGTGAAGGCTTCCTAACTTGTGCACAGAATTGTGTGAGCATGTGTGAGCATTACTGATGTAGATTTAGGCAAACATTACTCATGCACATTTATGCAAATTTATTCAAAGTCACTATTTTGCACCTGATGTTGATGTTGTCTGTTTAAAGTTGCTTATTTGTTTGTTTCAGTTTTCTTTTGCGTAGCAACGGAGATCGCGATATTTCTGGTTATTTTCGCAAGTGGGCGAGACACAATATTGCTAATGCCTTGTCTTTGGAGGCTTTCGTCATTTATGCTTTTTCTCAATCGTATTCCTTTGCATTTTGATGTTTTTACTTAGTTGAATATAAATTGAATTAAAAAAAAATCCTTCCCCAAAGTGGCACTGATGGTCGGGGCTAAGGATCAGAGTTAATGGCATAGCGAGGCTTCATACCAATGGGCATTTCCTCTTCTTCCCTACACATTGACTTTGTATGCAGAACAAACAATGATGAACATGATGAATGGTGATGTTAAATATGTTACTCATTGCGGATAATTCGCGAGTGATAATCGTTTGTCTCGCAATGTATGGTCAAACGGAATCGAAAAGGATCACGTTTCGTGCGCCCCTACAACGCTTAAATGGTAATGATGATAATGATGATAATAATAATAATATAAAGGATAAGAAACGTTGCCTCGTATTTAGAATGGGGTGCCAAATTTATATTCATTTTAATATTCCTGTCAGAAGTAAAGATAGTCACGTGACGAGTGACGAGCATAACAAGAAAGAGCACGGAAGTGTTACTCTGTGCATATGCGCATAAGGGAGAGAGACGGAGAGAGACATAGAGAGAGAGAGAGAGAGAGAGGGGGGGGGGGGAGAGAGATAGGGAGAGAGAGAAAGAGGGGGGGGGGGCGGAGGGGGGCGAGATCACACGTGATCATTCTGTTCAGTACAAACCCAACACAACAGCAACATTAAGACAGAAAGACAGATGGAGAGATATTCATACATACATGTATAACCACCACGCTCTCACGATTGACAAACGCAACACTCAGAAATCAAGCAAAAGTATGGCACAGTTGATTTTTTTCAGACACAGGATGTGTATACCAACTGATTTTATCTTTATTGCTATAATGAAAATACATGATACAAGCCCATATTCGTTGTGTGTCGATTCAAGGAGAATGCTAAGAGGAAAAAGACCAAATGATATAACAGTCGTGAACATGTCACACTACCGTCTGGTTAAAAGGGGAGAAGGGGGGGGGGGATGTATCAATATTATCCAAAATCTGGAATGAAATGGTCTGCTTTTTAATCAGATAAACATAACCACCTTCGCAATTTCATTTGTATATCCAAAAAAAGTACAGAGAGATTGGTGACAGCTCAAACAAAATCAAGCCGCAAAATAACTGAGGGTGTTCTTTGTTTATATATAAATGTCATCCAATACTACTAAAACCAAAAACAAATCGCACATCGCCTTGGTGATAAGGATTGCATTGAAGGCAATCCGAACCCACCATTTTAGAGCTAGTGTGTAAGACTAAAAAAAAACCCAGCTTTACTCCTATGATTTGGTGAATGTCACCAATTCAATTATCTGATTCGTCTTATATATCTTAGACTTAAGGACTTATATATGCCTGTTGGTTTTGTGTCAAAATGATGAAAGATATTCAGGATTTTGTAATGTAAGATTTTGTAATGTAAGATTCGGCAAATGCTACCCTAATTTCCAATTTGTGGGTCAGTTTTGTCTCTCACTATCTTTTCCCACAGCCTAATATGAAGACAGTTGATGACATCAAATTAATATTGTTTTTGATATTTTGAATTGATTTTCAATCTATCTTTCATTTTAGTGGATTATCTGTCAAAGTAGTACAAAACGTGACATGTCTTTTGAGAGGTAGTAATTTTCCTAGAAACAATGAAAGAAAACAAAAATAAGATGTCTATGACTGGTAACACAAGTTTCACATTTTTTAAAAATAAAAATTGATGTTTCTTAAGAGCTGGTCTATCTGATGGCTCATGGCTTTAGTACAAAGGATATAATGAGAGAGATACATATATACAGATGGAAAGAGAGAGGGAATGAGAGAGAGGGGGAGAGAGAGAGAGAGAGAAAGAGAGAAATTGAGAGAGAGAAAGAGAAAGAGAGAGAGAGAGAGAGAGAGAGAGAGAGAGAGAGAGAAATTGAGAGAGAGAAAGAGAGAAAGAGAGAGAGAGAGAGAGAAAGAGAGAAATTGAGAGAGAGAAAGAGAGAGAAAGAGAGAGAGAGAGAGAGAGAGAGAGAGAGAAAGAAAGAGAGAGAGAGAGAGAGGGGTGAGGGGGGGGGGGGGGGAGAGATAGGGGGTGAAAGGGAGATAGAGAGGGGAAGTTAGAAAGAGAGAGGAAGGGGGGGGGGAGTTAGAGGAAGGGGGTGGACAAAACAGTCACCACAAAATAAAATATTGTTTACAGAATATTGTGGCATGAACTTGTTGGTCATCATAATGAGCCTCTAACTTATAAACACTCCTTTAAACACTCTCCAGAAAGTACAAATAAAAACAATTCTGGACAAAGAATGTTACATCATTCTTCAAAAGAGTTTGCAATCACGTTTGCAATCAATGCTAAGAACTGAGTTATGATTTTCAATGGATCTCCTTGGCTCTAAACCCTAATAAGAGGAAAAAAAAGGAATTAAGACTAGTTTGGCCAACAATATGCACTGAATAGCTTTATAACAAGCACATTCCTCCAATTGTGTGTCACATACCAACAATATATAACAACCATAATTTACAATGTTTCTAGTATTTTAAATGGATGGATTTCTTTTTACTTTTTTCACACAGGACAAAAATCCAATAAATTCCACTGAAACTCACTTAGTGTTTCAAAAATATCACAAATGGATAATAATGCTCAAACTTACAGTATAGTCTAATTATTTACAAAAATATGAATGAATATATGAGTTATATAATGTATAACAAAGAGTAAATACTTGAATTTTTCTTACATACAATATACAAGACCTCATTCAACACATAACTGCAATTACATCCTTAACATAATTCAGCACGGATAGATCTGAATATTACCACTAAGACTTCCCCTTAGCAACGACGTGGTCAAATTTCAACAGGTTCATATCTTTAAAAAATGTCCCTTAAGTGTGTTACATTCCATAATGTTGATATGTACATGAGTCAGTCTTGAACATGACATGCTGTGTCCTCTTCAATGTACATGCATACCATTGATCATGGAAGATTATCAAGTATAAAAAAGAGCTTATTTTAAAGAATAAAAATACCCTGAATGATGACCATATACCTTTAGGAATTTTTACACTCTCATCTCAACACCTCACTGTAGAATGCACAAGACTTTCTCTCATCAGCAGCTAGAAATTAAATCCCAAACTTGAAGATCACAAAAGTAGCCCATTTGCGAAAACTATGGTGGTGCAATAAGCCACGCCGTGATGGCGTATTTCTGCATTTTGCGGTCCTCAGTCTGTACTCTGTACGCAACGAGAACCACTGGGTATTAAACGACCTGTCCAAAACCTACACGCAACATAGCAATCAATTCCACTCAAAGTCATTATCCAGTTCTAGTATTGGGAGGGATGTTCTTGTACAGATTTTCTTCCATTCTCCATAGATTTCACAAAATGTTATATTTCTGATCTGCAAAAGGGCTTACCCTGTCTTAAAATGAAACTTTGGGAATTTATATCAAACTAATCACACTCGTAAGAGAGGTATTCAAATAACATTTGTAAGTCATCATGGTGCATCAGAAGCACTCCAATGGATCAGCCCATGGTTGAAGTGTTCTGCAAACCTTCAATTTTCTAATTCCCATGGACAGCTTTTATTTCTAATAGCTGGACCATATTTATATGACTGCCTGGAATCACAACTTGCCTTGGGTCTGATCGACGGTGTTTTAAGTGTATCAAACAATCATATTTTCCTGTATATTCCAGCAATGTCCAATCACTTGATTATCCATGAGAGAGATCAGCGAAGTTACCTGGACAACTTATGTGACAATGGGACAACAATGTCAATATCACTTGATTTTTATATCCAACATTCACCAATTATCACTGATTTATTCACCACTACAAAAAGTCTCTTCATACCAATTCACAAGGGGTTAAAGGTCAGAACAAACGGGGGCTAGTGAGGGGGGGGGGGGCATCTTCCTTCTCCTGGGAGCTTATCTTTACACCTGTTCTTGGTAAAGGGGTACAAGCTTGCACCCCTTCCAGGCTCTATTGAGTAGTCACCATACATCATACAAACTCTTCCAATACAACATCATGGAACATTTTACATACAGATTGGTTTCTCAGTTTGTGCGTGTATATCACATATATAGAATATCACTGGAAATGATCTAATCAATCGCACATCACATCAACTCCTCCTAGCCACTGCAAGAATATAAAGGTTTGACAAAGTTCTCGGTATATCACAAAAAATTACAAGTGCAAAAATACAAATTGGTATACCAAATATGTTGTATATTACATATCACCCATGGGGTAGAGGTTTGAGGGTTACATGGTTTCTGTACAAGTTGATACGATGTCCTACATTCAGTAGGAATCCTATTCACTTTCAAACAATGCCGACAGGTATGGAAACAAAATGGCTGCCATTTCTTAATGCATGTAACTCATATCTATCTCAGAAACTGACATGATTGATAGTTTTTGTATGCAAACCTTATCGTTTATAAAATATTGTCATAATGAAATGATTAACCCAAGCTATCCACATTTCAATCAAGTTTTCATGGAGTGCCTATCTCTCTAGATTTCAGGTGCAAATGGTGTCTGTATCTAACATTTCGTGATCAACAGCTGTCTGTGTTGTCACGGTAACTGAAGAGCGTTGCTTACTCTGTCTGCTGTTTGTGTGCGCCTTTGTACCATGGATTACCCTGTATTCATATCATACCACAAATATAAGAAATGTACATGGTTACCATGTTTGGCACATTTATATACACGTACAAAAAAGAACTCTCTAGTGAAATTCTTTATAATACAGGTAGCAAATTTCCTAGTAGAAATGTATCAAAAAAATTAAACAGAAAATCGCTTTATTGTCGATATGTATGCTGCATTTTTTCCGCATGAGGTTAAAAACAAATAGAAGCAAGAGTTTGCAACTGCAACAACAAAAGCAAAATGTACTGATAGACGTACTTGCAAAATCCACTCTTTTCTCAATGTGGGATATTAAACAGAAATGCATGGAAACTATGTTGAATATGCAGTATTACCATCTATACCTGGCCGGAACATCTCAAATATTTAATAACCGCAAAATGTATGTTTATCAACAGACAAAAATTAAAGAATGCATGATTTACACTTCCATGTTTGTAATTATTTATAAATTCCCCTTTTCACTTTGGATAAACCAATTTGCAACAAATTGGTGTGTAATAGAAAATAGCAGTACATGTGTGGTTTCACTTTGAATAAAATGTATTTACACATAAAATGGGATCAAGGAATTTGTCTTGAAATGATTCTCATCGAACATATGCTTTATCTTTCTTGTGACAAGCAAAGACAGAGCAGTACAGATTATTACCTGCGAGAAATTCACCTTATGAAATGAGAATGTGTCCGTCATTTCAGAAACTCTGTTGGAGTATTCTGCGTTCACTGTCAAAGTTCAGGGGCACAGTGGCAGCATGTAAACTTACATATGAATTATGAGTTGTCACTTTCGAGTTGCATTCACTTGCATGGCAACAGTGACCTGCAAAATAAATCATTAAAATGATTTTCAAAGCATTTCCGTACAAAAAATTCACCATCCAAGGTCTATTTCTTTCGAAACATGTTTACCTATGATATGAGTTGCCGACCTTGATATGTCAATCACGAAAAAAAATGCAGCCTCTGATCTAGGTTATGTTAACATAAAGGGTTTCATACATACACAATGTACATGCTCTGCAAAGGTAAAAGGACAATAGACAAATAAAAAAAGTTCTTCCTACTAACTTCCATGCAATACGGAGCATAACATATCATGAAACTCTGCTACATATTGAAAACAAGAACAAGCAAAACTGCCAACAACAATCAGCCTTCTTCCCTGCAAAGGTCATTTATTTCCATTGGAATACCTAATACACTGCACTCGTCAAAAAAACTGTAAAGAATTGTTCTTCAACCATCTTCGACCATTACCCATTCCTGACATGGCTACATGCGCAGATCAGTTCACACGTTTCCAGATTGGCCCTGTAAGAGCAGTTTTTCAATGACCTCTTGAAAAATTGCCAACAGAATGGCACACAAAAGAGAACACATAATTCTGAAAGAAATCATAGGAAAGAGACAGCATTGTCATTAAGACAAGGAAACAAAACACAACAATCCTTGACTTATCAAAAGAAGCAGGCTCTTGAATTCATTTTGAAACGTTCGCAAGAAAAATGTGAATTATGTAGATGCCAAACACAGAATGCAATACAAAAGCAAATTAATGAAATGCAAGAAAATGCAGTGAAATTCCAATGTTTCAAACCAATTATATGTTCCCAAGTCCCTTCTACTTCTTAATTCAGTATCATAACTGATTTTATAAAAACCTTTTTCCCTTTTGTACCATTTCAAGCCAACTTAAAAAGAAGAGAAACTATACATCACATAGCTCCTCATCCATTCTGGTTACCCAAATTCTCTTTAGCATATACCATGTCAACATACTTAATTTTGTCCAGTTTGGAGTGATCATTATATAATGCAATTAGGAAAGAGCGAAAATAAACAAAAGAAAAACAGAAATTCCAGTCAGCCAATTGTAGTTCAACCGTACGTCTCAGCCTTATGCAATCTTTGAGATTCACTGTCTTTCTTCTCTTTTCAAAACATTTCCCTACGACTGACGAAACATACGTAACAGAGCATTGGGGATAAACTGAGAAGCAGCCAATCATGATTAAGACCCTATCCTGTGGCCATGGTTACCCTAGCATTGTTTCACATATATCATGTCATACCATCTCCATCCATCCATTTGTCCATTGATTATCCCATACCCATCTCACCTATGCCCACTCCACCACAGACCTCTTTCTCACATCCCTGCAACTCTCTCCAACATAAATCTAATAAAACACGCTCCTCTTACACATAGACAACCACTGCAGTTAGTCTCAAGACCAGACTCCTACAGGTTGGCCTGAGACGTCCAGCACGTCTAGAAACCAGACTCCCAGTTGGCGTTGTCCTTCTTGTCGCCGTCGGCGATGGCATTGCCGTCCCTCATCTCTGGCTTGCCATTGGCCGTGTACTCTGCGTCTTTCCCTGCCTCTAGTTGCAGCTGTTCCTCCTACAAATAACAAGCAAATATTTCCCTGGTCAATAAAACCAAAAATCGTCAACAAAAATATGGTTTCTATGAATAAATTGTGTTAATCATATTTGTGTTGTTTTTATTACGTTAATTGCACCTGCGTTTACATTTTTGTTCATGTTATTTTTTGTTGAGAATAAATTGAATCTTGAAACCGTTGTTGATTAGTTTGTTGGTTTACCTGGTCCTAGAGACAACAACTTACATAGAGGCTCAAGAAAATTGAGAGGATTACGAGCTTACCTCCTGATCGATAGCTTGCAGCTCTTTTCTGGAGAGATGGTGCACAATGGCTGCTCCGTAGGAATCTCCCACCACGTTGATAGAGGTCCGGCAGCGATCCCTGGGGAAGAAAACCATGGCAACAAAGTTATAATGACAGTCAAAAGAATCACGAGGATGGTAGCAGAGAGCCCATCAAATAGATGGCATAAAAAAAGCAGAAAGAAGGAAGGCAATTATGCTAGAAGTATGTGCAGTTAGTTACTTGCAAAACTACCAGTATTGGTTTCTTTCACCCTTACAAAGAGGGAGTATTCGTCTCAATATCCCAGTCAGTGCGCTCTGTCCGTCGTCAGGGAATTAACTGAAATATACTTTGAACTGTGACGGGATGTTGGTCTCAGTGACATATATGCTTTTCACACTGGCAAAAATTTCCTTAGCCCCGTACTACAGGTGGGGCTAAGAGGGTGCTGCTAAGCTTAGACCACTTACTGTTCACATTGGTTTTTACCAAAGTAGGCTAGCCCCACCAATAATCCGGTATTATTTGGCCCTGCAAAAAAGCAGGGCTAACACTGCAATTGCACGGCCAAGCCAAATAGTCCGGGGCTAAGAGCGCCAGTGTGAACAGAAACGAAAAATAGTACGGGGCTAAGGAAATGCGGTGTCAGCTCTCAAGGCCGAAACGCCGAGACCAATCAGATAAGGCCCGACGGGCGAGTGACCTTGATGCCGAGTGGTAAAGAGGTGATGTGCAAGACGTACGCTCATAAATATACATACGCTGTCGAGAAAGTCCGGGGCTAACTATTTCGAGTGAGAACAGCTAGTCGGGTTTAAGAAATAGTACGGGGCTAAGAAATGCCAGTGTGAAAAGCTTCAAAAAATAGTACGGGGCTAGGGATAGTACGGGGCTAATTTTTGCCAGTGTGAAAAGCATAATAGGGGACTCAGAAGACACTAATGCTAGATGAGTGGAGGACTGTCATTAAGCCTTGAGTTGATGTAGGTTTAGCTGTACCATCACATGGCATACCTTAAGCCCACAGGGCATTTCCTGGGTCCGCTCTAACAGAAAGTTATCCAGACTTGGGATGACTACTAGTGTCACAGTGGAAGATTTTGTTGTGGCATTCACTACAGCTCAAAGGAATAAACATCAGGTAAAGGTTTAAGGGAAGTAAGGGAAGGAGCCGCAGATTTAAACTGTGGTATATTTTGTCCAGTGCAGCATGAAACACAATGCTTTAGCCTAAAAAGCATCATGTTTCATGCTGAACAGGACAAAATATACCAAGGTTTAAAACTGCGGCTCCTTCCCTTTCCTTTTACCCGTGCCGATTCCTTTGAGCTGTAGTGTAGCTGTTATGAACTGTGACTGATGATCTGAGGGTCCCAAAAGAAAGCCCCACTATAAGCCACTTCATAGCTACACCATAGTCAGACAATTAGCTGAATTAAATACTACTAGAATGCAAACTGGGATCTGTTAATGAGCATGCGTATGGTAACATTTTACAGCGTGCCCATAACAATAATTGAAGCAAGTGCACATGGTGAAATGTTCTCTCACTGGCTTCTTAGAGCAGAATAACTGTTGTCATATCTCCAGGATAAGTATAAATTCATCTCGTGAATTTCCATTTTATTCTGTGAATGGTACAATTGACCCGAGGTCATTCGTATGTGAAATAATCTGCTCATGTGCACATTGCAACTATAAACTGGATTACTGCAATCCAATTCAATTAAATTCTTTATGAACAATGAATATAAGGCATCACCAGAAAGCCGATGGCTTGTGAGGTGTGGAATTAAAATCTCCTAGTATATATTCTATAGATAAAGTGCTTTGAACTCACAGGAACCAGTCAACGGTGAGGAGAAGACTGACGTCCTCCACAGGAAAGCCTGCTGCAGTCAACACCAGCAACATAGTAATCAGTCCTGCACTGGGCACGCTGGCCGCTCCAACACTGGCTAGGGTCGCTGTTATGCTGCAAGATCAAAGAAACAAACACCCTCACTTAATAATAATAATAATACACATTTATACCACCCGTACTTCTATGTTTTTGAGCCCTATCACCAGCAGCATGTTGATCAGCCCTGCACTGGGCACGCTGGCCGCGCCAACACTGGCTAGAGTCGCTGTTATGCTGCAGGACCAAACAAACACCCTCAACTAATAATGATAATAAACTATACAGCCCTTAAAGGCTTTCACGCGTCGATTCTGTGGGGAGATGTCACTTTTTAGCTGATACGCATACTTGCGAACTTAACGCACGTATGCGGCACGCAGCGAAATGGCTAGCCACGATCAGGGCCGAAGGTTTAGCGTCAGTAAGGATCGCGCATTCTAACCAGGCGGGTAAATGCGTAAGTGCCCGA
Organism: Arbacia lixula; assembly: GCA_963669155.1. Taxonomy (NCBI): domain Eukaryota; kingdom Metazoa; phylum Echinodermata; class Echinoidea; order Arbacioida; family Arbaciidae; genus Arbacia; species Arbacia lixula. The sequence continues at coordinate 16,674,186 of OZ022597.1, forward strand.
GAAACAATACACATAGGTAAGTGTGCGTTTTGCACAGAACGCACGGCGTACGCAATATGGCAGCGCGCTAGGGATATATCCTGCGTACCACGCGTGAAAGCCTTTAACCTGTTGCTTACTGTTAGATTTTCTTGCTTTCTGAACCCTGGTCCAATGAGGGAGTCAACTTTTTCCATGGAACTGTCCCCATTCGGCCCCCTAACACTCACCTAATTGTGATGATCTTGCCAATGGTCAGAACATGTCCGTTGAGCTGACCGATGAAGATGGTGGCGACAGCCTCATACAGGGCGGTGCCGTCCATGTTGACCGTTGCTCCGATGGGCAGCACAAAGCGAGTGACCCGCTTGTCAATGCCAAGATTCTCCTCCAGACAGCGGAAGGTGACCGGCAGAGTGGCAGAGCTATAGCAGCAAGGAAGCAAGAGAGAGGATAGTAAAACCACATCCCATTAAAGGGCATATATTGTACTGGGAAGGCAAAAAAGCCTTCAAAATGTAATTGTTAGCAATCTTCTTGTCAATGGTCTTAAATTCATGTATTGTCCATTTTAGAAGCTTGCTGAAAGTTATTTGCCCTCAAATGATCCACATATGGAGTAATTAATGATTTATGATTAAATCCTCAAATTGTTCTGGCCGAACATTTTGAGGATTTGTGATTTAATCACTCATTACTCCAAATGTGGATCATTTGAGGGCAAATAACTTTCAGCAAGCTTCTAAAATAGACAATACATGAATTTAAGACCATTGGCAAGAAGATTGCTAACAATTACATTTTGAAGGCTTTTTTGCCTTCCCAGTACAGTACATGCTCTTTCACCCCACGTATAACACCCAAATGTTAGACAAGTTGTCTTTCTCTGACAGTTACCATAGTTGCAGTCAGAGGCTAGTGCCTCTCAGCCAATCAAAACTGAGGATTTCACTGAGCTTTCATGAAATGCCCCCAACACTCACAGCCAGATATAAGAATATTTTGGGCTACCAAGCCGCTGTACCTGTGTACAGTACGTATGCGCACTAATGATAAACAAAAGGGTGACGATCGATCCTCACTGGTCGCTCATGTAAACTTATTTTTGGTTGTGAGCGCTCGTCTAAAAAATGTACATCAAAGAAATCTTCACTCCTCCTTCCTTTCATCCCTGCCCGTCTCGTTCTCCCCCTCCCCCCTCCTACCCCTATTGGCCTATCCTCCTCCTCTCTTCCTTCCCATCCTTTCACCTTCCTCTCCTTCTCCCTCTCCTCCTCCTCCCCTTCCCCATCCCCCCTCCTCTCCCCTCCCCCTCTCCTCCTCACTCCCCTCTCCTCCTACCCCCCTCTCCTCCCTACCCCCCTCTCCTCCTACCCCCCTCTCCTCCCTACCCCCTCTCCTCCCTATCCCCCTCTCCTCCCTACCCCCCTCTCCTCCCTACCCCCCTCTCCTTCCTACCCCCCTTTCCTCCCTACCCCCTCCCCTCCTTACCCCTTCCCTCTCTCCTCCCATCCTCATCCATTCCCCTCTCCTCCTTCCCCCCTCCTCCTCCCCATCCCTCCTCTCCCCCTCCTTCCCCCATCCATACCCCATCCCCCTAGTCACCTGGAGGAGGTTGCCAGGGCGGTCAACCAGGCCTGCAGCAGACCGCGGAAGAAGGTGAAGGGGTTCTTGCGAGTAATGCCAAAGTAGATCAACATCAGGCAGCACAGATGGATGACCAATCCCACCAGAACGGTCAACATGTACAGCCCCAGGTTGGAGAAGACCATAGCAGGATTATCCATGTCCAGAATCTTAGCACAGATCAGGCTCATGATGCCGATGGGCGAGTACCTGCAGGGCAGAGGGTACAAATTATAGAGATACCTGTATCGGGAACGGGAGGGGATGCAATCCTTCTAAGTACAAGGGGTGGTATTACAGAACGATAACTTAGGAGAAATCTTACCCTAACTTAAGTCTAGGATTCTCCTAAGTGGTATTCCAGAACGATCTTAACCTTGGGTGGTATTACAGAACGATAACTTAGGAGAAATCTTACCCTAAGTCTAGGATTCTCCTAAGTGGTATTCCAGAACGATCTTAACTTTTCTCCTAACTCCGCTCCTAAGATTTCTCCCAAGTTTTCTCCTATCTTTATGCAAATTTATGCAAATCATAAAGTTAGGAAGATTGGTATTCCAGAATGCGCGTAAGAGAGGATTTAAGAGAAAACTTAGGAGAGCCTCCCCCCTGTCTTAGCCATTCATAACATACACAATAAAAAAGAGCAGCATTTATTTGCGCAAGCGCGCGTACATGATTGATGTGCGTGCACATAGTTGCGCGACCACAAAGTTAGGATCAATCCTAGGGGGAGGGCCCGATGAGATGCTGTGATTGTGATTGGCTGTTCATAAATTAAGCACTTTCCTCCATTGGCTAATAAATGCGCACTGGGTGGGGTCAAACCCTCCCTAATTTGCATTAAGAGAGTCCGAGGAGGACGTTCTGGAATACCAATTTCTTGCTCTGTTAGGCACCTCCTAACTCGGGGACTTGGGAGAAAACTTAGGAGAAAACTTAGGATAACTTCTGTAATACCACCCCAGGGCACAGGAAGGTATATGCAGTATGGGGACATCATAGAAAGGGAAACAATCTCTCATTGATGTCCAGTAAATGGTCATTTTTAATAGTACCTGGGCCATGTTGCATATAGGTTCTCAATTTGTGTAACTTATCAGCAATGATAACTTCCAGGGCAACAGGTGCAGTAATGAGACCTCATTGGCTGTTGCCATGGTAGTTACCATTGAGGATTAGTTACAAGAATTGAAAACCTATATGCAACATGGCCCTGGAGGGTACAAGAAGGGTTAACTCTCTCATTAGCATTGGCATGATGATGTGTAGTAAGTCAATGGGGTTTCCAAGGCCTGGTAATGTAAGGGTTAACTCTCTCATTACCATTGGTATGAAGATGTGTAGTAATCCAATGAGGTTTCCAAGGCTTGGTAGTATAAGGGTTAACTCTCTCATTAGCATTGGCATGAAGATGTGTAGTAAGTCAATGGGGTTGTTAAGGCCTGGTAGTATAAGGGTTAACTCTCTCATTAGCATTGATACGATGATGTGTAGTAAGTCAATGGGGTTTCCAAGGCCTGGTAATGTAAGGGGTATAATAAATAGGGAAAGGATGCAGTTATCCATATTCAGTCAATATTCACTTTTAGAGGAAGAGGAATATGTATGATAGGAAAGGTATAGGGAGGGGGGAGGGAAAAGGGCACGGGAAGGACAGGATAAGGGGAGGGGATGGGGCAAAGAAATTGGCAGGGGGAGGGGAAGGGGAGGAGGAAGGGGAGGGGAAAGGAAAGGGGGAAGGGGGAAGGAGAAGGGGAGGGGAAGGGGAGGGGAAGAGGAGGGGAAGGGGGAGGGGAAGGGGGAAGGGGAAGGGGAGGGGAAGGGGAGGGGAAGGGGAAGGGAAGGGAAAGGGAAGGGAAAGGGAGGGGAAAGGGGAGGGGAAGGGGGAGGGGAGGTGGAGTGGAAAGGGAAGGGGAAGGGGGAAGGGGAGGGGAAAGGGGAAGAGCAGGGGCAGGGGCAGGTGGAGGAGGAGAAGGGGAAGGGGGGATAAAAGCTAAGCAGAAGGGGAGGACATGTTGTGGGGAGGGGTACGTCGTTGTGGGGCGGGATGCTCTTGAGAGGAAGGGTGGGGCACATATCATAAGGGAAGGTTACATTCTTGTGGAGGGGAGGGGGGGGGGGGGCACCTACCACATGATGATGTTGACCATCCTCATGGTCAGGTCTGAGAGGATATCAAAGAACTGCACCATCACACGGCCACGCTCACCCATCTGACCCAGCAGCACACCGAAGGCGATGCAGAACGCAATGATGCCTGAGTGAGGGAACAAGAAATTCAATTCAATTTAATTCTTTATTCATTTAACAAACAAGAATAAACAACTTTCATGAACAATGAATATGAGGCATTACCAGAAAGCCGATGGCTTGTGAGGTGTGATAACCTTTAACATGTGGTTCAAAACACATAAGTATAAAGTCTATTATTTAAATGACATAGAGTAAGATGAACCCGAGAAAGAGAGGGAGTAGAAACAAACAACAGGGTAATTATATTGAATTTGCAGTAAAGGAATAGGTCAGAAAATCATTCATAAAAATTCTTGTGACATCTTGCACATAGTCTCTCTAGTCACTCAAATCATATATTTTTCACCACTTCACCCTACTCTCCCTCCCATCCTTTATCCTCTCCTCTCTCTCTCTCTCTCTCTCTCTCTCTTTATCCCTTTTCACACTCTCCCTCCTTTCCACGCTAAACTGTCCATCCATATATTTCTATCTCTTCCTCTCTCTCCTGTCCCTGTATTCTATCTGCATCTACTTGTCCCTCTCATCTCTATGTATGTATCTTGTCTTTCTCTCTCCCTCTCTTTCTATCTTTCTCTCTCTCTCTCTCTCCTTCTCTATCTCCTCCCTCTCTCTCTCTCTCTCCCTCTCTCTCTCTCTCTTTCTCTATCTCTCTCTCCCCCTCTCTCTCTCTCTCTCTCTCTCTCTCTCTCTCTCTCTATTTCTCTCTCTATTTCTCTGTCACATACACATTCCGTACACCTATCATACTCTTTGAAAAGATATTCACCCACTCTCACATTAGGCACCTATTCACTGCAACAATCCTACCTCTCAATCACCCCAATCTGTAACCAAAAAAACACACCACAAGCACCACGCTCACTGGTTCCTATGCTCTAAAACGCCCCTTTCATAGGAACCTCCCTCATCAGCTTAACACTCTCATTAGCACACAAGGAAAAGCTCAGTGACTTATCCCACCTGTCACGCACTCATGGTACTGAGAGGGCTACAGTTTCAACAAACTTACAATATCTTGAGACCCATGCAGAGCATGGTTCAAGACAACAGTGTGGCAGGTGTGATTCAGACTTTGTAGTCACTTACAGGTGATCAGAACAAACAACGACATGGCTTGACAAACCTAGAGAGCAGAGAACTACAATTTATTTCCAGACATTTTTAATGTGATACACGTGTTCAGAAAGCTGGATAGCTAAATGGTACCTTTGACCTTTGAGCATCACTAGAAAATCTATCAATTTCTTGAAAGCCACAGCAGACTTTGACTGCTTTGTCCTGGGTTCTAGATAACAACCCCCACCCTCCCCCCCCCCCCTTCCCCCTGCCTCACCCCCCTGGTCACAAAGCACTGACAGCGATACATGTAGGTCAGGAGAGTGAAAAGAAATAAGAATGACAAAAGAGGTCTGCTGTGCTGTCTTCTCATATCATAAACTCTGAGAACCAGTTCCTTACACACTTCAGGAAGAGAAACATCCCCTTTAGCAGATTAAACGGATTAATTTCTATGCCCCTTTGGCAGAGTTTCACAACCTTAGTTTGGCTTTGGTCTATTAACAGAACCCCTCACCCCCCCATCCCCACCCCACCCTGCATCGACACCCATACAAGCCACAAAACTCCTCAAGTTGTTTGGACAGAAAACAGAGAATTGTTGGCGCACAGTCTGCATGCATTGTGTTGTACAATGGGTCGTGGTGCGAAACAGACACGAGCGCACGCAACGCCTGTTTGGAGAAGATGACAGGTAGTGGGACCAAGTTGGAACTCCACCTAAATGTTTGCTTCGGCAATGACTTTAACAATGCAATCATGTGGCCTGATCAACATACCAGTCTGACTGTGTATGCTAGTATATGAGATAGGGACCATTCAATCTCTATATTGTACAATCCAAGTTGGAGTCCAGCTTAACATAGGCCTGTGTGAAGTGGGCTACTGGCTCCTAATATCATATCTGGCCATGTTGGAATCATGGAAAGAACAGAACATAAAACTTTATAAATTACTGGTGTATTTAGCTACCTGTGATGTCACATTTTGAATTAGATGTCTAACAGCTTTGAATCTAGCCTTGCCTGGCTCCTGTGCAGATGTGTTTACCGAGCCTCTGTCTATATAGTCTATGGTACTGTGCCAATAAATCTGAATTGACCAAGTCATGTCATGCCACATCCTGTTTCTTTAGTGAATTGAATCATTTTCAAGGGAGTGTATGGGATAGTCAGTATTCATGAGTATTTGAGCCATGTACTGTACATGGGAACTTTCTTTCACACAATCATTTACCTCATTATCATGTACTGATTTGCACTCCAGGGGGGGGGGGGGGGGGGGGGGGGTATTCCGAAAACAAACTTAGGAAAAATTTTATTGTATCTCACAGACTTGGGAAAAATGTTATCTTTTGGTATTCCAAAAAGCCAACTTAGGAAAAAAGATAAATTTCTATTGAAATGAGCTAGAGATAAAATTTTTATGCAAATGAGCTAAATCGGTATTCCAAAACGCACTAAAAAGAAGTAAGGAGAAAAGATAAAACTGCTCCCAAGCAATTTGATCTCCAGGCCCATAGTATTACGTGCAAAAATAAATCATGCATTCAACTTTTTGCACATAAGTGCATCAAATGCAATAAGCCGCGCTGATAGACATTAAAATCTTCCTAAAAGGATTTTCCGAATGCCAAAGATAAAATATTTTAAAATTAAAAAAAAATTAAAAATTTTTATTGTATCTCACAGACTTGGGAAAAATGTTATCTTTTGGTATTCCAAAAAGCCAACTTAGGAAAAAAGATAAATTTCTATTGAAATGAGCTAGAGATAAAATTTTTATGCAAATGAGCTAAATCGGTATTCCAAAACGCACTAAAAAGAAGTAAGGAGAAAAGATAAAACTGCTCCCAAGCAATTTGATCTCCAGGCCCATAGTATTACGTGCAAAAATAAATCATGCATTCAACTTTTTGCACATAAGTGCATCAAATGCAATAAGCCGCGCTGATAGACATTAAAATCTTCCTAAAAGGATTTTCCGAATGCCAAAGATAAAATATTTTAAAATTAAAAAAAAATTAAAAATTTTTATTGTATCTCACAGACTTGGGAAAAATGTTATCTTTTGGTATTCCAAAAAGCCAACTTAGGAAAAAAGATAAATTTCTATTGAAATGAGCTAGAGATAAAATTTTTATGCAAATGAGCTAAATCGGTATTCCAAAACGCACTAAAAAGAAGTAAGGAGAAAAGATAAAACTGCTCCCAAGCAATTTGATCTCCAGGCCCATAGTATTACGTGCAAAAATAAATCATGCATTCAACTTTTTGCACATAAGTGCATCAAATGCAATAAGCCGCGCTGATAGACATTAAAATCTTCCTAAAAGGATTTTCCGAATGCCAAAGATAAAATATTTTAAAATTAAAAAAAAATTAAAAATTTTTATTGTATCTCACAGACTTGGGAAAAATGTTATCTTTTGGTATTCAGAAAAGCCAACGTAGGAAAAAAGATAAAATTTCTATTCAAATGAGCTAGAGATAAAATTTTTACGCAAATGAGCTAAATCGCTATTCCAAAACGCACTTAAAAAAAGTTAGGATAAAAGATAAAACTGCTCCCAACCAATTTAATCTCCAGGCCCATAGCATTAAGTGCAAAAATAAATCATGCGTTCAACTTTTTGCACATAAGCGCATCAAATGCAATGAAGCGCGCTGATACACAAAATCTTCCTAAAATAATTTTCTGAATGCCAAAGATAAAATATTTTAAGGACATTTTATCATAGGAGAGATAAAAATTTGATTTCTGTGGATTTTTGGAATACCCCCCCCCCCCCCCCCCCAGGTGATAAGCACCAATACAGATTAAGTTTCTTGCTGGAGTTTATAAAAACTATGACGGGGTCCTCAATCACACCTAGAAGACACCTTCATAACCACTTCTACCATCATCATCACCACCACCACTGTCACCACTACCAACATCATCACCATTATCGCCACTCCTACCACCATCATCACCATCACCACCACCACTATCACCATCATCATCATCACAATCATCACTACCACCACAATCACCATCATCATCACAATCATCACCATCATCATCACAATCATCACTACCACCACGACCATCATCATCACCATCACCACCACCACCAATATCATTCTCCACTATCATCAACATCACCCCTTCCACCATCATCACTACCACCACAATCACCACCACGACCACCATCATCACCATCACCACCACCACCAATATCATTCTCCACTCTCATCAACACCACCCCTACCACCTTCATCACTACCACTACCAGCCCCATCACCACCACTACCACAACACCACCACCACCACCATCACCACAACCATCATCGCAATCCAGAGAGCTCCCACTTACCAAGCACGTTCATGCCGTTTTTGTAGCCAATCTTGCGCACTGATCTCTGTCCGATCACAATGTACTTGTAGGTGACGTTCACCTCATCTGTCGTGTTGTCTGAGAAGGGGCTGTACCCTATTGTGGAGTTCTCCAAGATGCCGTCTACCAATGTCTCATTGAGCATTGTCCCGTTTATCATCACCTTCTTCGTCACATCTTCCATCTCTGTATAAGTTTGTGTCTGTGCAAAAAGAACAGGTCACATTTGAGTGCATAATAATGGACTGCACCTTAGATGAAGACAGACTCGTTCATGCTATCAAAGAAAGGAATCAAATATGGTTAAAGGGGCATGGAAAGTACAACTGTACTTCATGCATTATTCATAGGACATGTACAGATCAATATAAATCTGGGCTCTGTTGCATAAAACTTACCATTAATGGTAACTCTGTCATCAATAGTAACTTACCATGGTACCACATGCCCAAAAGCCAATCAAATTCAAGTATTCTATTGAAGTTGTTATTGGTACAATGGTGTAGCAAAGTTAGCATCACTGGTAAGTTTAATGCAAGGCTCTGGTGCAATTAATTTGTTAGCTCCTTTATTGTGAGAGAAGTTCTTAACAGGGTCGAGGGATGTTCCCCTATTAAACTATGTTCACTCTGCAAGACCTATACACCACATTTATTCAGTCTCGCCTGATTTCGCAATCGATAAACAGTTTTTTTTTTTTAAATGGTGCCAAGATTACCTTTGACTTCATCATCCTCATCAACACACGTGGGATTACCCAAGGATCATTTGTACCAAGTGTGATCACAATCAATGCAGAAATAAATGAGAGCAAGTTCAACAAAAACTTTATAACATTTTTGTAAGACTAACAGACTAACAGACTAACAGGAAAAGTGATTACTCGGTCTCTGCCGAACTTTGTTCAGATGAGACAATAATTCAAAAAGGTGAGTTATTTCATCAAAAGTCTTTTTGCTGTATATTACATGTTACAGTGAGCCATGAGGAAAGCCCGGAATTTCTTAACTTATATAAACACAGAAACACTATAAACTAATCCACATGGACCAATCAATGGTTCACAGCACATAGAATACTGTATGAAAACAAACTGCAGTCAAAGTGCAAACGACTACAACTGATTCAGCTCCTCATGATAAAGTTTGCCCTTAGTCTCCTACCATGATCCTAGGGTAGTATGACAGCTCTGCCCTACTCTGACAAAAGGAAGCAACTAACAACAGACACTTTTCTTGTAAATGGGCAAAATGTGTCTGGCACTTGCATTGGTATCAGTGCAACACCACATCATGTTAGATTGAATATCTCACAGCATAATGAATTTTTTTTGTCCAGAATTTGACCACATGTAGGTAATACTGGGTACAATCTAAGACCAATAACCCAGATTTGAGTGATTTGTTACTTGCTTCCTTTTGTCAGAGTAGGACAGAGCTAAGCAGGTTCTTAACACAGTTAATTAAGTGTCACATTTCACACAATTTGTCTAATCTTCCGCTATCTCCGCACTAAATGGCCCCTTACATGTACTTTGTTACATGTATATGGGAGGTTATGGTGAGGCTCAAAATGTATCCTTCTTCTCAGTTACACATCAATTTCATCACTATCATTTAACCTCCATGATAACGTGGTAAATGGGTATTCATATTTTTTGCTTTGATGAGTAGGATTCGTAATTATTGTTGAGCTTTCTGTCATGCCCAACTACCAATACACAGTTACACCTGTCTTGAGGGCCTATAGACTACCTGTCTGTAAAGACCACCCATGTCATTGCACCTCTTCACAAAGACCACCCATCTATCAAGACTGCTTTTTTGATTTGTGATGGTCTTTTTTACACAGGTTTGATTGTTATAACGACTGTTTGACGGTCATAAAATGTATAACATGACCCAGTTGCATAAAACTTACCATAAATGGTAACTCTGTCATCAATGGTAACTACTATGGGAACATCGCTCAACAGCCAATCAAATTCAAGGTTTCCATAGAAGCTGAAATTGGTCTATAGTGAGAGTTACCCCTGATGTGGGGTAACTCTCACTATAAAAGGGGTATCTGTGGGTACATTCCTTTCTATGTTCTACTGTCTGTTCTCACCTGTTGGAAGCATGCCTGCACCAGGTTTGTGGGGAAGAAATTCCTGCAGGAGAGGAGAAAGAAAAACAAGAAATATCCACAGGTTATCTCTTGAATTTATTCACCTTAAAGAGCAAGAAGTATCCAATAAATATCACTTGAATTCCTTCATCTTTATGAACAAGATATTTCAAATAGATATCCAACAAATTAATTCAACTCCAATACACTATCAGAAATAAATATATCATACTTTGCTACTATTTGAAAAACATAATTTATCAGCTGATTTTGACAAAAAAATTATAAAAAACAAACATTTGTTTCATTCCTTTACAGTATGGAGCACAATATCCTTAAAACTACTGGGGGTATGCCTTAAAATTTCTTTTCAAAATTGAAATCATCCTAGAAAGCCCTTTCATTAAAAAAAAATCCTTGAGAATCTCCCTGAATCACATCACAAACTGCTGCTTGAAGGCTGAGAATGAGTTCATAAACACACACCAGGACCGAGATCAAGACACAAATCCAGGATTTAGAGAGAGGAATTTGACTCCCCCCCCCCCCCCAACGGCTACATTAGTGGGTGTTATGCTTTCCTGAATATAAAATAAACATCATACATCACTGTAATAGGAGACAAATAAAGAGGGGGTGAAGAAGAAGAAGAGAAAGAGAGATGGGAGTGAGAAAGACAGACCGTGTGGAAGATACAAGCAGAGAGGAAAAAGTGAGCAAGAAAAGTCAGAACTTTTTCTAATCGTTCATCCCTCATTCCTACTTTCATCTTTCAGCAAATGCTGTACAACCCTGAAATTCTAATTCTCCAGCTCCCCTCTTTAAGATTAACATACCCTTTAAGCGGTGCCTTTCAAGTTGATCAAACCCTTTTCCATGCTTATAAATTCACACTATGCTATAGCCTGCAGCCACAATCTGCCTTTAACCCTGAGCATGTCATTGAAACATTTGTGCTGCTGGTAATACACACGAATCCCATTCTGCAGCACGTGCCTGAGAGAGAGAGAGGGTTAGGAAGATTGCCTGGCCTGGCTGAGTCAATGTGCAGCAATCTAAATGAGAGGAAACAACGGGTCTACTACATCTCTCCATCTCTGTCTTCCTACTGGGCAGTCTACCATCCATCATGTCATGACGACCCCTCTCTCCCTCCATGCTCCTATTGGTAGGACAGGCAATCAACAATAATAGAGATGGAGAAGTTTGGCTACTACACACAATACATGCATCTCTCTCCTCTTTCTCTTTCTCTTTCTCTCTCCTTCTCTTTCCCTTTCTCCTTCTTTCTCTCTCTCTTCTCTCTCCTCTTTCTCTCTCTCTCTCTCTTCTCTTTCTTCTCTCTCTTCTCTTTCTTCTCTCTCTCCCCCTCTCTCTCTCTTCTCTTTCTTCTCTCTCTCTTCTCTTTCTTCTCTCTCTCTTCTCATTCTTCTCTCTCTCTTCTCTTTCTTCTCTCTCTTCTTTCTCTCCCTCTCTCTCTCTTCTCTTTCTTCTCTCTCTTCTTTCTCTCTCTCTCTCTTCTCTTTCTTCTCTCTCTTCTTTCTCTTTCTCTCCCTCTTTCTTCCTCTCTCTCTCTCTCTCTCTCTCTCTGAGAGAGCGAGATGGAAAAAGAAAGATGGGGAGGGAGCGAGAGAGGGATGGAGAGACAGACAGAGAGAGAAAAGGAGGAAGGTGTGTAAAAGAGAGAAGAGGCACAGACATATAAATAAAGAGGAACAAGGTATAAGGTGAGACAGACAATGCACTGAAAGAAAAAAAGAATTACCAAAATATTTGGGGCAGACTTTCAGACATAAAATTTGATGATAAAAACACCAGTCCAAATTTGCAAGTCAAACGCCCCCTTTAAAACGATCTGCAAGTGCAAACCATTGTTTGACAAGGAGAGAAATTCCTAATAAATGTTTTTGGGCTTAAGCCCGGACAGGCGGAGAACAGATTGTAGCTATTGAGGAGAAGCTGTGTTTCTATACCTGTCTACCTGCATTACAACCAACACTGATCACTGCACGCAGACCAAGGGCAAGCATAATAAATAGACGCTCAACATCAAGATGGCAATGTTGTACAACACTTCTCTACAGTTCCCAGCCATGGTAACATAGCTAGCAAAAAGTATGATGTACACTACAGCTCAAAGGAATTGGCATAGGGAAAGGAAAAGGGAAGAAAGGGAAAGAAAAGGTGGAAAAGATGCATATTATAGAATTCTGTGTTGTTTTCTCAACAAAAAAAAAATACATCAAATATCAAATATAAGGAGGCGGGCGGGGAAAAAGGAAGCGGGCGGGGATGATCAAAATGAAATCAACATGGCCTTATTATTATTATTTAGATGCCAGAGAACAAATCCTTATCAATGGGGCAAAAATATTTAAATTTGGTCTGGCTAGATTAATCAAACAAATGATTTATTTTGAGTGGAATAAAAGACAAAAGATTAAAAAAGGTTTGTCATGATAAACAGATTGAGTGTTCATGGAGAATGTTCCAGTCATACAACATGTCTCTCAGATCCTACTCAAGAGCTAAATGTGACCCGACACACAAAATTATGATGAAGTTACCGGGAACCGTTACCAAAACAGTCGTTATGAAAGCACATTCTACTCATTGAAAGCGATCGCGTGTGAAAAATGAAGAGTGCAAGTGGGTCTTTGTGAGCTCAGCCTTGCTCATGCATCATATATGAAAGCAGGGCTTTCTTTGGGAAAATGGCACAGGTTCTATTATATAATACAATGAACTTTGTGCTCTCATGCCAAGTACAGCATTGTTATCCACCAACATGAAAACCAGAAAGCCCTGATTTAAAGGTAGCCCGTCCCTTTTGCAGACCTAATTCTGAAAGTCCCCTGACTTTGTCATCATTTGAGAGAGAGTCGCTATATAACATTTCTCTGAAATCGAGAAAGCGTAATATTCGGGTTTGAAGAAATAATCTTTGATAATTGATTGAGCTTTCTTTTTTCATAGCACGAAAATCGTCAAATCTCAGTGACAACTAGTTAGATTTTCATTTATTCTACGGAGTTATAGTACCTCTGACCTTAAAATTTCATAGTTGGTATCCCAAAGATGCATGCTAAATATGTGTAAACTTTCATGAAGTTTGCAGATGTTCGTAAAAGGGATGGGCCATCTTTAAGCACCTTGCATGAATTCTCCTTTTTACAGGTTTAGAGTGAAGGCATACTGTGTAGTCCCACTAACTGGCTCGGTTGTGCTCTGCAAACTATATCCATTTATCTCCCAGAACGCATCAGTCACTAAAGTAAAAGTATGCTGGTTAATCCTGTCTAGCTAGGAAACACTCGGAAAATGGTCTCAATATATCTCCCACAATGCACTAGTGAGTTCCGGATGCCTCTTTCCGAACAAAAGTTTCCTTGTGGCATCTGACTGGCCAGCAGCATTTTTAAAGAGAGGTACCTGATGAGTAATCATGAGCCCACCCTTCAATGTATGCTTCTTGTACCAGAGGGGAGGGGGGGGGGCACTAGGTCCTGTAGAGCAAGCGTCCTTCATGTACAAGAGCATCTCTGATTGGTCACAGTGCTTCCACCTTGCGAGCTTTGCACCACTTTTCCTTAGCCCCAAACTATTTTGATTTCTGCTCCAACTTTTGCTCTTGCCACACCAGATTTCAAGGCTTGTCATGTAATTCTAGTGCTAACCATGCTTTTTTCCCAACGCTTAATAATTCTGTACTATCAATGAGTTTAACTCACTTTGCAAAAAAATCAATACATGTGAACATAAAGCAGGTTTCAGACAATGTTGCCTGTGTGAAAAGATGGGCGTCTGACGCTGACGCTGGTACCTATTGAGCCACATGAGTCTGCTTCTGTCACTCCAATTGAGATGTGAAATCAGGGACATCTTTGTTAGGTGAATACCACTGCGCTACCACCCAAGGGCTGTAACAGCTAGTTCACCCTTAGGGGCAGGATATTTCACCTAAGGAACATCCATTGACACCGGTTAACCTAATTCCACAAGATGTTTACCTAATGCGTCTCATTAGAGCGCACATCTTGTGGGAACCAGGTAATGACCCAATGACAAAGGAGCTCTTTCTGTCACAAGATGGGCCTAGGTAGCTCACCCCTGCTCGCTTGGCAGACTTTACACTCTGTCTTCATGTGAGCCTTGTTTTACATGTACATGTACAGGTATTACGCATAAACCTCAAAATGTAGCAGTATAGCACTCAAATTATTCATGTTCCCCTCTTTTTCTGCACTACCAATCTCTTTCTCTCTTTTTCTCCCTCTCTTTATCTCACCCCACCCTTTCCTTTCTCCCTTTCTTTCTGTCCCTCTCTTTCTCTTCCACCTTTTCTGTTTCCATCTCTATCTCCTCTCTCTTTCTCCCTCTATCTCTCTCCTCCTCCTCTCTCTCTCTCTCTCTCTCTCTCTCTCTCTCTTTCTCTCTCTTCCCCCTCTCTTTCTATCTCTCTATCTCTATCTTTCTTTCTCTTTATCTATCTTCTCTCTCTCCCTGCCCCCTCTCTCTTTCTCTCTTTCTTTCTCTCTATATCTCTCTCTCTCACCCCCTCTTCTCCTCTGCCACTCTTCCTTCTCTCAAACACTGTCTTTGCTTGGATAATCTTGAAGAAATCCCCTGCTACATGTGCACCTGTTTGTATAAAATGTATTTATCTATCTCATGTCATGGGTATATCACAGCCAGCCAGCCAAGTATGAAAATATGCTCTGGAGGCAATATGGACTGCATTGCTCAGGAAAGGTATTTTGACATTTTAGCGCTTCAAACAAATAGTTTGACTGAACTTGGATGATGTGACAAATGGCCATGGTCTGTTTGCAATCGTTTCCATGGCGGTGCTCAAAGCATGGCATCCACCATAGAGTTAATAGGAATTCTGTGATATTGATTTATAATAGCTGCAGGCTATAGACAGAGTTAACATTCACATATTGGCTAGTCCACTATCAATGAATCTAATTGACAACAACTCGTCTGTTCTCACACTCAAGTGGTGTAACAGAAGATTTCACTACAGCATCACACTACTCTAGTGATCAAATTTTTCTTGTTCCTCTCTTCATACCTCTCTACATCATTGGGCACTGCATGTTGACTCATGAAAATAGGGTAGATTTCTGCTCTAGAAATATCGTGTTTCACTGTTGTGGGTATATAAAAGGAATATATACTGCTCTGATATTCAGGAAATGGCTAAACTATAGGCCAGATGTGATTTCAACATATTGCTGCCATTACTCGACCTGCTGGTTGTAGCACCTTGTGCTAATAGTTTGAAGTATTCCCTCAAGAGCAGTCTATATAGGTGCGTCTTCATTACCCCGATCAGACGAAATAGCGAGCTATTTTTCTGATCCAGGGAACTAGCCTGAAGTTGCAATCGCGTCTTCATTAGCTCGAAACTCTGGATACGTAAGCGTGAGCTCGGGTTGCTAGTTTCGCACATACCAGCAGTGTGCGACGGGAATAGGCCACGGCCGCATGGCTTGGGTTGTGAGCTCGCATTCACGCACGTGTGAAAACCTATTACGTAAACAATGCCTCGTGGGCACTGATGCATGCCGGGATCGAGAAATTTTCAGGCTAATGAAGACGCTCCGAACTAGCTGGAGCTAGCTCCATCTAGCCCAAGATTTCTTGGGAAATTTTCTCGGCCAAATAGCGAGCTATTTTGCCTGATCTGACTAATGAAGACGCAAATAGCTAGCTATTTGGTGATCTGGCTAGCTAACCCGATCAGAACAAGCTCGCTATTTCGCCTACATCAGGCTAATGAAGACGCCCCTTATATCTCCTTATATCCCTTCTATGAATATTCATGAGTATTCTAGGAACGTGATTGGTCAATTGATGTTCGAAGAGCTCCGGATATTTTTCACTATTTTTTCCTGGGGAGGACTGCGCATGCTCTATTAACTATTTTCTTCCTTGGGACTACTGCGCATGCTCTCTACCTGAGCGGGCGTAAATTAGTGCGCGCATGAATGCAGTGCGCGGCGTGTTGCGCCTTTACCTGGGATGAACCGATATCGAGACAGAGGAAAAAAAAGGCGACATACAACCACGTGGTGTTACTGAAAATTTTACTATTTTCGAAATAGCATTTATTAGTTATTGTTTTACAAAAGGGATATAAAACAAATATACCAAGCATTGAGTTCGAAAGTATAGTGAAAATTATCCATCTTCGGAGGGACTGGCATAAGTTACTATTTTTTCCTCGGGGGCTTCGCCCCTCGGAAAAAATAGTTCTATGCCACTCCCTCCTCAGATAGATAATTTCCACTATACAATCTCACAGCTTGGTATATTTGTATACTATTCCCTCAAGAGCAGTCTATATATCTCACTATTCACCTGAGGAGGTCAAGGAAAGCGTCCAGAGTGGTGGTCTCCTTGGTCTGTGTGCCCTCGCCCAGGTTCTTCTTGATGTTCTCCCTGCCGGGGTGGATAGCGACCACCAGGATGATGCCGATGATGACGGCGATGCATGTCGTGCAGAAGTAGTAGAGCAGGGCCCGGCCTCCCAGCTTGCCGCTAGACTTGGCGTCCAGGCCCGTCAGACCTAGGGAAAGACAGGGAGGAAGATGAACATATCTTTATTGTAGCCAAAAATAAGATTTCTTTCCAAGAAGTAATTTTCTCTTTCCATCTTGCTCATTATTTATCCTCTTTTCACTTCTTACATGTACATGTTTTTATCATATATTTTCCTCTTCATTATCTTGTTTACTTCTTTTATTTGAATATTCCTCCTTCTCCTTCTTCCTAATCCTCCTCCTCCACCAACATCCCATACTCCTCCTCAACCCCCACTTTCTTTCTTCTCCTCTTCTTCTTCTTCTTCTTCTTCTTCTTCTTCTTCTTCTTCTTCTTCTTCTTCTTCTTCTCCTCCTCCTCCTCCTCCTCCTCCTCCTCCTCCTCCTCCTCCTCCTCCTCCTCCTCCTCCTCCTCCTCCTCCTCCTCCTCCTCCTCCTCCTCCTCCTCCTCCTCCTCCTCCTCCTCCTCCTTCTTCTTCTTCTTCTTCTTCTTCTTCTTCTTCTTCTTCTTCTTCTTCTTCTTCTTCTTCTTCTTCTTCTTCTTCTTCTTCTTCTTCTTCTTCTTCTTCTTCTTCTTCTTCTTCTTCTTCTTCTTCTTCTTCTTCTTCTTCTTCTTCTTCTTCTTCTTCTTCTTCCACCACCACTTTTCCACCTCCTCCTTCTCCTTCTCATCCTCCCCTTTACCTCCACTACTACTACTTCTACTACTACTATTACTACTACTACTACTATCACCATCACTACCACCACTTCTACCATGGTCTGTCCCACAGTACCAGCTTCCTCTTCTTTCTCCCCCTCCTTCACCTACTGCTTTTCTCCTCCTTCCCCCTCCTCCTTCTTCTCCTCCTCTTCCTCCTCCTACCCCTCCTCCTCCTCTCCCCCTCCCTCTCCCTCCTCCTCCTCTTCCTCCTCCTCCTACCCCTCCTCCTCCTCTCCCCCTCCCTCTCCCTTCTCCTCCTCTCCCTCTCCTCCTCCCCCTCCCTCTCCTCCTCCCTCCTCCTCCTCCCCCCCCTCCCTCCATACCAGCCTACCTGTGATGAGGCTGGAGATGATGAGAGGGAGAATCAGCATCTTGAGGAGCCGCATGAGGATATCGCCAGGGAAACCAATCATGAGGATGGCATCATCTGAGGGCTCGGCGGCTCGAAGCCCCATGCCCAGGAAGACTCCTACCACTACGGAGACCACGGTGAGAACCAGCAGGAGGTTGGTCTTCAGCCACACCTTGGTCTGCTCCCAGCAGTCCCGGTTACGGGGCCGCAGTGTGTACTCCTGACAACCACTCTCAACCTCCATCCCATCCACATCCCCCATGCTGACTGTCTGTCTGTTTGTCTGGCCTGTGCACGTCTGTGTGTGAAGGGATGTCTGTCTGTCTGGCTGATCCTACTGCCTTGATCTTGTCCTCTCACTTGATGCTCTTAGTCACCTGCAAGTAGAACAAAATGATGCATTTTGAAGAACGTATAAGATGCCTACATTACCTCCCTATTCAGAACTATCACTAGAAAGATACTAATATGAGTCGTTTTTTTTCACTAAAATGTAGCCGAATTGTCCCTACGGCGGACTTCACAAGAATATGAATGAGTCAGATAAAATGAGACACTTTCGGTATTTGTTTCCATGTTGTTGTGTCTTGACCCGTGAACTAGAAATAGCTTCCGTGGTTAAGTCGCTGCCCGGTAATCAGTAGATTGCAGGTTCAAATCCTGTCTGGTTCCAAGATTTCAGTTTGACTTGTTTTTCGTTCATTTACAGGATGGAGCACGCTATCCTTACTACAGAGTGTAACCCTAAAATTTCTTTTTAAATCGAAATTACCCCAGAAAGCCCTTTCACTAAAATAATATGAGTCTGTCGATTCTACAGGAAAAAATGATCTTCTTTCTCTTTTTCTCCAGGGCAACCCTCTCCGTACCAAGTCATAAAAAACACCACTCTCTATTTGCACATTTGTGTTCCAATGGTACTAAGAGGGCGAAGGCAATATTTTCAACTTTTATCAAGAGACAAAAACATGCTTACTCAAATAAAAACAAATGTTACTTCATGGAGACATACAGACATAACAGTCAGAGAAGTATTCTAGAATAATATTATTGAAGCTTTTTCATTGTTTATACAGAACACTTTCACTCTAGGTTTATTTTCTTCTTTTTGGAGAGGAGAGGTCATGTGCCACACATTGGAACATGGAACCATCATCATCATCATCATCATGGTCGACCACGGTCGAAAACATTGTTGGCGATGGTCCTCCACTGATCCCTGTCAACCATTATTTGTCCTAGTTCATCAAGGTTAAGTCCTGTATCTCTGGTGATCCGGTTTATGTAGTTGGTAGCGGCCCCGTTTTCCTTGGAACATGGAATAGGATCTTATCAATAACAGGAAATCAAGCTTCCCGGGGAGACAGACATTAGGGAATCATTGGAATCACCTTGGAAAGATGACATGGTCAAAAACCAAAATGCCCATATATGGAACAGCAATCCCTACTTGCCCATCCAGTTCCAAAACATGAGAAGATGTTTATATGATCCTAATAAATGTCAGGCAACTAGACACTTTTGACTGCACGCAAACATTTTTTTTCACAGGTGAGGGAATACAGAAGGTGGATTGGTGAAAAGTTCAGGAAAATGTGAGAAACCGTAGTGGTGTGAATTTGAGAAAATTGCAATCACTAGCACGCCCAATCTCATATTGCCAATTTTGTCATATTGCATGTAATGTACACCTTCATCTCTCTCTCTCTCTCTCTCTCTCTCTCTCCCTCTCTCTCTCTCTCTCTCTCTCTATCTCTCTCTCTCCTCATCTCTGTCCTTAACTGTTTGTCTGTTCAAATGTCTGTCTGTCTGCCTTTCTCCCTCTCTCTCTCACTCTCTCTCTCTCTCTCTCTCTCTCTCTCCATCTCTGTCCTTAACTGTTTGCCTGTTCGAATGTCTGTCTGTCTGCCTTTTCTCTCTCTCTCTCTCTCTCTCTCTCTCTCTCTCCCTCTCTCTTCATCTCTGTCCTTAACTGTTTGTCTGTTCAAATGTCTGTCTGTCTTTCTCCCTCTCTCTCACTCTCTCTCTCTCGTTCATGCATCTATCTCTCTTCCCTACTGCTGCAAATTCACATGAAGAGCTGACTGGAGCCAAACAAAATATTTCCTATAAATATAATATCTTCTCATTAAGGGTTAACCCCTTCTGGGCGTTGGTAAGATGCCAGTGTATCAGACTTGAGAAATATCCCTGGGACAGAAACGTGACATCAGCGCATTAGAACATTCCCCCATACAGTGTGACTGATAGCATTTGTCATGAAACGAGCATTCACATGTCGAGTGGCCCTAGACACTTGATCATAATGAGACAATTATGTCTCAATGTCACTCCCTAAAGATTAGAGTTTTTACCGGTCTTTCTCCCAAGAGGAAATTGCTTTGCAGGTTGCAATCTGTCCCTCCCACTCAATTACTATCTCTCCCTCTCTCTCTCTCTTTCTCTCTCTCTCTCCATCCCTCTTCATCTCTCTCTCTATCTCCCCCCCCCCCTCTCTCTCTCTCTCTCTCTCTCTCTCACTCTCTCTCTCCATCCCTCTTCATCTCTTTCTCTCCCCCCTCTTCCTCACACTCTCCTCTCTCTGCTTGTCTTTCTCTCTCTCCTTCATTCTACCTCTTACCCTCACCCTCCATCACTCCCTTTCTCCTCAATCTCTCTTTCTCGATTTCCCTATCTTTTCTCTCTCCTTCTTCCATCCCCTCTCTTTTCATTCCCCTTCCCCTTTCTGCCCCTATCGGTTCTCTCTCCCCTTGCTCTTTTTTCCCTCTCTCCCTCCTTCTCTCCCTTCTTCCCCCTTCTTTTCTCCGCACTTCTTATTTCTCTTACATCTCCCTCCTTCTACCCATCCTTCCTTCCCCCTTCCTTTTTGTCCCCTTTCCTCTCCTCTCCTTTCCTCTTTCTACCCACCCTTTCTCCCCTTCTCTTGCTTCTTCGACCCCACCTTCCCCTCTTTCTACTCACTCCTTCTCCCCTTCTCTCTCTCCTACCCTCCCTCCCATCCTCTCTGCCTGTCTCCAACCATCATCTCCTCCTTTCTCTCTTTCTCTCCCTTTCTCCCTTCTCTCGCTCCTTCCCTCCCTCCCACCCTCTCTGCCTGTCTCCAATCATCATTTCCTCCTTTCTCTCCCTTCCCCCCCCCTTCTCTCGCTCCTTCCCTCCCTCCCACCCTCTCTGCCCATCTCCAACAATCATCTCCTCCATTCTCTCTTTCTCCTCCTCTATCCCTTCTCTCGCTCCTTCCCTCCCTCCACCCTGTCTCCAACCATCATCTCCTTTCTCTTTTTCTCCCCTTTCCTCCCTACTCTCGTTCCTTCCTTCCCTCCCTCCCACCCTCCCTGTCTGTCTCCAACCATCATCTCCTCAGCATGGGGGCTGGTCATGAGAACTACATTTTCTCAATTTCAAGACAATGCTGGACCAGCAAACCAAATTTAATGTTCTGAGCTATTACATGTGTTGCTACAAAGTATAAGAAATTAAAATGTCTCAAACTTAACAGCATTGAAAATTGCAGAAGATGAACCCATGTTTGTTGTTGGGAGATATCTACCACATTGGAAATTATCTGTAAATGCATCCCCCTCCACTATCCAATGAAGTTATCACAAAGTCTTCAAATCGGCAACACATTATAAATGCTTTATATTCAGTCTTACTTTTCAAATTGGCACATCTGCTTATAGGATGCCATGGTCAAGTCATTGAAAGTGATCATGTAACAACAAAAAAATCCTAGAGATCTTTTATTCCTGAGTGCTGTCAGACAGTTGATTTTTTTCAGATACTTTCCCAGGTAAAGAAACATTCCCTAGTTCTAGGAGGTAATTTTTGCTATTATTTCAGCAGTCATCACTGCCCAAATACAGGGCTCCTAAATCCTGGTGAAAAATGTTTCAGTGCCATATCTTCTGACATAGAAGACATGTAGACTGCAGACATACATACTACAGAGACAGCGTGTGAGGTAAATTGTTTAGATTTGCAGCTTTCTATTGCTTGGCAACACCGAGACCCCTCAGGGGAACAAATGCTGTGGTAGCCCAGTGGTACATGGTAGATGCAAGGTGAAGGTTGCTCAGTATCCTGTCAGCAGGTAGTTTCTTTTTGCCACCATTGCCTGGCCATTTTTGTCAAAAATTCAAGAAACCGGCAAATGTCGCAGTCTATGCAGTGTTGTGAACTGTGAAAGCTGGCAGTGCATATCGGTTAAGTTAGAGTCACAGTTTCATATTGTTTTTATCAATCTATTCATGATGCAGCCATTAGGGACACCACAGCGGTGTTGATATACACTACAGCTCAAAGGAATTGGCAAAGGGAAAGGGAAAGGGAAGAAAGGGAAGGAGCAGTGGTATATTTTATCCACTTCAGCATGAAACATGATGCTTTTTGGGCTAAAGCATCGTTTCATGTTGAACTGGACAAAATATACTGCAGTTTTAAACTGTGGCTCCTTCCCTTTCTTCCCTTTCCCTTTCCCTATGGCAATTCCTTTGAGCTGTAGTGTGCACCTCCAAAATGAAAACCATCCCTTCCATATCCCCAGGGAAAAAATGATGATAAAAATAGTCTTTGCTTTACACATGCACACTGGCCATCATGCAAGCTTCCAGTATACACTACAGCTCAAAGGAATTGGCATAGGTAAAGGGAAAGGGAAGAAAGGGAAGGAGCCTCAGTTTTGAACCACGGAATATTTTGTCCAGTTCAGCATGAAACACGATGTATTAGCCTAAAAAGCATCATGTTTCATGCTGAACTGGACAAAATATACCGGGGTTTAAAACTGAGGTTCCTTCCTTTTCTTCCCTTTCCCTTTCCCTATGCCAATTCCTTTGAGCTGGAATGTACATGCACAGCTGCTTAGTCTTTGAATCCAGCACGATTCATTGCAATTTATAGCAAAAATGTCTACGCAATAATGTAAAAAACTTGCATCCTGTCAACACTCAGGCTGGCCAATTACTCCACGACTGAGCAGGTTGGAGGGAACAACGGCATACCAAAAAAGGCAAATAGGTACAGCTAGTAGGGGTGGATTTCCTTGATTATATTACCCTGGGAAACAAACAACCTATGAACAAAGCTTGTTTGTACAAAACCTAGATTTCATCTGAACATTCAAACGTTTTAAAGCTGTGAGTTTGATGGCTTTTGCATTCTTAAACTGTACATTATAATGTTGTTTTTCTATGATCATGATCATTAGTGCTGACATATTGTCTACTTGTGATTTTTTGTGAATAATTAAATTTTAAATTGTCCCGGAATACACAAAACACTACAGACAAAGCTTGTGTGTTCAAAATGTGTTAAAAAAAATGATTTTGAGCTGTGAGTTTGTTTGTTTAAGCATTCTTTTCCTTGATCATGTTGTTATTGTATGTTTGATCATGATCATGTGGTTTCAAAGAGCTCTTTCAGACATGTTATTGAGCAAAAAGTACCATGTTGTTTTGTATTCCCTATCATTATGATTTATAATGATGAATGAACTCGTATATTAAATTCTCTATATCATTTCAATCATAAAATCCACATAGTTTCATTTTATTTCACATCTTACTTTCTACTCGGTTTCTTTCATGTAAGTTATGAAATGGAACATCTTTTTGTATATTTTTATAAAATCATAATACTTGCTTTAAGTATTTTTTCAATTGAATGATCAAATTATTTTAATAACAACATAACAACATATATACGACTCGTGTATGAAAATATTTCTCTCTTAACAATTTTCTCTACAGAACTAAATGCAAGTCAGGCTGGAGTAGCACTATATCTTACTTCATATTACCATTAGTTATAAATCATCTCTGACAGTTCTATAAATGTTATTGCGGCATGTTAGTAATGAAATTGTCAATAAAGACGTCATGTTATTTTTTAGGTTCATTTATTCATGTCAATGATGATGATGTCTTGGTAATAAAACAAATAATCATATGATTGCTAATAGTGATTACTTGTGGGTTTGTTTTTTTAACATTTTTTTAATATCCTCCCATGAAACCAAAACCTACAAACAAGCTAGTTTGAACAATCTACCAAATTGAGATTTCATCTAAAAAAAAATCTTTTTAGTTGTGATTTTGACTTCATGATGCGTAAATTTTAGTTTGAATCAAGTTGTAAATTATCTTTTCTTATTTTTCAGAAGTGTTACAATTTTTTGAACACCTACTAATACCCCCAAAACAAGAAGCAAAGTACATAACCAAGTGAAAGCCTGTAATGTTTCACATATGGGCTAGGGGCCTCTGAGAGGTAAACTTGGCTTCACAGTCCAAAAAAGGGACTGAATCAACACCTTTTCCCATACTGAAAACGGTCAGAAAACATTCCGTTTCTAATGATCGACAGCTGGCAAAAAGAAGACATGGCACTATCCCCCCAAACAGCCTCACTTCACACCTGTAATGCACATAGAGATGTCATTGATGGGCTAACATGCTGCATGTACGTCCTTTTCAATAATGCAGTGTTTTAGACAGACCAAAGCTCATAACTAATGTGCGACCTGTATTTATGATATACAGGACATTGCTAGAGCCAGATAATTCAATTCTCTCATTACCATTGGTGTGATGATGTGTAGTATCAAAAGGCAGTGCAGTTTCTCAGGCCTGGTAATGTAAGGTTTAACTTTCTCATTACCATTGGTATGAAGATGTGTGGTAAGCTAATGTGGTTTTCAAGGCTTGGTAATGTAAGGTTTAACTCTCTCATTACCATTGGTATGAAGATGCGTAGTCAGCCAATGTGGTTTGCAAGACCAGGAGGGCGTTTCGTGAATATTGTCAGCACTGACTATTTAGTCAGTGCTGACAACTTCAGTGAAATTCTCAGTTTTGATTGGCTGAGAGGCATTAGCCTCTGACAGTTACTATGGTAACTGTTGGAGAAAGACAGCTTGTCAGACGAAAAATGTTCCTGTAACGCCCTCCTGATAATGTAAAGGTTAACTCTCTCATTACCATTGGCATGATGATGTGTGGTACGCCAATGTGGTTTTCAAGGCCTGGTAATGTATGGGTTAACCCTCTCATTACCATTGGCATGATGATGTGTGGTACGCCAATGTGGTTTTCAAGGCTTGTTAATGTAAGGGTTAACTCTCTCATTACCATTGGCAAGAAGATGTGTGGGTTAACTCTCTCATTACCAATAAGCCAATAGGGTTTTCAAGGCCTGTTACTAGTTGTTCCCGTGAGTCATATAGCTCGACAGTAAGGTTTCCTTTGCAGCTTCTTAATTTAACCAAAGATTAAAGACACACATACATGTAACTATATGCCTGAACTTGGCTAAGTAAATCCACAACGTTCACATCTAATATCACAAAACACAGTCTTTCTTGAATGCTTATGAATATTCATGAATGCATGTCTTGCTCATTGTGTTCTCTACCACCCAGTTATATGCATTAACCACACTTGTCCAGGTCCTATCAGCAGGGCTAGCCGACACTGGTCAAAACCAGTCTGAATTAGAAGTGGTCCAAGCTTTCTCCTGTACAATCGTTGGGTCTAAAACCCCTCACCCCCACCCCTCCACTGCCTCCACCCCCACCCCCACCACCACCCCCACCCCTACCACCACAACTCCACCACTACCCCACCACCACCACCACCACCACCAATAATACAGCGCTAAGGACTTTTCTGCCAGCCTTACAAAGGTTTACATGAGTCAACAGAGACACCAATGTGATTTTACTATTTGCCAGGCACCCATTGGCATCTGCCGGGGTCTTGGTACTTCGTTCGCATCATATCCCATGCAATGTAGATGACATCTTGCCTTGTTGTAGGGATATATAATCAGCCTATACAATATAGCTCTGTATACTGTAACATGAACTTGACCCGGCCCCCTCGACCTTTGACCTGAGTGCCCTTAGGTCAGGCCTAGACGGCTACAGTGATAACTGCAGGGAGAGCTTAGCCTGTTTTCAGAGTGCTGGATATTTCTAACCTGCATCTTTATAGGCTGAGCTGAGCCAAATTTCATGTGTTGACTTTTGTAAAAGGGCTACAAAACCATGAAATTTTGAAAAAAAGAAGAAGTTAAAAACCACTAAAAATGGAAGAAGGTGATATACTAGGACCTTTCTCCCAATAATAGAACTAAAAACTGATTTTGAGTGGAATTATATTGTCTGTTAAGCCTCGAGTAGGTTGCACAACAAAAAACATTTCATTCTCTCACAAAATCAATGATTTTATTCATGGAATCACACAAACAGCTGATGTAATCAATCTGTTCTGGAAAAAATGTATTACCATAGTGGAGGGAATCATGAAATAATCACAATCGTTCATACACTCTTTCAAACTAAAACCCCTTTTAGACTGGGGCCCTGTTTCATTAAGAGGTGTGACATTTTATTCCTGTTTTAATAAAGTGGGAGATATGAATGCTAGATAGGAAATCCATCAATGTCCATGCCACCACACTGCTAACAGCCATCGTTTACTCCCCTCTGCCGAAAAACAGAAGAGAAGAGAAGAAATGGTGCAAAAGGTGAGGCTGGGTGAAAGGCATGTTCAGGGTCAAAGGAAAGATCATCTGCTAAATAAACACATAACAGCCAGCACTAGGGGGCAGCTGACATGGGGTCACCAAACATAACATGACCTTTGGCCCTAGTCTGCATCACAGACCCACTCATGACCATCGGTACTATTCTGCAGCACAGACCCACTCCATAGTAGGGGAAAGCCTCTAAACATATGTCTGGAAGATAAGACTAACTGACATGGGGTCACCAAACATGACATGACTCTTGGCCCTAGTCTGCATCACAGACCCACTCGATGGTGCATATTGCCTCTAAACATATGTCTGGAAGATAAGACTAGCTGACATGGGGCCACCAAACAGAACATGACCCTTGGCCCTAGTCTGCATCACAGACCCACTCCATGGTGGGTATTGCCTCTAAACATGTGTCTGGAAGATAAGACTAGCTGACATGGGCCACCTAACATAACATGACCCTCCGCCCTGGTCTACAGCACAGACCCACTCCATGATGGTACTGCCTCTAAACATGTGTCTGGGAGATAAGACTAGCTGACATGGGACCACCAAAGAGAACATGACCCTTGGCCTTAGTCTGCATCACAGACCCACTCCATGGCGGGTACTGCCTCTAAACATGTGTCTGGGAGATAAGACTAGCATTTGACTAACTTGCCAGTTGAAATGCATGCATGCACAAACTCCACTGAGCTACTTGGTGACATGAGTTTTATATGATAAGACAAAATGCTCTCACATGCATTTCATGTCCAAATATTTACAAATATATGACAGCTAAATCTGCTCTTTCCTGCAGAGTATAAAATGAATTAATTACACTGTCATGGTTAATCATTCTACCAAATTCGATGAATGTCCATTAAAATACTTGATTCATTGAATCAACTACATAATCTGTACTAAGGAATGAATTAATGTTTAGATGGGTGAAGAAATAGAAGGAAACACAATGCTACAGGCTACTTTGTGTCAGAGGCCAAGTATTTCTGATTATTTTAAAGATCTTTCTAGTTTCTATGCGTGTTTGGGAGAAGTATACCCTTTAAGGACAACCTCTCAATGATCTAGGACTATATTGCCATCTCATAATGTTGATGGTTGTCCAAGTCTGTCCTCACTTCTTTCAATATTTATAGACTTAGCATCATAAAATCAAGAAAGACTTGTCTCAGGACAAAAGCAATCGGCGGTAATCATGATGAGTTGTCCAAGCAGGCGCTATCATCCTTTGTTATCATTGCAAATCTGGTTATCCATCTCAATTCAGCTATTACCTTCCCATCTTCCTGACAGCCACATGCTAGTCTGCTATCGCAGACTTTACTATGGCTGTGTTTATCAACTTTTCAGAAATTTAAACGCGTTTCCAAAGGCCTTTATGATTGCGTTTCCAAACGCGTTTCCAAACACGTTTAAAAAAAACGGTGCATTTATCAACTCCAAAGGCCTTTATGAACGCGTTTCCAAATGCGTTTCCAAACACATTTAAAAAACGGTGCGTTTATCAACTCGATCGCCCAAGTCCAAAACCAGCCTTGTCATCGAAAACATGTGGTTTAAACGCGTTTCAAAACAGCTTTGATTTTATCTCGCTTCTTTAAACGCATTTCTGGTTTAAAAGCGTTAAGGATCGTACAAATTTGTGTGTTTCAAAACAGCTTTCCAAACCCCATAATCAAAACACCTTCGCGTTTATCAACTCGTTTAAACGCATTTAAAAAAATCTAATCGCGTTTGGTAACCTTAATTCTACAAAAAAAAAGAGTTGATAAACACGCCCTATGACATTGTCTTTAAACATGTGTCTGGTAAAGCAGACTACATAGGCTGACAAGCCCATTGTGTTACAACAGATCATTGTCAATGTGCATGCAAATGTTATGCATCATGTTTAAACAAAAACTTCCTCAAGGTGACCCCCAAAGCTTGTCCAAGGTTTGTCTGACTATCAACAAAGAATCGATTCAGAATGCATTCCACACATTGAAACTGACACACTAGCAGAGCTACCTACATTGAAATACAACAATTAGGAAGATTTGGGTAAATTTCATCAGATATCAGGGAGATGTCTATCAAAATGCATACAACCTTATGACAATAATCTATCAATTATCAGGGAGATTGGGCAATGTGATGAAATCCAATGCAGTATTATTGGTCAACTTTCAGGGAGTCTCCTGCAAAATCAGGGAGACTTGGCAGCTCTGCACTGTGGGCAGGTAAATGTAAGACCTTGTTGCTAGGCAGTCATGATGAAAGCACAAATTGATTTCAATATACAATGTAGATTGAAAACGGCTTAATGTGGTAATTTCTTAGGGAAGAATGTATGGGAGCTCTGTGTAGTCTCTGTATTTCAGACTCATTAATGGACTGACATGAGGTCTGTATCTGAAGACTATCTTCGCCCTACTTTCTTCAAACATACTCTCACCTCGATAACAGGTGCTAACCTCCCAATTGAAATTGGCCTAAAAACCGTCTATATTAGAACTCACAAATATAAAGGACATTATCCACAAACTTCTTAACATGTGAGTTACTACGTCAAAAGAAAATGAGGCCAATTTGATTTGAACAGATGCAGAAAACATAAAACAAATAGATTTAGGAATTGGTTTATCTACTGACATGTCATGTAGAATAGTTTGTGATTGGTTGTCAATTGTATTTACTGGCCCTAGAACCTAAAAACGAATATTCACAGGCAAAAAAATATCATCGCTTAAGACATGTCATGTCATCAGACATTTAAATGACAACAGGAATGTAAATGGGTCTGTTGTACAGACCACACTACACAGGCTTTTGTCCGACTCTTATAGTGGCCTTACAAAAATGACATTGCAGCAAAACAAGCACTAGCCCACTATCACCTGCAACCTGTTAATGACTTCCTGAAATCAAGTTATTGAGCATTTTTACTTCCTGAACTTGGATCATAACCACCCACGTGTTGACCAACCATCAAAAATAATAGTGTAAAAGGGCAGTGATGAGTACAACTTCATACTGTAGCAGACCCATTAAGGACAATATGTTTGGACATCAGAAAGTCGTAAAGGGGACCTTTGGGCGAAACACAACATGGGCAAATTTAGAGTTCAGTCAATCTGCCACTAAATATGATGAATAGATGTTATGCCAAGGGATAAGTGGTTCTGTAAAAATAAGGCATTTATAAAGCCCAGCATTTCATGTCATCCACTCATAACGGTGCTGTCATGCGTGCTTATGAGTGATGATGCAATCTGCCAGAATTTGAGACCTTTTTATGCCATTTGGTCTAAGTCCTATTTGGTCTAAGTCCATGCAATTTGGTCTAAGTCCTATTTGGTCTAAGTCCATGCAATTTGGTCTAAGTCCTATTTGGTCTAAGTCCTATTTGGTCTAATTCCTACTTGGTTGAAGTCCTATTTGGACTACTAATACAAGCTGATATTTAGAGGTTGTTAGGGTTAGGATTTCAGGTCTAGACTAGTGTTGAAGTTGGAAATAAAGAAATGAAGGTAAGAATAAATGCCTTTTTTTTCTCCATCTGTTCAGTATCCGAGTGAAGAAAAGCCAGCCTGCACATACGTATGCTCAGTAAAGAACTGTTTAAATATCCATACTAGTATCCATAATGTATCATCCAAAGTAGTATCCTACTAAGTACTGTAGTGGTATCATCATATCCATTGTCACATTGGCTTCTGATTATAAACAGCATCACTCACACGGGACTTTTACAGATCTGACATTGTCTAACGGGCTAGAGTCGGGCACTACCAACAAGGAGTCCCGCTATGATCACGGCTATTTGCTCAAGCCTCATAGTTTAAAACCACTAGTCTTGACAACATGCCCATATGACATCACACTTTAGTGCTCTATTGTAGCTGCATCAGTGTACCAGAAAACAGCAGACTCCTCAGTCTTAATAGTCACCAGCTGATATCCCAGCATTCCCAAGGTGTCAATCAGGACAAACACAAAGTCATCTGCCTCATTCATAACCCACAAATTATTTTGGTATGAACGCAATTTGTGGATGAACTCCCAGGGAAACATGACTCAAACGATAGGTGGCTTCAACATTAATGGGTAACATCGGGTCTGAAAGATATCTCTGATGAAACATCAATGAGTCAACACATACAGGTGAAAGATCGTCGCACAAGCTTTTTTTCATCACCTACATTACATACATATTTGTACATGCAGTCGAATGGCATGGCATGCAATGTCAAACTGTGCTTACAACCTACTTTTACAACTTTCTTCACCATTGAACTCCCAGTGGTTCGTGTTGTTTTATCAGGGGACCCAGTCTGAAAGGGGTATAAGTTTGAAGGAGACCTGGACTGACACTGGTGACCTACCTCATGGGCCATTTGCAATGTATGTTTTGATGTGTTCATTGGGAGATCCTGTCTGAAAAGGGTATTAGTTCCAAAGACCGGACCTGAACCTACATCAAATGACCTATCTGACGGGCCATTTGCAATATGTTTTGATGAGATAATAATCCCCCTGCACAGGTAGCGGGGCTCGGGAAGAGGGAGATGATTTCTCCATCCGTTCAGCCACTTGAACATTATTTTCTTTTCTTCTGCCGTGAACGTCATGCTCTAGTTTTCAGATATTATGCACATTATCCTCCCCTTTCTCTTTCATGGTGTGTTATGATTGCAGTAACTATGTCGAAACGACATTCATTGATTCGTTTTGCATGCAAGCACAACCATTTGCTCTTATCTAAATCATTGACATTATTGTATCCTCTCATCGGCATTTTTAATTTTTGCACTATTAAATTGACCATTTTCATAAAAATGTATTCATAACTGTTTTCCTAGCTGTGTAGTACGGCACTACTACATTCACTTGTATTTCAGAAGTCAGTTTCAATGGGTGGAATACATACTAAATGTTTTTGTTGTTGCTACTTGAACAAACCTTGGGCAAGCTTTGGGGTTACCACTGGTTTGGTATCATTTGAATGGTGAGCATATTGAATGGTTTATTGAACTGGTTCATTCGAGCTTGAAATAGTAGACCTAGCTCTATAGAAATGGACAAACTTTTTACTATGCAAGTCTCTTGCCAGTTGAGGAAACTTGGAAAATTTGTTAACATAATCATGAATCATTTTAGTCATGAACCCAAAAGAAATGATTTTGATGTTACTGTTCAGCATCATGTATGTAGTTACATGTAGTGGAAGAATTGTAAGAAATCCTGTGCACCTAGTGTTATAAATACTGAAGAATTTATGTACTCTATTTACTTTATGTATTTGTATGTATACATGTTTAATATTGTATATCATTGTAAATATGTTGAACTCTCATACCCCGAGAGGGGGTCAATAGAGTTAATAAAATCTTACGTATCTCATGTTATATCTTCCAACACAATGATCAACATCATTCGCACTATTGTACATGCATCATATGTGAGTCAATGAATATATTTCAAGCATACCTGTGCAGCTGATGGTATATGTTGGATCAAACTCCCCACGTCCCGTACAGTTCAGCTTCCAGTACGTTCACACAACAGGTTTCTGTATAAAGAGCAAGACAGTCCAAAAAGGAAATAAAATGAGTTTAACCCTTACATTCCATGTCTTCAGAAGAACATTGGCTTTCTACACATCTTCATGCTATTGATAATGAGAGAATTAAAACCCATTCAGGACTAAGCACTGCAAAGACATGGTTGGGGGCTATGAATATTTATCCAAACTATTACAAAACATCATAGATGCACCAACTGAAAGAACATGCATTCCTGCACAAGATGCATCCATTTGCGGCATTTAGTGATATAAATTACTTTCGTAATGATTTTGCAAAGCAAAATGTAGGTCAAATGATCACTTAATCTTCAAATTGGCAATGCGCTGAAAAGGTTAGAATCATGCTTTCAGTCTTCAAATTGGCCTAGTTATTGCCATATATTGAATGTACCCATTCATTTTAGAGACCAGGGGTGGTATTACAGAAGTAATCCTAAGTGTTCCCCTAAGTTTTCTCCTAAATCCTCTCTTACGCGCATTCTGGAATACCAATCCTCCTAACTTTATGATTTGCATAAATTTGCATAAAGATAGGAGAAAACTTAGGAGAAATCTTAGGAGCGAGTTAGAGGAGAAAAGTTAAGATCGTTCTGGAATACCACTTAGGAGAATCCTAGACTTAGGATAATATTTCTCCTAAGTTATCGTTCTGTAATACCACCCCAGCCTTATAGCAAATTCTGCTACAGGACATATCATCACGTTCCAAGGACCCGTCTCTAAGATAATTGATGGGGAAATTAAATCCCAGATCTGCTCAATGATTCCTAATTACCTGATGACTGATGAGCTCGCGGTAACTAAATGCATCTATAGCAATGTCAGGCATGATATCAGATTTGAATTATAATGTTGTTCTCAATTTTCATGAAAAATCACATCAAGGCTTGCCCTTAACTTGTCTTTTAAGATGGCTGGTTGTGGTTGGCCCATTTGAGTATGACATCCAGGTGGCCAAATTGATTTTCAGGTGGCCCAGATAGTATCCTACACTACTATGCGTTAACTCTCTCATTACCATTAGCATGAAGATGTGTAGTAAGCCAATGGGGTTTTCAAGGCCTGGTAATGTATATATTTTATCTACCACCATTAATAAGAAACCAGCCATTACAATTGTTTGCTTTTTCCCCATGAATTTTATATGGCTCAAATGAAAATCAATTAATACCCTACTTTACAACCAAACACTTGCTTCTTACTGATGTTATCACAATACTTTCATGATTTTTAATGCTGATGTGACTTAGCTGCAATTATGATAATTTTGCCGTACATCAATTTTATTATTCGTTTTATGGACGTTCATTACATTTACCTTGTTTCTAATATTTATGGGGGGTTCATATTATGATGAAAATGTTGTTTTTACCTAAACCACAGTACTTTGCATTAGTTTTGCAATATATCCTTAACTTATGTTTTGACAGGTTGTAATGCTGACATAAAGTGGTTACGGTTAATATCTTATTGTACAGTAAATTTACAATGCATTTTAAAGAAACTTACAATCTGTTTAATGTATAATTATCTTTTATAGTTTTCATACCATTTATAAGAATTTTTAAAATATTTGTACTTGCAGAGGATATTCGTTTTATTTCATATGTTGTATTTATATTTGTTTTTAAATTGTCGCAATTCAGCTGCATGGCTGCGAAGATGATTTTTAATAAACCTTGAATTATTGAATTATAATGTAAGGGTTAACTATCTCATTACCATTGACATGAAGATGTGCAGTAAGCCAATGGCTTTTCCAAGGTCTGGTAATATAAGGGTTAAGGCAAATAGGTTTTTTTAAGTGACCAGCCTGGCCACTTATTCAAAAGTTCCAGATGGTCATTGTTACTGGTGGCCATTGGCCCTCCGGCCACTATTAAGGAAGAGCCCCAGCAGGTTTCACTCGACTCAGTACCAGGGCGGTCACCAGAGAATCTTTTACGCATGGCTCAAAAGGAATGAATGTCACAATTTTTGTCAGATATCTGAGCTGGATGCCTTCCCAGTACAGTATATGCCCTTTAAGAATAAAAAGTCTGATGCTGTTTGAATGGGCAGTGCAGTAAATTAACATGTGGCTCACAATCACTTTCTGGATCTGACGCATTGTGTTTGCGCCATGTGTTTTTTACACGAGGAATCGCTCTGCTCAGTACTGTATTGAATCGCAACTGGTGAACTCCATTTGTCTATGATAGATATGACCAAGAGTGAAGATGTGAAGTCCAGCGTCATACACGTCAGGCCATGGAGGTTAGCTGTTTGTCTTCCTAGCCCCATTTTGTCACAATCAGATTGGTATGGCATTAATATCATTTAGGCCATAGAAAGAGAAGAGACTGTGCCACTCAGAGTCTGCTATAGTAGAATCCAAGAATTAGGTTTCACTGTCACAACCTTGAACTG
Organism: Arbacia lixula; assembly: GCA_963669155.1. Classification (NCBI taxonomy): domain Eukaryota; kingdom Metazoa; phylum Echinodermata; class Echinoidea; order Arbacioida; family Arbaciidae; genus Arbacia; species Arbacia lixula. The sequence goes on from OZ022597.1 coordinate 16,708,728, forward strand.
TGTAGGTAGCCTGTTCGCTAACTTCGCTAAGGATATTTCACCCTTACATTTACAAACAAATATCATTTGAGTTTTAACCCATTCTTGTTATAGCTTGCATATTCGGGGACTGGCATTTCCCCACTCAAATACTAAGCTGCGCGACTCTCGCATAATCTGCAGTCTGGACAATAGACGACGGGTTATGAATAGAGGTAAAATTCTTCAAAGGGCTCAATTAAGCCACATCAGTTTGGTTATTGCAGTTCAATGGCAAATTTTGACATGTTAACTGAACCATGGTACACTAAGCCTGGAACTGTAAGCATGAGTAAAGGGTTAAACATATTAGCTTTATTATATCTCACTGGAAGGTTGATCCAGGGATGTGTTATGGAAGGATATGAAACAAATTAACTTTCTTTCTTTGAACTAGGCCTGAGTCGAATCGATTATTAAGCCGGTGTTCGATCGAAGAAGTCGAACTCCGATTTCGTTTTGATGAATTCGATGCATCGATGAAATTACCAAATTGACTAGAAAACACAAAATCTTTTGTTTGATAGTCCTGTTATACACAATTTATCTTCATATTTTCACAATCTTAATTTGCTTACTTGGTTCCTACTCTCTTTTGTGAGTTTTGCAGGTAACGCATCAAGAGAATGAACAGGTCGCTTGATGATCAAGCAGCTACTACATACTTGGATTTGATTCGTTCACTATTATATACAGCGCAACGCGCGCCACAACAGTCCATAGACTTTGTACAACGGATAGCATCGTGTGTTGTGAAAACCCGGAAATACAGTGGCAATCGTGCGTAAGGCTCATTTGCATACACGCTGCCGACGTACAGACTAATAGAGCGTCTCCGTACAGCGATTCGGAGACCACTGATTGGTGCATCGCGTAGATCACGTCATAACCACGTGGTCGCCAAAATAGTGATAACGATATCCGGTCACGTTGTCCGAAACCCGGAAGCGATTTTTCGACGCATTAGGGTTACGGAAAAAAAAAATCGCAACCCGGAAGCTGATTGACTTTCTGCCCGTTGCAATAGACTCTGCAGATTCCAAATGTATACGATGCCATATTGACGCTAATTTGTAAGATTTTGACGGAAAAACAAGAAGTAATCGAAATTCGCTTACATGTGCAGTATTGGTGAGAAAATAGATTCTCCGAGAATACCTTTCATAATTCATATAAAATAAAGGAAAGTGAAATTCTAGGTCGATTTTGGTACGAGGTGATAGAGAATTGCACGCTTGTTTTGGTGGAATACTATGTGGGGAAATGGAAGGATTGCACTGCGTATGCTTACTATATTTTCATTCATAAATTGGCTCTTGGCAGTGGCTGGGTGACGTCATGTATCGATGCATCGATGTTCGATCGGCGCAAAGCCATCGAACACCGGTTTCTGAAAAAATCGATATGACTCAGGCTTACTTTGAACCCATGCGTGGCACCGTCGAAAAACTTTGTTTTTTCTAGTAAAATATCTCAGCTGCTCGCAAATGCACGCAAACTCTGTGAATGACAATACACAGCATAAGATATAATTTTGATAATGATTGAATCCCACATTTCCAGAAAAATCTAGAAAGTGAAGAAATTTGTTATTTGTGTAAATCTAATATCTCTGTTTGCGCATCATGCAACAATTGTTTAGAAGAAAACAGAGTACAGGATCTTTAGCAGTGTTGCCCTTAACTTTCTTGAAAATAACAAGAAAATGTGATAAGAAACACAGCTTCGAGAGACAAAACGGGGAATTAAAGATATTTCTTACCAAGCTGACAGCAGCTAAATGCCGTTACTGTGCATGGGACATCAAAGCATTGTAGTGATTGTGGAATGCTTTGGAAATTCATTAGCACGCTTTAGTATCCATACAGATGTTTGAATATATTATGCTTGAGTTGTTTCTCCTTCAAACACATCCCTGGTTGATCCTATGGGGTTTAGAGGGGATGAACATCCACTAATCCTTTAATCCTTTCATGAACACTTGCAGTGAACATGTCTGCATGGAGCACACATTGAGTTTATCATCCTGCAAAAAGTACTGCTTATTTACTTTACATGGGAATTGATTCATTTTTTTTATTGTACATTTTGTTTGTAATCGACTATCAGCTCGTACAAATCTTTATGTTCTGATGTAAATATTGAGTGTGGGATAAATAAACCTGAACTTCAAACTTTAAACTTCAAACTTCAAAAATCAAACTTCAAAAATCAAACTTCAAAGTTCAAAGTAATACATCCTTTTATAATCATATACAGTCATTGATCAGGACATCTTTGGACCGGAAATAATGCCTAGCTCCTGAATATGGTTTCACTTTCGTCTCTCCTAAGTTACTAAGAAACTAGTCATGATGCTGGCATCAACGACACTTTCAGTCAAGATGATGAAAACTTGACATTTAAGAGATAATGGTTATCATCCCTTCACACAAAATGACAGGGAGTGGTTGTAGGACTTCTATATGAAAATCTAGATTCACAAAGCACATAGCTTTCCTTCCAGGCTGTCAAAGATTTATAATAAAAACTACTCTCATTACAGGTGGATTGGAGTCTGATACGTCCAGACTAATTCCCCTCTTTTCCCTGTCTGTCTTAAGCCCAGGACGAGCCAGGAGAAAACTGGGTAGCAACTAGTCTAATCCAGCCAGGCCCGATTGTATTTTGCTATTTTGTCAAAGTATAGAAATGTCTAGCTCCCTGGAAGTCAGGTTAACTTCAGGAAGTGCAATGCCCTTGCAAAGAGTGGCCACTGCGATTTTGTACCAAAAAAGTAGAAAACAACTTGCATTTATTGATCAAATTTGAACCAATCCTGAGCAAGCGATCTGATATCTTGGCCTTGGTAAAGTTCCCTAAGGGCCGTATTTAACTTTCAGAAAAACAGTTCCATTTTCCTCCTTGGACCTGAAGCAGTTAATATAACTGGACATGAGTAATCTGATTTGCAGTCCTTCAGGTTGCCTTTTAATGCAAAAAATATGAGGAACAGATTTGAAGGGGGAGGGATAATATTACACAGGTTAAAGGTGGGGGGGGGGGGGGGGGCGCGAAGATCTGTGCAGTCAATAGCTCTCTTAAACATTTTGGAAATTGGCTGAAAGGGATATCATATCATAAACTGACCCACATTCCAAGAAAGGGTGACTTCTTTCCTGCACCTGACACACTGAACTGACAAGATTTAATACAAGCATCTCATAAAGATTTCTCAATTTGTGTCAAAAAGCAGGGATTTAGGTAGCCTAGCCCCTATGCTCCTAGACATTTATAATCCAAAAGATATCATAGAGTACTGTAAATAAATAAATAAGTAACCAGTCAATAACTAATTTCTAGTTCCTCTCAGGACAGACTGAATAGCTTGGATTGGACTGAATGGAGAGGAGAATTACCCATGCTACTGCTACACTAAAATATTCTCTTGTGACAGTATAGAGTAGAAATGTTCCAACAAATGTATCACATCACACCACAGGTTTTACAAACAGCTGGTTCAGTTGGGCAATAGTAATCATGGCGGTGAATTTAAAGACATGTAGCCCACTAGCGAAAGTCATGAAACTCAGCAGGAATCGGAAGTCTACTTCTACGATGATGGTGATTTGCCACTTGGTCCAATCCCAGTTGGTCCACTCACCATTTCGCCTACCATCACATGCTGATATGTATGGGTTAGGGTTAGGGTAGGGGGTCTGGATTAGGGCTACCGTTTGAAGTTATGGTGTAGATTAGAGTTGTTGATAAGTTAACCCAATATTTTAATCTAAAACGGTATTTCTAAGGGGTTTCTTGTAGACGAAATGGTGAGTGGACCAACTGGGATTGGACCAAATGGCAACGATGATGTGTCTGAAATCTCACACCATTTCAAGAAAAGTGAAAAACTATCTTTGATTAAACTTTGACACGCACGTGTAGGGACCATGGTCTATATTCATAATCGTATTGCCTGTGTTAGTGTGCGATATACCACAATAGGCCCCAGCCTTGGGTTGTTTAGAACCAGAAACCTGTATGAAAATAAACCATTTGCGTTGTATGTCAATTTAAAGCATGCCATTCAAACAATTTGTTACTAATGGTTGCCCTAAAGCTTGTCCGAGGTTTGTCTGAGTAGCTCCTCAGTACTAGATTCAGACTATATTCCGCCTATTGAAACTGAAGTACGAAATACAGGTGAATATTATAACATGTTACTATGCAGTTAGTGGGAAAGGTGGCTGACTAATGTGACAAAACCACTTCATACTCTTTATCGCATTAGCGTTGTTCAGACTCAACTTCATGGCTTCCCCTCCCCCTCTCTTCCTCCTCCCCCCCCCCCCCAACCACCCCACCCCCACCTCCTCCTCTCCCTAGCCTCGTTTTGCCACATGCACTATAACCATTCATTACAAAAGAATGCAATGTAACATGAGCACTTTTACTACCAAGCACGGTTTCTATAACATTTGTGAACTTCTGAATTAGCCCGTGCCAAGTTCAACTGCATGCATGATTCAATGGAATTATGATGAAATGTGCTTGTGCACATTTTGTGGTTAAACAATCATGTACGTGTGTACTTTTCAGCCTGACACTTTCTCCTTCTCATTCCCGTTACTTTGCATCCAACATGGTAGCCATGTCTCCTGAATAATTAACAGCGATCACTTAGGCATTACCGCGTCTCACATTATACAGAAGCCAAGTCACGACTATCTCGTGTTACAAAGTCACCTAACAGCAACCAAATCAATGGTAAATATGCTGAAGGTATGATTTGTTGATAAACTTATCATTTATTTAGTATGTCTACTCTCATATTTCTTGAATTATAATCCCTTGATTGATTACTCATTTGTTAGTACATTCATTGGTTCATTTGTGCATTCCATTTGCTGGATGTCAGCCATGTATTTATACATTTAGTTATTCTTCCTTATATTCCTCCTTTCTTTCATTTATTTCATTTATCACACCATCAATACACAGATCTATTCATCCATTCATCCAACCAACAAACCAACAAATCAACCAACCATTCACCCACCCATCTTTCCATCTACCCATCTTTCTATCTACCCATCCATCCATCGACAATCCATCCATCCATTGATTCCATCCATCCATTCATCTATCCATCCATTCATCTATCCATCCATTCATCTATCCATGTGATCATCTTAAGTTTATAAATGCCCCAACAGCCTAGATAGCATTATGAAATACCAGAAAGAAAGCTAAATGTATATTCCTATTTGATTGAGATACTCAGTTTATCCCAACGTATTTACTGTCAGTTAAACCATACCAGTCAAATCAATGAGGGAAATTAGATATGACATTGGGAAATAACCATCGCTAATGAAATGAGGATGAAAATATGGCAATCCAAACAAACCAAAGTATACAATTGTTATTGGTTTGTATATTGAGCAAATTGCCTCATAATGCTGACTGTCTGGAGCCATGGGCCACAAATGACTCTCGACACGACTTTGTCAGATATCTAGACAGCAATAATTGCACTTGGGACCTTGCACACTGCAGGGTACCTTCTCCAGGCCAGGCTGATAATAGTTCTCTCTCCTCCAATCAAACAGATATCAGATAGGACGGGAACAGGGCCACATGCTGGCTTCCCTCAAGATTCACAGCCACATTTTGGAACATATTCGTTTTGCTCCTGCCCCCAACCATATCATTTTCTACTCATATTTCCCTCATCTCCCACTCTCACTCTCTCTCTCTCTCTCTCTCTCTCTCTCTCTCTCTCTCTCTCTCTCTCTTTCTCTCTCCCTCTTTCCTTCCCCCACACCCATCCTCTCTTCCCACCTTCTATTCGTACCTATATCTCTACATATAATCTATACATTTGCCAAATTTGCAACTACAGGAAGACTCCAACAAATGGTCGATATGATGTTAGGACTACACAGCCCTAGCTATTCTAAAATTTACAGTTTAATCAATGCTCATATTTATGAAATTGCTTTCACTTATTCTTTACAGTGCATTTGCAGGCTGGCTTTTTTCCATTCAGAAACTGGGCAACACAACCCTCGCATAATCTGCTGCACAGAGAATAGATGACAGGCTATGAATAAACTTCAAATTCCTTATAAGGTGCAAAAGTAACTGCGGTTCTATATGAAATCATGACATCCTAACTGGACCAGGGTTTACAAGGGTGAACAAGCTTTGAGCTAAGTTGTATTTCTTGGTCAGCTGCCAATAAAAAAAGTAAATAATCTGATTGATATTAGACAGGCAAATTCCATTAGTGTTTCTCAAAAATGAAAGGAAAATGTGACAGAAGGCAGGAAGAACGTGAATCCGGATGAAAGGTATGATATTTCACGCCTGCTTTGACTCCCATCGAGCCTCTGCACACCGCACACTCAGCAGTGCAGCTGAAACAAGGAGAAGAGACTTTCTCACTTCTCAGCCAGGAAGCCAGAGTAAAAATGACTTCTCACTCCTAGTTCAGAGATCAAGCCACTTAGCAGGTTTAAACCCTATCAATCAGTAGCCCCTTTTATATATCATATACCATAATATACCATATACCCCATTCACATACCATATACTATAATATACCACATACCCCATTCATATACCATATACTTTAATATACCATATACCCCATTCACATACCATATACTATTATATGCCCTGCTCATATACCATATACCACAATATACCCCTTTCATAAATCATTTACCATATACCATAATGTACCCCTTTTGTATACTATGATACCGCAATATTACTGATACACATTGGGAAGGAAAAGGTAAATATGCTCAATAATTTAATTTCAGAAAGTCATTAGCAAGTTGCGGTTGAAAGTAGGCTAATGCTTGTTTTGCTTCAATGTCATTGTTTTAAAGCCACTATAAAAGCGAGAGAAAAGCTGGTGAAGCGTAGTGTGCCGAAACAGACCCATGTGAGTTGATGGTCACTAAAGAGAGCAAACTAAAGCCATATTCATATACATGTACCATAATACTGCAATATTGCTAATGCATGTTGATAAGGAAGTTTTCACAGAAGCTCTTAAATCATTGTTTATATATATCAACACTAAAAAAGTTGGTATATAATTGATCGGGCTTTCTCTTTTCGTACCACGAAAATAATTAAATCTCAGTGAAAATTACTTAGGGGGGTATTCCGAAAATCCACATAGATAAAAATTTTATCTCCCCTAAGATACAATGTCCTTAAAATATTTTATACAGTATATAGCAGATTGTGTTTGTGGTTTGCATTCTTACTATTGACATGCAGTGCCTCTTGACCAGTGACCAGTTGTGTTTTGTGGTTGACCGAACATGAATGGACTTTAATATGCAATATACTGCAAAAGGGACCTATTATCTTTCAATCATATGAATTGATTTATATCTTGATTTAAGCCTTTTGTTACTTTTATTCTTACTGCATAAGCAGTTGATGTACAGAATTTTGTTGAATGACTTTTGAATGAATGAAGGACCTTGTCGAAGGGGAGAAAAAGTCCCGAGTAAGATGGAAAACAGCTTTTGGCGGAATATGTGTTGGTAGTTAATGAAACCAGTTGAAACCAGATTTTCTTTGCTCTTCCTTCTTCGGGGAAAACTGAGACCACCCTGACCCATCTAGAAGAAATAGGTCAAAGACATCATGGATCCTCCAGATGTGCCTTCCTACTTCATGAATGGACCCCATTTCAACAATTTATGTCCAAAACATGATATAGGACATATGTTTTTAGAGATAAGCAGGGTGGTCATCAGAAAAACAAGATTATGGATGGTTCAAAAGGGTCAAATGCTAGTAAAATGTCATGTGGCTCAAAGAAGGCAAAATCGATAAGAATATATTTGGGACAGATACTGATTTAAAGGGCATATACTGTACTGAGAAGGCAAAAAAGCCTTCAAAATGTATTGTCTATTTTAAAAGCTTGCTGAAAGTTATTTGCCCTCAAATGATCCACATTTGGAGTTATTAATGATAAATTATTTAATCCTCAAAGTGTTCGGCCCAAACATTTTGAGGATTTGTGATTTAATCACTCATTACTCCAAATGTAGATCATTTGAGGGCAAGTGACTTTCAGCAAACTTCTAAAATGGAAAATATATGAATTAAGACCATTGGCAAGAAGATTGCTAACAATTACCTTTTGAAGGTTTTAATGCCTTCCCAGTACAGTATATGCCCTTTAAAGGGTGGTGCAGTAAATTCATGTGTGGCTCGCAATCACTTTCTGAATCTAGTGCATGGTGTTTGTGTTGTGGGTCTTCTAAAATGTGGACCATCCTCAATAGTGACCCATTTCAACTGTGTTATTTGATAAAACATGATTGAAATAGGACAAATGTTTTTTAATGATAAGGAATAGAAGTGGTTAACATGAAAGGAACCACAATTATTGAAGACAATTTTGCCATGATCTTTCCCATTCTCATTTGATTTCAGCAGTGGCTGAAGGTGTTGGCTCAAACAAATATGCAATCATTACCTTCAAACCTGAAGCCCAGTGAGAATAGAAACTGTGATCACAACATAAAACATGTCCCATCATGCCATCCATGACTGTGGCCGTGTTTATCAACTTTTCAGAAATTCAAACGCGTTTCCAAAGTCCTTTACGAACGCGTTTCCAAACACGTTTAAAAAAAACAGTGCGTTTATCAACTCGATCGCCCAAGTCAAAAACCGGCTTTGTCACAAAAAACACGTGGTTTAAAGCCGTTTCAAAACAGCTTTGCGATTATCTTGCTTCTTTAAATGCGTTTCTGGCTCAAACGCGTTTAGGATCGTACAAATTTGCGTGCTTCAAAACAGCTCTCCGAACCCCATAATCAAAACAACTTTGCGTTTATCAACTCCCTGAAACGCGTTTAAAAAATTTAAGTGCATTTGGAAACCTTAATTCTACCAAAAAAAGAGTTGATAAACACGCCCAAAATATCCTTGTTGCACACGACTCACATGTTTTGAAGAAAACAGCAGACGTGATGTGGCACATGCACACTTGTTCCAACAAATCACCCGAGTTTTATCACCAGTCAAAGATCACACTTGTTTTTTTTGACAAGTGTAAATTATAGGATGACGAATCATAATTTATACAAACTGATTTTTTTTTGTGAATTATTAGTATATACTAGCCTATAATTAATTTCATATTTCCATCCTTAAAATATCCAGTCATACAGAACTACTATAATCTCGGGAGAGCATATGTAAAATGGACTGAATTTACAGACTAAATACATTCAATCTCTGGCAGAGTAGGCTTAATCCAATTGTATGAATTTCACATCTTGTTGATCATATATGGAGCAATAACGGTGTTCCGCTGAATGCAGAACGTTACAATAGCTGATTTAGGGTGCATGAAAGGCTGATCTGACAATAAACCCTGATTGAACAATAACATGATGTGATTTAACTCCTGAGGGAACCAGCTCAATGGCACTGAATGTTGACGTGAAAGGCCAGACTTAACATCTCAGCAAACACAGGTCAGGCTTGTGGTCAGTGGCTCCATACACTGTTGCCAAACATCCACAGTTCAGCATGATAAGGAATATGCTAAGGGCGTGTTTATCAACTGTTTTTTTGGGTAGAATTAAGTTTTCCAAACGCGTTTCAAATTTTTTAAACGCGTTTCAGGGAGTTGATAAACGCAAAGGTGTATTGATTATGGGGTTCAGAAAGCTGTTTTGAAACACGCAAATTTGTGCGATCCTAAACGCGTTTGAGCGAGAAACGCGTTTAGAGAAGTGAGATAAACGCAAAGCTGTTTTGAAATAACTTTAAACCACGTGTTTCCGATTTCTGAAAACACGTGCGCCACGCCAAGTGGTTTGAGCCAGAAAAGCGTTTAGAGAAGCAAGATAAACGCAAAGCTGTTTCGAAACAACTTTAAACCACGTGTTTCCGATTTCTGAAAACACGCGCGCCACGCCAAGTAAACACATCGATCGCACAATATTGTACTACAGTGCACGTGTAACGGTGCAGTAGAGCTGTGCAGTGACTAGGCCGGTTTTCGACTTGGGCGATTGAGTTGGTAAACCACCATTTTTTTAAATGCGTTCGTAAAGGCCTTTGGAAATGCGTTTCAAATTCTGAAAAGATGATAAACACGCCCTAAGTCATTCATAGCAGAACACAGGGAAATGTGCACACCATTAACAAGTGTCATGAAAATAAAAATTAATCTTACCTCTTTTCACAGGGCTTCTTTTCTATTTCCTCACCCCATAAGTGGGTCAAACATCCTGAAAGTATTCAACCACATGGTGTTACTGAAACCTTTCCAATTTTCTAAATAGTATTACTATTGAAAAAAAAAATGTGATTCCTTCTTACTGGAAAGGACTTTGAAATGACAAAATAACAACAAAGCCAGTAACATCACAAGACATGAATTATGTTTCATGGCACTGTCTAATTATGTTACTTATGGTGGCTACAATATCTAACATGTTCTAAATAGTGCTCAGTAAAACCGCATATATCTATTTGATAGCCATCCCAGACCACTAATCTCCAGATATTCATATCTGTAATTGTACTCATGCTGGGTCGCATGTTTGAGCTTCCAATTTTAAAAGGAAACATGAGCATGTTACAAATTCAACACAAGAGTAACAGAAAAGTACATGTAATGCCATTTTTTTTTAACAATTGTAGTGAAAAATTGTAGTTTGCATTAATCAAAATCATTTGCACAGAATTGAGCAATTTATCCTAATAATCTATAATAAGCTTGCACTTATTATTTGCAGATTTGCAGGGAATTCAGGAATTTACCTTCAGTATTTGTTTATTTTTGTATGCATAAGGAACAAGGTTATTGTTATGCTACAGTAGCATAAATATGATTTTTGTATCCAATATTCATCCCCTTAGTATTCATTCACTTTCACAAATATAGTTTGTAACTCTGCCTTTTATTATACAGCTGTACAAACATATATACATATGTTATAATTGCATCTGGTAATATAAAGCAGTTAAATAAAAATGAAAAATAATAATGTTCAAACTTTCTTAAAAACAACAACAAACATGGATGCATGTGTTGAAGAACTACGGGAGCAAATGCCACAAGTGATGATCTGACTGAGTTGCACTTTTAAAAACATGCTTTTTTTAGGGAAATGCCTCTAGCCAAAAAACAACATCATTACTGCATATTGATATCAATATAAAGTGAATGCACAGGGTAATATAAAATATAATTGCTCAGACATATGATCATTTAGACATTTAAAACTGCAAAATTAGTACGAGTACAAAATTCCCCAATAAAAATTACAGAGCAGGCTGGGACAATTTTCAGTGTTAGGGTAAATCTGTTTGACCTAAGGCTACTTTTAATCTGTTTTCCTCTATTATAGAATTAGGGTAGATTTGAATCTCGAGAGTGTATCAGGATTTCATTTGATCTGTATAATCAATTTCATTCACTCCAGCATCTAATTGCCTCTCTCTCGTACCCTGAAGCTAATCTAGACCTAATGTCAGCCGTTTAAAGAGAATATACTGTAGTGGGAAGACAAAAAAGCCGTGAAAAGGTGATCGTGAGCAATCTTCTTGCCAATGGTCTTAAATTCATGTATTGTCCATTTTAATAACTTTCTGAAAGTTATTTGCCCTCAAATTATCCACGTTTAGAGTAATTAGTGATTTAATCACAAATCCTCGAAATGTTCGGCCCGAACAATTTGAGGATTTGTGATTTAATCACTTATTACTCCTAATGTGCATCATATGAGCGCAAATAACGTTCAGCAAGTTTCTAAAATGCACAATACATCAAGTTAAGACCATTGGCAAGAAGATTGCTCACGATCACATTTTAAAGGCATTTTTGTCTTCCCAGTACAGTATATTCCCTTTAAGTGTTTCATTGTTGCTGTATCAGCCAGCCTTAGAAGCTGAATACCGTTTATCAACATATCAGTGGCAAGAATATGTTTTCCGTCTATCCAGGAGTTTAATTTCTCAAAGTTATTAGACTAAAGTTACAGAAATATCATGATCAAACTTCTTTAGCACGGCACCTCTTTGGACAAATACAAATATCCATAATATTGTCTTGCTCAGCTTTCATTGCACCCCAATGCTTCCATGAGATATTGATCAGAAAAAGGGTCCGACTTCTTGACTTCAGACGGCCTGCAAATCTTTAAAACCCTGATGTTAATACATCCTACAATAGCACATATCAGCAGTGCATTGCTAAATGATGCATTAAAGCGGCAATTTGGCTCCTGTTTATCAAGCGGATATAGGCCATTAAACGCACAAGCTATATCATGTATGGCACTGCCGCTGTTTTATGATTTCTTTAAATAATAAATGACCCTGGGGTTTTATCTGTCTCACAAATAAAAGAGCAAGAAGGTGGCCAAGCAAAGGGAAACAGAGGGACAAGAAGGAGAGAGATAAAGAGAAAGACAGAGATGGGACAACTTAGTGCTCATTTTAAAGAATGTTCTTTCAACAAGCGGAAGGAGGGATAAAGAAAGTCAGAAAGTGAAACGAGGATAGGCAAACACGCAAAAGATTTAAACATTCCCTGTCCTCGCTTTTTGAATTCCTCTATTATCTGTCATCATAACAAAAGTTGAAGAGGGAGAGAGAGGGGGAGAATGACATGTGGTACAAAGGGAGCTAGAGAGGGAGAGGGAAAGAAAAGGGGAAAAGACCTAAAAAAATAATGTCCTTCTAAAATGTTGAACAATGAGAGAGATGACAATGAAAGATAACACAGCAGAAGGGGGGGGGGGAGAGATGGGGGAGAGAGGAAGAGAGAGGGGGGAAAAGAAAGAGGGAGGGGGGTAGACAACAGAAGAGAGGGAAGGAGAGAGCGAAGGAGAGAGGGAAGGAGAGAGGAGGGAGAGAGGGAGGGAGATGAGGGAGTGAGAGAGGGAGGAAGAGAGGGAGGGAGAGAGGGAGGGAAGGAGGGACAGAGAGAGGGAGGGAGATACAGAGAAAGAGAGGGAGGGAGAGACAAATGGAGGAAAAGAGAACAAGACAGAAGGGGGTTGCAAGGGGGGGGGGGGAGGCATGAAAGGAGGAGAGAAACATTTGAAGAAAATAATGTCCTATCGTAATGTCCCTCCAAAATAGAGAGGGGAGAGGGAAACCTGAAACAGTAGGGCAATTCAGCAACGTGCGGGCGCCACTAGAGAAATACACATTTCAGCAATCACAGTGATCAAAACTCCTAATGATCTCCTATGCTCTTTGAACTCAAATACAGGATGTTAAAGACATGCCCTAAAGGAGACTTACATTACAGTTCTCTAATCATCAGCTGCCCTTCAAATACCCACTGTTACCTCTAATCATGGGCTGCCCTTCAAATACCCACTCTTACTTCTGCGATAATTGGGCAATTACTTTAAAGAGACTTCTGTTATTATATCCCCCTCTCCATAATCTGCACCCATTTCAGCCTCATGTTTCAAGCAGCAAAATACTCCCCACAGGAACATCACTCAGGGTGATAGTCACAAACTATTCATATAATCAGAAGGAGATTATCACCAAGTGGTTTAATGGGGCATCTATAAAGTGGGCCCATCAGTTTACTGATGCTTTAAAGCTTTTAATTACCTTCAACAACTGAGCTGCTATTTTTTTTTGTGACTGTACTGTTGTTACAATTCTATGGTATTCATCGTTTTATTTGTTTAATTGGGTAGTGTGTAGGCTCTAACACTCGCTAGTCAGTGAGTCTGTATCAGAGACTAGATTGTATACGTGTATACAGCATACACTACCAGCAAATCATGCTGTAGCCTTTATTTTTCAGACCCTATTTGAGATTGTGACTTCATACACTTCATGCCTGTCGACTAAGTGTTATGCTATGTATTACCTGGAAGTTCCTGAAGATATGTTACCCAAAGGAACTCCATATGTATCAGGGAAAAACATCAGGCACCACATTCAATGACACCTTACTAATACTAATACTAATACTAATACTAATACTAATACTAATACTCATTGTACTAGTACTAGTACTAGTACTAATACTAATACTAATACTAATACTAATACTAATACTAATACTAATACTAATACTAATACTAATACTAATACTAATACTAATACTAATACTAATACTAATACTAATACTAATACTAATACTAATACTAATACTAATACTAAATACTAATACTAATACTAATACTAATACTAATACTAATACTAATAAATACTAATACTAATACTCTAAAAGCATGTAGCTAAGTGTACTTTAGCACCTATCTAGGTTTAGTAACACTTCATGAAGCCTTACAGCAAAAGTATATATTGAAATTATGAAGTACACATGATTCAATATATACTTTTGGGATTAAGCACAGGCACTGAATTTGAATCAAAATAACAAAAGGGTTTTGGGGCCCCATGTATGCAAATACTTCCAATGGATTTGTGCATATCTGTGCAAATTTGAACGTAAGGTGCTCTATTGTTTGGTGTCTTATTGAGTATTATGCTGAACGTGCTTGAGAAGAACCCACAGGTGGATGATTGCCACCATTGTACAGGGATCTAACAAGATGGAATGTTGAACTTTATTCTAGGTTTCACAGTAGTTTAAAACAGATATAGTTACATGTATATCATCCAAAGTTAGCATTCATATCATACATTGATACAAATAAGCTTTCAATGCTATTCTCCATCACAGTTTTCTACAGATCGTTGAACATTATTCCAGGTTTAACTTGAGCTTAGAACACATCTAGTTTCCATAACCAAGATTAGTATTCATGTCACATATTCATAGAAATAAGCTTTCAATACCAATCTCCAGGCGGTGCAGTTTCTACAGATCATTAAACTTAATCCCTGATTTCAATGTAGCTTAAAACAGATCCAGTTTCCATATTCCAGATTAGCACTCATATTATACATTGCTATAAATAACATTTTCAACACCAATCTTCATCAGATGCAGTTTCTACCGATCATCAAACTTAAATCCAGGTTTGTAGTTCAGAACAAATATTCAACATCCAAAGTTAGCACCCAAATCATGCACTGATACAAGTGAGCTTTCAATGCCATTCTCATTCTGTGGTTTCTAAATTGACCATGAAACACAATGCTTTTATAATCCCCTTGCAAGGTATTGATTGACACACATAAAACAAATGGAACGGCTAACCACATTCAAACAGTTGTTAGGTAGTCATGATCACTGAACGGTGAAATAACCGTCACACATTCATGAACAATGCTACACAAACACAGCACTCCGTCAGTGCGTCACTCTCCATACAGCCAAGGCCTCGTTCTTAATCCTTACACTACCAGGCTATGAAAAACCCATTGGCTAAATACACATATTCATATTAACAGTAAAGAGAGAGTTAATGGTGGCACAAGGCCCAGTGGCCACCTAAAATAGCTTTGGGCAAACCTAAAAATCTTGCATCAAGTGTCCCGGCAGGCCACCAAAGAAAAACAACAATATCTTTAATGCATAGGAGTGTAGTATAAAAATAAATATCTTGGCCACCTGACAGTCCATTTGGTCACCTGACAATTCATTTGGCCACCTGGACCTCATTCATAAATGGCCCGACTAGCCACCTTAAACAAATTAATGGCAAGCCCTGCAGAAATACCACCTGTGCAGATTGTGTGAGAGGCTTTTAGACACTTTTGCAAGTTCTGGGATGTAAATACTCTTGTTTTTTTACTTACAAAATGACAACATGAACTGAGCAAAAAATGGTAAGGGTAAGGAATAGGCTCAGGTTAAGTAATAGAGTTAGGATTAGTTCCCTGTACTTAAATATTGCAAAAGAAGCTAAAAGCCTTTCACACACAAATAATGTAACCCCTAGCATTTGCTTTGGTTATAAAGCATCTTTCTTGAAACTACACTTTTTAGGTGCGTCTTCATTAGCTCGAGCTGGGCAAAATAGCGAGCTTGTTCTGATCCGGCTAGCTAGCCAGATCACGAAATAGCTAGCTATTTGCGTCTTCATTAGCCAGATCAGGCAAAATAGCGAGCTATTTGGTCGAGAAAATTTCCCAAGAAATCTTGGGCTAGATGGAGCTAGCTCGAGCTAGTTCGCGAAATAGCTCGAGCTAGTTCGGAGCGTCTTCATTAGCCTGAAAATTTCTCGATCCCGGCATGCATCAGCGCCCACGAGGCATTGTTACGTAATAGGTTTTTACACGTGCGTGAACGTGAGCTCACAACCGAAGCCATGCGGTCATGGCCTATTCCTGTCGCACACTGCTGGTATGTGCGAAACTCGGGATAATTTATGCAACCCGAGCTCGAGCTTACGTATCCCGAGTTTCGAGCTAATGAAGACGCGATTGCAACTTCAGGCTAATTCCCCGGATCAGAGAAATAGCTCGCTATTTCGTCTGATCGGGCTAATGAAGACGAACCTTCTGATTATAACCAAACATGTGCCTAAAACTAGCCTTTATCCTAAATCTGGACACTTTACTCCAACCCTATTCCCTGGGATAGAGATCAAAGTTAAATAACATTTGTGAAAACCATAGCTCACCACTTACAGCTATCAGCAATCTTGATCACAAGATTCAACATCACTTCTGAACACCCACCTTCAATAGTTAGAACTGCAGTAAAGATGGATTCACAACCCCATGTGTACAATCCTAGTGCGTTTGCAGTAAAAATCCACAGCCAAAAGAACCAGAAAATGCTACTCCGCATGCATGCAGCTCAGCGGCCCCCGGACTAAAGCTAGAGAAGAGATCTGGTCCACTACCTACGGCAGAATGAGGTCAGATCCCAAACATTGGCGCACACAGAATGTTCACTGAATCCACAAAGCACTCCAAGCATAAGGAGGGGCAGGACTCAGGGGTCTGATTTGTAGCGGCAGGTACATAGGCAGTCAGCCGTGAGTGGCCCACCAATGACTGGCCGACAGAGAGTGAGAGAGAGAGAGAGAGAGAGGGGAGTGTGCGAGAAAAGTTTGCAGACAATTCAGCGCTAGAGTTTATGAAAATACATGTATGTTTGTGCATGTTTTGTAAGCAGCGCTGTGCTGCTGGGAGAGTCCAATGCAGAGGGTGGGGTAAGAGATTTACTCCAAGAGGTGTATGGTAGGGGACTTGACAGGGGAGGGGGAGAGGGTAGTTGGGGGGAGGGGGTGGGAGGCTATAAGGAGGGGTGGAAGAGGGTAGAAAGGGGTAGGGGCTAGAGGGGTGCAGGGGAGGGAATGGTATGGGGAGGGGTGGTGGAGGCTAGAAAGGAGGAGGGGGAAGGAGGCCACGAGGAAGGTATGGCATGGAGGGTAGGAAGAGGGGTGCTATGAGGGGTGCTAAGGATTAGGAGGTGCATGTTGATACACAAGAGAAGTAGAGAGAAAGAAGTAGGCTGAGAACAATTGTAACAATTAACATAAGATGAATACCGAAGGAATATATCAGGAAAAGGGATTTTTTGGGGGGGAAAGAGAAAGAGAAAAGGAGAGGGATGGAGATGTAATAAAGACTGGGAAAGAAATAGGGAACAGAAGAGAAAAGGAGAATTTGAGGATAGAGAGATAGAGTGAGAGTGGGGGCAAAGGAGAGAAATATAGAGCTCAGAACAGAATGAGACAGAGAGAGAGAGAGACAGACAGACAGACAGACAGACAGACAGATAGACAGACAGACAGACAGACAGGGGGGTATATAGCTGAAGAGGGTGAGAAGGAGGGACACAGTGGCAGCACCTACCCAAAAGAGCTGGAATAAATTAGCTGTTGAGCCTCCTTTTAAATAGAGAGCACTTATCAGCACACCTCAGATTGCTGCAGCAGGCCAGGCTGAATGGACGGATCCAGATCAGCGACCCTCTTTGTATCACACAAAGGAGCAAAAAACAATCTCGCAATATCGACCAAATGAGAACAATACATCAAAACTGCTGAGTTAGAACACTTGACAAAGGCCCAATCCATTCACCAGTTGACGCCTGAGAAGGAGAGATATAATCTTCTAGCTTTGGGGCTGCTTGAGGGAAGAAAAGAAGAAACTGCTGTTTATAAAGATATGGTAGCCATTTCGTGGGTCAAAATAATAACACTTTGTAAATACAACAGAAAATGTAAGAAAATACTTCATAACAACTTCCCTCACAAGTAAAAAAAAAACTGGAAACTGACTTTTGAGCAGAATCGAATTGATTGATTGATTTTTTTTGACAGGTCGTTCAAAACTAGTGGCTCCTATAGACTGGGGTATGCAGAAGCACACATTAAAGACAGCTCGTCCCTTTTTCAGATCACCACAAAACCATCGAAACATTGGCAAAACATATAGAGAAGTGTTAGCAAGCTGTATATTCATAATTTGAAACTGATACGTAGTGTAAAATTCAAATAATGCACATAAACAACGTCTGATTAATAGTCTTTACCTCAGACTCTTTGCAGTTTGTGTTGAAATATCTGCTTTATTGATTCATCTGTTTATTAAATTATAAAACGCATTATGAAAAAAAATTGTTCTATAGAAGGAATCATCTCCAAAGTTTGGTAATTACTCATAAAATTAGGATTTCACACATGCATAATAACCACATAGATACTGTAACAAAGACTAATACCTTTTTCGTTGTACGAAAAAAATTAGTTTGAAATTTAACGGCTGAAATTTTTACATATACAGAAGGCTTCAACATGCTATATTCTTAGGGATAACCTCTCCTGAAAAGGTTTGTGAAGTCTTGACTATGAGATTAAATCCACAATATCATTAGGGTATACTGCTGATTCCTGCTGAGTTTCATGACTTTTGCAAAGGGGACTGTCTATCTTTAAAAAGTGGTGTATCCACTTTAAAAGGACAGAAATGTCAAGTTGTGTAAATATCACAGTATAAAGAAGAAATGGTGTCAATTCATGAATGCAGACGGCACTTCTTCCAATGGAACTTCCTTCAGTATTGACATAAATGTGTATTGTCACTTGACAAAAGGGTTTTCATACACCGTTAAATGCCAGTGTTGGCTGCTGAGGTATATCGGTAAACGAGCGAACTATAAAAGGGGCTTGAGAATACAGCTACAGCTTCCCAGATAAGGCTACTACTGTGCTACTGCTATCAGCAGATTCAAGGTTTATCAGCCCCCATGATGCATTTCTAACTCAGTCGGATGACAACTTTCCGGAAATCTAACATAAATCAGCATCAATTACTGGAGGTGAGCATTGGCGCTCAAAGATCTCGCTGCATCCTGCTACATCAGACAACAGTCTCTTCACATCAGAAAGTCATGAATAAATGCAGCCAGCTGTCAGTGGCAGAATGGCTCGCTTGGTGCTCTTTGCATGTAAGCAATAAAGTCAGATTTGTGGAAATCATCAAGTGACAGCAGATGAATGTAATGAAGCTGATAAGGTGACGAATCAACAGGGGAAAAATGCAGCAACCAGGATATGAATTTCCTCCCCAATCCGCCCATTCCGGTGGCCTATAGATGCTCTTTTCATCGGGCTGTTTCCAACCAATCCCCCCATTCCGGTGGCCTATAGATGCTCTTTTCATCGGGCTGTTTCTAACCAATCCCCCCATTCCGGTGGCCTATAGATGCTCTTTTCATCGGGCTGTTTCTAACCAATCCCCCCATTCCGGTGGCCTATAGATGCTCTTTTCATCGGGCTGTTTCTCCCTCCTCTGATGCAATCACCATTCATACCCCTTACACAGTGTGGCCACACACAGAAAGAGCGTTAACAGAAACTCTAAAGAGAAACATTGCACAAACATTACCATTAATGGTTAAGTATATGTATCTCTTCTATCAATGGTAACTACCATGGTAACATTGCTTGATGACCATTTAAATTCAAGGCTTCAAAAGCAGTTGCCATTGGTAGCAAAGTTACCATCAGTGGTAAGTTACATGCAACAGGGTGTTTCAATAGAAGTTGCCATTGGGAGCAAAGTTACCATCAGAGGTGAGGTTCATGCAACAGGGCCCCCAGTTGTCATGATAAACCACCAGTGAACCATTAGGAGTTCAACACTGAAGAACACTGTGGACACCAATGAATTTCTTAATTCTCTTAATTCTAAAAAAAAAAAAAAAAGAGTTGATAAACATGCGCATAGCTTCAGAAACCATATCAGGAAAAGTGAAAAACCACCCTTGTTTACACTTGAAATGCCCCATTTTATAGGGACCATAGTTTACATTCATATACCATACCTGCCGTGCACCCCTATCGTCAATGTATCACTGCAAAACAACAATCCAGCAGCAATGGGCGCTGGTCTCCAGCCTACAGAAATCCCCAGGGTTTAGGAAGGGGGGAGGGGGGAGGAAGGGGGGAGTAGGGAAGGGGGGTAAAGCCCCGGCATCTCTTTTCCATTATACCCTGCCTTCTGCTCTGCTGTCAGCATTCCTGGATGTGTCTGTCTGTCTGTCTGTCTGTCCATCACATGTTCTGGTGTGCAAGGCCACTCACCGGGTGGGATGGGATGACAGAAGCATACTGAGTAGACATACACAAACACAGACCTGCTTGTTTAGCTGATGACATATGTCATGGTAAACATGCTCTGATCCAGGCCACATTGAGCCACGCCCCCCCCCCCCCCCCCCACCCTCTTATCCCTCCCAGCTACCCTCCTGCTGTCACCTAGCCTGACATTAAGGCTCTGGCACAAATAATTCTCATCCAGACTATGAAAGGCACAACCTAGAGTCTAGTCTGCAAACACAGACTCTAATTTGACAATACAATTACATACCATTGGTTGTGTCTTGGCACATGTCTTGATCATGAGGAACCACCCCCAGCTTAGAGTCTTCAGACAAAGACTACAGTTTGATACCACCTCCAGAACAGAACTTGAAAATCAGCATTCAGCCTCTTGTGGAAACTAGTCTCTAAAAGTTTGACTAAGCCTCTCTAAACAATGTTTTTGCCTGGACATCAAAGCCCTTAAGACACAGAGTTTGGCCAACTTGGTTTCATGAGGTAGCAACATGACACACATTCTGCCTGGCCAACAAAGAAACATGTGCCATGTTGCTACCTTTTGAAAGTAAGTTGCTTTCTACTCCGTGTGTATAGATAGCTCTACTGTGCGCTAAAACAGACACAGCCTCAATCTGATGGAGAACACAACCAACCAGTGGCGCTATGCAAATCTTAACAAAATAATGCGTAAAAACTAGGCCTGAGTCGAATCGATTATTAAGCCGGTGTTCGATCGAAGAAGTCGAACTCCGATTTCGTTTTGATGAATTCGATGCATCGACGAAATTACCAAATTGACTAGAAAACACAAAATCTTTTGTTTGATAGTCCTGTTATACACAATTTATCTTCATATTTTCACAATTTTAATTTGCTTACTTGGTTCCTACTCTCTTTTGTGAGTTTTGCAGGTAACGCATCAAGAGAATGAACAGGTCGCTCGATGATCAAGCAGCTACTACATACTACACTGTACTTGGATTTGATTCGTTCACTACTATATACAGCGCAACGCCACAACAAACAATTGTCCATAGACTTTGTACAACGGATAGCATCGTGTGTTGTGAAAACCCGGAAATACAGTGGCAATCGTGCGTAAGGCTCATTTGCATACACGCTGCCGACGTACAGACTAATAGAGCGTCTCCGTACAGCGATTCGGAGACCACTGATTGGTGCATCGCGTAGATCACGTCATAACCATGTGGTCGCCAAAACAGTGATACAATATCCAGTCACGTTGTCCGAAACCCGGAAGCGATTTTTCGACGCATTAGGGTTACGAAAAAAAAAAATCGCAACCCGGAAGCTGATTGACTTTCTGCCCGTTGCAATAGACTCTCCAGATTCCAACCTACATACATGTATACGATGCCATATTGACGCTAATTTGTAAGATTTTGACGGAAAAACAAGAAGTAATCGAAATTCGCTTACATGTGCAGTATCGGTGAGAAAATAGATTCTCCGAGGTTACCTATCATAATTCATATAAAATATAGGAAAGTGAAATTCTAGGTCAATTTTGGTACGAGGTGATAGAGAATTGCATGCTTGTTTATGTGGGGAAATGGAAGGATTGCACTGCGTATGCTCACTATATTTTCATTCATAAATTGGCTCTTGGCAGTGGCTGGGTGACGTCATGTATCGATGCATCGATGTTCGATCGGCGCAAAGCCATCGAACACCGGTTTCTGAAAAAATCGATATGACTCAGGCTTAGTAAAAACGATGGCGCCGTAAGCTCATCGCAGCGCTCAAGTGCTGCAATCCAGTTATGCCTAATTAGGTCACGTAAGACCCTTTTATTGCTGACACAAATCATCATCTTAATCAAGTTAGGTACAGTTAAACGCACTTTGTCGAGTACCAAAGAGTGTGAATTTACCTTGCCATAAGATCTTCACCCATTCGATCTGATTCCCAGTTTGTCTACAAGTAGAAAATAATATTTAGGGTCAGGGGTAAAGATTAAGGGTCTGGATTCATATTGCGGCCTAAAATTGGGGTAAAAGTTTTTAAAAGTGTATATGATCTTAAATGAAGATTGCCAGGAAGAATACAAATCAAACAGGGAATTGGCCAAAGAAAGTGGATCACATGAATAATTTTATAGACTGTAAATTGTTCACCACACATGTCACCCACAAGTTCTTTTCTGCCATAAGCATCCTGAATTATTAATGAAACTGTGATGCCAGTTGCTAGTGGATTAACAGGTATCACAATGGGTATCGTTGTGCTTTTAATGAATTACCACAAATGTTTAGGTCCAAATTTATACAAAAGGGACATTTCATTAGATATTCAAAGGATTATTTTCATTGCAAGAATAACAACTTATAAAATGTCAGAAACCCTGTTTGTAAAAGAAAATCATATCATTTGGCTTTATGATGCATAAATTTCAGCTTCATCCAAGTTTTGACACATTTTCAACTGTTTTCCAAAAGTGTAAACAAAAAATGGGACGAAAGAGAACCGGGCCATGTTGCATGAAACTTGAAATCAATGGTAACTCTGCCATCAATGCTACCTACCATGGTAATACCACTCAACAGCCGATGAAATGAAAGGTTTCCATAGAAGATTCTACTGCAAGCAATGGTAAGATTTATGCAACAGGTCTCTGACCTCACAGCCCAGAATCCAGCCTAGACACACAAAATTCAGTTATGTCAACTCAAGGGGCTCTAAAACAGAAAGTACAGTACAGGGAGCGAAAGGGGGGGGGGGGGGTGCAACTCCAGTTATTGAATATACTTTGTGATTACAAAACAAACTGCTGATCTGCATCCTAATCTGTCCCAAACAGGTGAGTCCATCACCCAAAAATGAAGCAGTGTTTGAACAATGATGGAAAATAAATAGCACTGTTGAGTCCACAATAAGATAAGCAAACACAACTATGGTGGCCTTAAATGTCAAAGCTGGCCTGCTGTTTGATATTGAGGCTTTATTAGCAAGTTATCAATCAGTTTAAAGACAGGGTGTTGCTTTTGCAGGTCACAACAATAAATTTGGTAACAAAAAATTGTTGAAGGCAGAGTATTCATTTTGAAGTTGAATTTAATTCAAATGCTGTAAAATTACTACAAGAACTTCCAGTACAGCTCACAAATGTTGGTCTAGTCCATGAAACATGAAACATATCAGTGATGTAGAATCAAAATAAAAAAAGGAGAAAAAACTACCTTCCTTTAAAATCTGCTCCTCAGAATCTTAAGCTGTATCCACATATCAGGAAATCCGTTCAAATGTACATTCATGATTTCACTCATAAAACATTGACAGCACACCCTTTTAATTAAGCCTGAGTCATATCGATTTTTTCAGAAACCGGTGTTCGATGGCTTTGCGCCGATCGAACATCGATGCATCGACGGCACATTAACAAATTGTGTACAACGGATAGCGGAGTGCGAACGCCAGCGGTCGTGTACATTTTGCGTATTACATGACGTCATTCAGCCACTGCCAAGAGCCAATTTATGAATGAAAATATAGTAAGCATGCGCAGTGCAATCCTTCCATTTCCCCACACAGTATTCCACCAAAATAAGTGTGCAATTCTCTATCACCTCGTATCAAAATCGACCTAGAATTTCACTTTCCTTTATTTTATATGAGTTATGAAAGGTATTTTCGGAGAATCTATTTTCTCACCGATATCGCACATGTAAGCGAATTTCAATAACTTCTTGCTTTTCCGTCAAAATCTTAAGAATTAGCGTCAATATGGCATCGTGTAAGTTGTAACGTGTAACGTGCACAAAGTCAATTGGCTTCCGGGTTTCGGACAACGTGACCAGATATCGTTATCGCTATCGATTAGCGACCACGTGGTCATGACATGATCTACGCGATGCACCAATCAGCGGTCTCCGAATCGCTGTACGAAGACGCTCTACCAGTCTGTTGGCAGCGTGTATGCAAATGAGCCTTAATGAGCGAACTTACGCACAATCGCCACTGTGCTGTTTCCGGGTTTTCACAACACACGATGCTATCCGTTGTACACAGTCTACAGACAAGTGTTCGTTGTGGCATTGCGCGGTATATAGTAGTGAACGAAAAGAAGCCAAGTATGTAGTAGCTGCTTGATCATCGAGCGACCAGTTCGTTCTCTTGATGTGCTACCTTCAAAACTCACAAAAGAGAGTAGGAACCAAGTAAGCAAATTAAACTAATTAAAAAATATTAAGATAAATTGTGTATAACAGGACTATCAAACAAAAGATTTTGTGCTTTCTAGTCAATTTGGTAATTTCGTCGATGCATCGAATTCATCAAAACGAAATCGGAGTTCGACTTCTTCGATCGAACACCGGCTTAATAATCGATTCGACTCAGGCCTACTTTTAATAATGGAAAAAATGATGAACAGAATGCTTTTTACCCTCCACTTCCTCATGTATGTCATTCCGTGACCTCTGAAATAAAATCCTTTCATTATGTCATCCTTTTGTCAGGTTAAAGTAATGGTTTCTAAGCCCAAGGTTGAGTACATAAAACATGAATGCATGAAAAAGATCCATTTTACATTTTACGACCATGTATTGCTTACCAGTGTATTGTATGCTTAGTTGCTCACACGTAACTATCCAAACAGGATCTCCCTTTCTATTACGTCCTTTCCCTGAATTGGGCATGGAGCATCCCCCCCCCCTTTTGTCTCCCCCCCCCCCCCCTTCCCTACCCCCTTGAATGGGGTATAACAGACAGCAGGGTACAATACATTAAAGACAGCCCTTTTTCAGATTACCACAAAACCATCGAAACATTGGCAAAACATATAGAGAAGTGTTAGCAAGCTCTATATTCACAATTTGAAACTGATACGTAGTGTAAAATTCAAATAATGCACGTAAACAACGTCTGATTGATAGTCTTTACCTCAGGCTCTTAGCAGTTTGTGTTGAAATGTCTGCTTTATTGATTAATCTGTTTATTGAATTATAAAACGCATTATGAAATAAATTGTTATATGGAAGGAATCATCTCCAAAGTTTGGAAGTTACTCATAAAATTAGATTTCACACACGCATAATAACCACATAGATACTGTAACAAAGACTAATACTTTTTTCGTGGTACGAAAAAAGTAGGTTTGAAATTTAACGGGTGAAATTTTTTACATATACAGAAAGCTTCAACATGCTATATTCTTAGAAATGGTCTTGAATCACACTTTCTTCAATTTACGATCGTGATAGACGATTTCAAATTTTAAGCTTGCAAAAGGGACGGACAATCTTTAACATTCATGGAATCTCCTGGAAGTGTCAGATGTACAGAATAAGTAATTCCAATTAAAACAAGCTAAAGGAAAATGTTAATTACAGAAAAATGGTCCAACGGTCCCTTGTTGAAAATGTGTTCATAGCTACCTGCATTATAATGAAAATCCTTTGAAAGATAAGTAGTTATAACTTATGATCTTTTGTAATTTCAGTTTTGTGATAACTTATGATCTTTTGTAATTTCAGTTTTGTGACGTCAGGTGTGAGGTGCTCTCCCATATGTTGCATGCTGTATGGTTCCTTAAATTGCTCTTTTTTCTGTTTTTGATAAATGACTATTTTTTAATTCATAGAGGAATGTGTGTGTGAGAACATGTTTCTAATTATGTATCAAAGACACAAGTAAAAGATGCATATATTTGATAAAAAAAAAAACACAACATACAGGAGAGCACTTTGTTCTTGTAATGTTACTGATTCATGAAAACCAATAGAAGTGATACAAAAACCATGGCATCATAACTGAAGACACCCCCCCCCCCTTTTTTTTGCTTTAAACATGACCTTAATTCCCTTCCTTCACACTCTCTGCTTTGTGTGTTTACCTTCAATTAAAACCTACATGGCCTTTCAAAATATTTGTTTATGGTTGATGAATAGTGCAGACACCTTAAAGGTAAAATATCACTGTTGCAGACAAGCACAAAACATTTTGAACATTTCATGAACCACTATGGCACTGTATACTATAGGCCGTATTTATCAACTTTTCAGAAATTTAAACGCGTTTCCAAAGGCCTTTACAAACGCGTTTATCAACTCGATTGCCCAGGTCGAAAACCGGCTTTGTCACCGAAAACACGTGGTTTAAAGCCGTTTCAAAACAGCTTTGCGTTTATCTCGCTTCTTTAAACACGTTTCTGGCTCGTTTAGGAGCATACAAATTTGGTTGTTTCAAAACAGCTTTCCAAACCCCGTAATCAAAACACCTTTGCGTTTATCAGCCCTCTGAAACGCGTTTAAAAAAAATTTAAACGCGTTTGGAAACCTTAATTCTACCAAAAAAAGAGTTGATAAACATGCCCATAGATACTATAGAAGAAGTTTGTGATATATGAAATGTAACAAGCGACCCACAATTCAAATAAGCATGACTCCTGAATAATTTCCTGTATGGACAGTAGCCGACAGGCTATGAATAAACTTCAATTACTTTATGGGATGCAATAAAGATATTATCTCTTAGGTCACTGCAGTTCCTTGGGAGATGTTAATATCCTAACTGGACCC
Organism: Arbacia lixula; assembly: GCA_963669155.1. Classification (NCBI taxonomy): domain Eukaryota; kingdom Metazoa; phylum Echinodermata; class Echinoidea; order Arbacioida; family Arbaciidae; genus Arbacia; species Arbacia lixula. The sequence continues at coordinate 16,735,780 of OZ022597.1, forward strand.
CAAAATCCCCTAAATCTAACCGTGAGCAACTGATTAAAGAAGGTGGATACATCCTTTAAGGATGTCCCTTTGCAAGTCAAAAATATAAAATTTTGTAAGAACTACAGAAAAATGAAGAAGATACTGTGCTAGAATTTCCCTCCTATTAGTATAACTGGAAACTGACTTCCGGCAAAATTACAGTGATCAGAGGATTTTGAGGTTTTGGGCTGGTCGTTCAAAACAAATACTGGTAGCCTAGAGACCGGAGACCGTTGTGCGCTATGATTCACACATGTCCACTCCACAATGCATGCGTTCAATGGGAGCAAAGCCCACATATCGGGCTGACAGGGACAATACGATTATGAGTGTAGACTATACTCTCTGCGGTTCAAACGTTACCAAGGATACACTTTCACTTTTTTTTAAAGTGTTCATGAAAATGGTCGTGAACTGTGAGATTTGACACACTTTATTGTGAGTGGTACACTGCTGATTCCTGCCGAGTTTCATGACTTTTGCAAATGAGACATCCTATCTTTAAAGGAGGTGGATAGCTCCTTTAAACCAGAGCCAATCTTCACCAACATGTATGGAGCCTGCTGTACCTATTAGGCTGGCGATAATGATGCTCAATAAATCATATCAGCTTTTGGCTCTGCTCCTAAACAGATGCTATGAATAAATGCTTAAAGATTGTCCGTCCCTATTGCAAGCTTAAAATTTGAAATCGTCTATCGCGATCGTAAATTGAAGAAAGTGTGATTCAAGACCATTTCTAAGAAAATAGCATGTTGAAGCTTTCTGTATATGTAAAAAATTTCAGCCGTGAAATTTCAAACCGACTTTTTTCGTACTACGAAAAAAGTATTAGTCTTTGTTACAGTATCTATGTGGTTATTATGCGTGTGTGAAATCCTAATTTTATGAGTAACTACCAAACTTTGGAGATGATTCCTTCCACAGAACAATTTTTTTCATAATGCGTTTTATAATTCAATAAACAGATTAATCAATAAAGCAGATATTTCAACACAAACTGCTAAGAGCCTGAGGTAAAGACTATCAATCAGACGTTGTTTACGTGCATTATTTGAATTTTACACTACGTATCAGTTTCAAATTGTGAATATAGAGCTTGCTAACACTTCTCTATATATTTTGCCAATGTTTCGATGGTTTTGTGGTGATCTGAAAAAGGGACTGGCTGTCCTTAAGTAATAAGGGTTAGGTAACTACGTGTTGCACAGCTTACTACACAAAGGACGTAAGTTACCTTTGTACATTGCTTGCCTCTGTACCATTCTGCCACCCATTCCATGCTTAACCACAGACTATATCTTTAAGCTTTTCTAGCCTTGGTCCGAGGCTGTGAGGTGCATGGACACAAACCAGTCTGTCAACAACTATGTCTGGTAACATAGACTATGCCCTCATGATGTCATAGCTCCTCTGGCTTCTTCCCTCTTCCCCTATTAGAGGATGGGATTGGGGCATACTCTGTCTCACCAGACATAGTTGTTAATAGACTTGGTTCATGCAAACTTTTACATTATCACTCTTCTGTCAAACCTAAACTCATGAATGTGTATACTTGTTCACAGCATTCCATTCTAGACATCCAAACCAATTCACAACACCTCTCACTGTAGCCTGCGCTCCAGACTGTTATACATTTATAATACCAACTGATAAAATAGAGTCTGGTACTCAAAGACTAGTCACTGCATTATTCTCCTTATTTCTCAGTCTGACTTGCACAAGAACGAATTGAGAATGATTAGTCTACTGCAGCCAGACTTATTGATTGTTGTAGTTTGGATTAATAATTCCCAACAGCCTGGAATACAGGCTATCTCACTCTACAGTTACTGTAACAATGCCCAGGGATAAGAGGACCTGGTGTGGAATAGTGGGACAACAAATTTACCAAATGGATTTCACTCTTTGCAGAATATATCTCTCCCACTTAAACCCTCATGTTGCTCCTTCGCTAGATCCCCTTTTTTCTCTCCTTCTCTTATTCAATGTATGTGTGTGGATTACACACTTATAGGGGAGGTGGAAGTCCCTGCTTATAGTGTGTACTTGCTGGTCAAGCTATTTGTGTGTGTGTGTGGGGGGGGGGGGGGCAGGGGGATAGGGGGGGGTTGTAGATTGTAGTTTCAATTGTAGTGTATGCCATCTTTATAAGTAACCTGTTTCAGCCAGTCATTTGCTTCTCCATCTTCTCTCTCCATCTCTCTCGCTCTCAGGAGTTGTTCATTGTTTATAGTCCGCACTAAGTCGAGAAACGTTTTATAGTGAAGTTAGCTCGGGTCTGATGCGGACCTGGTGCGGACCTGACCCTCCTCTCAGCCAGCACTAACTGAAGCTCGGGCTAAATATTTTTCAACCTTTTATAGTGAGAGTTACCCCGCATTAGGTCCGGACCTGATGCAGGGTAACTTTCACTATAAAAGGTGTATTAAAAGCACTTGTAAATACTTTTCTAAAAAGAACAGCTCTAGGCCCTTGGGTCATGATGGAGTGTGCAGTCTCTAGTACTGGGACCAGCGCCAACATTTATCTTCAAATTGAAAGTCCAGCCAGAAAGCTTGTTTACAACACATGGCCCAATTGCTCTCTTGGTGGACTGCTGAATATTCATGAGTCAGGATAAACAGAAACTTAAGTATTGCTTTGAGAGTTCTGTGACTTTAAGGTAAACCATAAATAGCCTGGATACATATTCACGAAACAGTACTGTGCCTAGAAGGTTGCTAAACTGCATACCAGCTAGGCTAGTATAGTTTCACGAATATGGCCCCTGGTGGGTTGCACAGACTCTAATTCGACACTTTCATTCAATTTACGATGTCTTGAATAAAGAATATGTCACATTCGTTTACTGTAGTCTCATAATGCAAACTCTTCTGAATGTTCTTTACAAAGGACATATGGGTATGTGCCCACACATTACCTGGTGGTTAGGTCTGATATGACTGCTGCCGAACACAGCGCCATCTATAAACAAAACCGTGCCACAAGAGCTCAGTTAAATGGGTCTTTAATTCAGGCCGATCCTACCATTGGTGATGGTGTGAATGTGACCACTGTGTATGAAACAAGCCACTTAGGGCTGGAGTTTTTGTGGTTCCAGTCCGCCAATTTTGAGTAGACGGAGGAGATCACCTCGCCTTGCAAGATCACGATAGCTTCATAGCTGAGCAATGGCTAGGATAGGATACATGCTGTATATGGTTTGTGTGGACACACAGAATAAGGAATGCTATCACAACAAGGTCTGAGCTCAGAGGCTAAGCATTGCTATCGTGACAAGGTCAGTGATCAAAGACTAAGCACTGCTATCACAACAAGGGTCTGGAATGATAGTCTAAGCATTGCGATCACAATAAGGTCTGGGATGATAGTCTGAGCATTGCGATCACAATAAGGTCTGGGATGATAGTCTAAGCATTGCTATCACAATAAGGTCTGAGCTAAGAGGCTAAGCATTGCTATTACAACAAGTTCTTGTTGTGATAGCAATACTTAGACTGTCATCCCAGACCTTATTGTGATAGCAATGCTTTTTCTTTATTTTTGTCAATCTTTTTTTTCCTTGCTGATAATTTTTTCTTATTGTAATTGTGATATTTTTTGCAATAATAAACATTTACATAAAAAAGGTGAAAAAGTCCCATTTCTACATAAAAATTAGCAGGTGTTGGTCAGCTTGGATCTTCAATGTGAATGGGGCGTCCACCGATGAGTGGCCTCGTATGGTGAGCGGCATCCACTTGTTACAAGTGTGTACCCATGACTTCACACCTCCAAGTGTCACTAAATGATCATGACAGCACAGAGGAGCGATCCTACGGGGAAGAGACATGATGCTAGGCTACTTAACAGGCAGCAGCTATTGAAACAAGTGTAGATATCAACATCATTATCTTCCTCTCTCTCCAATTCCACACCCCCCCCCCCCCCTTCCCAGTTCCCACACACACATTTATGGACATTATGCATGTCCATGTCTTTCTTTTTCATGGCCAAAAATAATTCCCCCCCTCCTCGTTACCACTCTTTTTGCTAATCCTAAGGCTCCTTGGAAGAGGAGTCTATAACCCCGTTCATATACACCGCCTATCCGCGAAGAAGGCGCAACATTTGCGGCAATTTTGCCGATGCATTACCGATAGCTGCGTATATGAACGGGAATCGCTCAAATAATGCGGTATTTGCTTCCTCCTTTTTTGCGCTTATTTTGCGGCTTTTTCGCGGATCGAGACCTAGTAATAATACCGCAATATTGCGGTAAGCGAATCTTATAAACTGCGTCCGCAAAATAGGCGTAAATGTTGCGCCTTTAGCATCGCGCCCTGGCCTGTTGGTCGCTAATCCTACCGCTCGTATGGCTGAGCGGAGCATGTTTGGAGAGAGTCCAGCTGTCCAAAACACCGCAACATTACGGCTTTTGGGGGTGTATATGAACGGTGCTTTTGCGGCTCGCTGGAAACTTGCTTACCGATGTGCATCGGTAATAATAGCGGTATATGGTATATGAACGGGGCTTATGAGACTGTAAAGACCACCACTGTTAAATAAAACGTAAACTAGAATAAAAATAAAAATTGTCTCTCCTTCATTCTTAAAGTTGATATTCATAGAAAATCCAAAAATATAGCGATCCATATATTAATGGAAAGCTGAAAGTGTGTAGAAGTCAAATTTATTCATTATTTCGCTTATAAAATAACACAAAAGAAATAAAAACAGTTTTTGTAACGCATCTCATAATGCTACGAACCCTGCCGTTTGCCGTCCGCGAAAAGAGCGATTTTTGGTGACGTAAGGTGAATGGGCACGTAAGCCATCTCCAGCCGCTTCATTACGTGTTTTATACGTATAGCTCTAGTATATCGTCCTGACTAAACATACCATTTAAGGCTATATTTCACTGTCTTTTAGATTTTTCTTGTTAGTAACATTTGAGTAAGACTTGCACAAATCTAAGAAAAATAATCTCAGCAATAATAAAGTAAGAAAAATGAAAATATTCTGACCTTTATCGGGAGGTTTTACATTGAAATACGAAGTCGAGTCTACTGAATTTAATACGAGCTGTCGTTCGGAAAAGTTAGTTTTCTTGCACTTGTACGTTTTATAGAGGTTATGCCATCTAACGACCTTTCAATTAAGGCTTACAGATATCTCAAATAATGTTGATAGAATAAGAGATAATATAATCTAGATATCAAACACTCTATATAGACCCATTTATATTTTTCTCGAAAGATTTGTTGACGTTCAACGTCATACATACTGCAGTACGATTATGCACGCGCGCATACGTCATTATAGCCCATGCATATCGCGACTGCATATCGTACGGTATAGCCTTACTGGTGTATTCGCATTCCATGATTACAATGCATGCTCGCGATCGCACACGTTCACATGTATGGGTATTACGCATTTTCCTTTCATCAACTCTCTGCTCATCGTTCGATATTTCTGCTCGCAAGGGAAAGGGAAAGACAATCAACTGACAACAACTTTTGCATGTATGTACATTGTGTACTATACTTGTGGTCTCTTATTGCGCGAAATATAAACTGGTTTGTCAACATGAACGGTATCATAGTACATGTACATGTACATATCTGCATCGTAGTTTTAATCTCATACAATTTCATCAGGATTGTTGACGAACAATCGAGTCCTGTTCTTTTTTCTGTTTCGTCCCGGCCGACCGGTAGCTAGCTCGACTTTAGCGCTACTGCTATTGCTACGCTGAGCTACTGTACGGATCGGGCCCACGGTTATTGCAAACTCGCGCACTAAGTTTTGGAAAAAATAAATACCCTCTAGTCTAAATCATTTCAACTACATACCAATTTTCGGTGCTGTTTGGATCAAGCCTGGCATGATCCTGGTTGCCCCTTGGCCTAGCATCCCCGTAGTTTTCCATTTTTAGATCGAGATCGACATCTTCTTGAAGTTCAGGTTCTGGTTCATGCCAGTAAGCAATCTCTACAGCGTCCGTAACAACACCATTCATACTCGCAGCTTGAGCCTGAGGAGCGTTTGATTCATCATCAAAATCTCCCACTTCACCTTCATCGATTTCACTATCTGGTCCACTACTAGAGCTAATACTCTCGTCTTCAAGTTCTTCTTCAAAATTGTCGATTTCAAAATTTAAATCGAGGTCCAACTCATCCATTGTTGAAGTCTAAAAATTAGTTCAGTTCGCGAAACGTAATTTGCTGTTCGGTACGTACGCGAAAGCTGCACGTGACCGATTGTCAAATGAAATCATGGACATTCAGTTACGTCATGCACTGTGGCCTATTTTACGGGACGTAAATTGGGCAGATTTCGAGAGGGAATTTGAGTAGTTTTTGTTTGGATATTTCTGCGCTCCTGGTTTGTTTTAAAGTTTGGGATTAGCGTTATAATGATCATCAAGTCATAAACTTTACAATGATATCAAATTCAACCGTATTTAAAATCAATGAACATCAACTTTAATCTTATGTTTCAAATTTACCTTGGTTTCTCTTTCCAAACATTTTTTTTTTCAATTTTTGTGCGTTTTCTCCGCACCCCTTCTTCCCCGCAACGGTATCTCCTTTCCTGTTTCTTCAGAATTTCATCTTACCACTGTGACTGTTGCTCCCGCTTCCCCCCTCTACTATCTACTTTCTTTCAAATAAGACCCATCCCTTTCCCCCACCACTGCCACCCCAACACATTCCTCTTCCTTCTCATCAGTGGAAGGGAAGAGGACTGATATAGAAAGAGATAGAAAGAGATAGAGAGAGATAGAGAGAGAGAGAGAGAGAGAGAGAGAGAGAGAGAGAGAGAAAGAAAGATAGAGAGAGAGAGAGAGAGAGGGGGGGGGGAGAGAGGGGGGGGGGAGAGGAGAGAGAGGAGAGAGAGAGAGAGAGAGAGAGAGAGAGAGAGAGAGAGAGAGAGAGAGAGAGACGGGAAGGAAAATCGGGACATTGAAATTATATTAGTCACAGAGAGAAAGGGGAGAGAGATGGCACTCCAGTTGCCCCACCCTTCCTCCTCCTTCTTCCTCCTCCACACCCATCACCCCCTCCTATCACCCCCTCCTCTCACACCCCTCCTCCTCATCCACTACCTCTCCTTCCCCATCAGCCCCCCCCCCCCCCACCCCCTATCTACCCCACCCTTCTCACACCTGCACCTAGTTAGCAGGCACAACCCCTTGCCAGTGAAAAAGGAAGTCTGAATCAAATGGGTCTGAAGCTGCATAGCCTAGCTCTGATATGAGCATACACAACTGACAAGTCAAGGTAGTAGTAGTCTCATAATACAGACCACATGTACAGAGACTCACTGCAGTCTGTACTTGGAGACTAACCCATAAAAAATTTACTCCCTACCGCAGGCTAGACACAGTATACAAATAATCCGCTTACAAAATCTATGGGTGGTATGCCGGAACATTTCTTCCGCCCCAAGCCTACCGTGGCACAGAAAGCAACATGTCTCCCACCAGTGAATGGGAAAGAAGGGCAGGGAAGAAAGAGGGAAATACAAAGGAGAATTACACAATCGCCTCAAAATCTCAGAGGAGAACTTACACAAAATTTACAGGGTCTTTTGTGAACTTGATACCACGTAGTTCACAGAGCTGTGGACAGGAGTTTAAAAAAAAATCCCAAATGGATTTTTCTCATGGCCAGAAAGCTGCAATCCTAACTGCGGTGTCTTGAGAGAGGCATTAGAACTCCCAGGTGGATTTTAAAGGCCAGGTTTTTCCAGTCAGGTTAGCTGAAGCTAATATCCTGTTAGATAGTCCATTATCACAGGACTCACATGGATTGGTCAACCATATCGGACATTGGAGAGTGAGATGGAGAAAAGTCAGGTGGAAATCGGTTTGAAATTCCAAAGAGAATGTTGGGAATGACGTTATCATTAGCATCGCATAAACAGCAAGCACTGTGTTGTGAGAACTCTTGCCCAACCATTCCTTCCTCCTCTCTTTCTTACCCTCTTCCCTCCATCTCTTTCCTCCCTTAGCCTTTCTCCTCTCACCCTCCCCTCATCTCCCCTCTTTTATTCCCATCCTCTCTTACTCCTTCTAACATTCCTCCATCTTTCTCTCTCCTTCCTTTACTTACTCTCTCTTACCCTTCTCCCTCCATTTATCTCCTTCCTTTACCCTTCTCCCTTTTACCCTCCCCCATCCTCTCCTCTCTTTTCAACGCTTCTTCCCTTCATCTTTCAAACCTTCCTCCACCTCTCTCTCCTTCATTAGCATTTCTCCTTTTTACCCTCCTCCCTCTCCCTCTCCTCTTCCTTTACCCTTTCCATCTTACCCTCCCCCTTCATCTCCTCTCTACCCCTCTCTCCCTTCTACTCTCTAACCTTCCCCCCTTCCTCTTTTCATTCCCTACCCTTTCTCTCTCCTACCCTCCTCTATCCATATTTGTTACTCTCTTGTTGTGTTATAATTATATCCATCTTTTGAGCCACCTCCCTCAATCCTACCCTCCACCCCCTCCATATATTTTCCTCTCTTGTTGTGTAATAATTACATCCATCTTTCCCTCTTTGCCACCTCCCTCAATCTATTTCCCACTCTTGCTGTGAGACCATTATCTCCATCCTTCTCTCTTCCACTCCACCCTCCATCCTTCTCTCTTCAGTGCTCAAACTCCACATGCCTCACCATGCTGCCTCTCTCCCTCGCTGCACCCAGAATCCCAACAATCTCTCCATCTCACTTGTAGGTAAATCTTATGCCCATACTAATCATCCATTATATCAGTCAATTACTTGAGCAAATAGCTTGCCTGACCTTCATTCATTAGCATCATTCCTGTCTCCTCACTGCAACGCTATGCTAGAGCAAAGCAGGCAATTAATTCAATTGCTGGAATAAAGAGAAGGGAGGTACAAGGCGGATTCATCTGATTTAAGCTGTCCTAAGATGGAGAAACAGAGATTGGAGAAGAAAAGAGGGGGGAAGAATGGAGAGGAGGAGTGGTAGGCTGCGTGAGACAGTTGGGAAGAGTGGGGTGAGGGAGGGGGAAGAGTGGGGGGAGGGAGGGGGAAGTGGGAGGGGGAGGGGAAAGGGGGGAGATGGGAGGGGAGGGGTGCTGGAAGAGGGAAGGGGGGGGGGAGAGGGGGGACGAAGGGAGAAGGGGGATGGGGAGGGAGAGGGGACGGGAAGTAAGCAAGAGAGAGGCATAGAGATATATGATAGAGAGATGGAGAGAGGGTCAAAGAAGCAAAGAAATAGAGAGACAGAGAGAGGGGTGGTAGGCGATGTGAGACAGTTGGGAAGAGTGGGAGGAGGGAGGGGAAGGGGGAGGGGGAAGGGGGAAGAGGGGGGAATGGGGGGGGGGGTAGGGGGGAAGGCAGGGGGGTAAATGAAAGAGGAAGAGGAGGGATGCAAGGGGAATGGAAGAAGAGGAAAGGGAGATAGGGAGAGTGGGGGGAAGGAGAGAGAGAGAGAGAGAGAGAGAGAGAGAGAGAGTGAAAGAAAGAAAGAAAGACGAAGATTGGAGTGAAGGAGGGTGTGAACGCATAGGCAAAGAGGAAGTAGTAATGAGGTAGAAGCAATGTTGAGCTACCAATCCCCGCTCATTCAATTCAGTAATCTGTATGGTAAACAGTCTAGATGAACCACACCACATAATCATGTTAATCCAAAGAACCATTTTATTAGAGAGAGTCAGGAAGGCATTCATTGGCCTCCTGATCACCTGCTGTAGAAGGCATTGAAGCAGAGGAGATTTCAAAAAAAAGGTGTACAAGACCCACAGGATGATTTCATCAGAGTTTACAGAATGATTCTGTGATTATTTGTCTGTATAATTAAGTATGTCATGTTCTTTTAATGGAAAATAAAGTGAACTGAACTTAACTGAAGAATAACTTAAAGGGAAGGGTTAGTTAGCATTAAGTCCAAAATCAGGATGAGGAACTTTCTTTTTTTATTCTACTTCCATTGTGGAGAACTCTTATCTAGCAATCTTGACACATGGAGAGTTGCCCCATAATGATATTTTTTAATGAAATTATCACAATCTTAAGCAATATCACCCATGGTTACAGAAAACATAATCACAGAATGGCAGTTTATATTTACCAGTAGAATGGCATTAGATTGGAGCAAAGCTTTATATTGTAAATTGTGGTATTCAATAACAAAAAAAATTGTGACCACTTTTAACTTGTAATTTATCTAAACTTGTAGTAACAGCTGTCTATTCTTTCTGCACACACACCTGCATAAAGACCTTCAAGATAATCCCTTAAACGCTGACCCAAACACTAATCCTATTCCTAATTCTTAACCTAGGCCTGTAAACTTTTGCGCAGTCCAACAAAAAACAAAATAGTTCTCAGTCACTCTCACAGTGACCCGCATTAGAAATATCTATGTCTATGCAGGTCTTTCCCTGCGAACTCAGTTCCTATCCATAAGGGTTTCTGGTAAGCAGGTACATGAGCCTTTGTGGAAAATGTACAACTCACACACAGAAAAAAGATCATCCAAGTGTCTTAAAAAGTACAATTAGAATTGGACCTACATATACTCGTAGTGGTAGGATAGTGAAACATCCGGTTTTAGTCAACTTGTAAATAATGTGTATTATAAATGTTACCATCTATTTTATATATTCTCACTAGTCAGTTGTATTCATGTTCAGTCACATTCTTCATGCGTGTAATTTTGTACATTATATAATTATTTATTGTTGTTCTGTGAAATTAACTATGTAGTATGTTCATGAATTGTATTCGCAAGTCTGTTATACATTATTTTGTTATTTATGTTTGTTTGTACTCTCATACCCCGAGAGGGGGTCTTTAGCGTCAATAAAATTCTACCAAAAAAATTCTGCAAATTCTACACACACCCCTTGTACTCAAAGAAGGCATTCATCTGTCAACTGATCCATTACAATATACATCACATTTTTTAAAGGGAAGGATAGGGAAGTTTGAAAAAAGAAAAGAAAACTAAAACAAACTTTTAATCAAATATGTGTGAAAGATGCAAGGGAACTCAAAGAACATGAGTTCCTTTTATATGGGGTAAATGTTATCTCTAAGACATTATATATTTTAGCCTAGAATCCATGGCAAATGCTCGTACAGCATACTATCATGCCCTCTATCAATGCACAGCATCTCATTAGTGATCACAAATCCTAGAGCATTTCCAACTCTGGGTAAATTGGCATCAGAGTGACTTCAAATTACCTGAAACATACTTTCAGTATAGGTAGCCAGTCCCACCCCATTTACTGTAACCTTACCTTTTTTGAAAGTGTATGTCCTCGGACACTTTAGATCCAACAAAACCTCTTGAAACTTCCCAAGAAAGCTCGCCAACGTCAGCTCAAATTCAAAGAAAGTCACACACTCAAGAGCTGCGACACCAAACGCAAGGAACTAGCACCTGATTTTGCACAAAATCAAATGAAAATCCTTGTATGTTATCCAGTTAAACCTTTCAATGACGGCAACTCGATACAACCCTTCCTCCAAAAACTGGACCGAAGCTGCAGAGAGGAGTTGTCAGTGCGGGAAGCTCACTCACGACTGACTCCCACAGCAAGCAATCCAGCGATCAGGCAGACAAACGCCAATTCACTAAACGGTTGGTTGCTGGTAGCAGAATGCTCTCTGCTGGGGTATCACACACTCACACTGTGTGGGAGGGTGCGTGTGTGTTGTCGCAGATGCAGGGCAAAGTGTCTCTGACCACCGACTGGCTGTTCCCTGCCCTTCTCTCTCTCTCTCTCTCTCTCTCTCTCTCTCTCTCTCTCTCTCTCTCCCTCTCTCTTCCTCTCTCCCCTCTTCCCTTCTCCCCTTCTCTCTCCCGCTCTCTCTCTCCTTCTCTTTATCTCTCTCTCTCTCTTTCTCCATATCTGTCTCTTTCGCTCTATCTCTCCCTCTCTTTCACACTCTTTCTTTCTCCCTCCATCTCCACTCCTCTCTATTTATCTTTCTTTCTTTCTTTCTTCCTCTCTCTCTCTCTCTCTCTCCCTCTCTCTCTCTCTCTCTTTGTCTCCCTCTACTTCTCTCTCTCCCATTCCTCTCCTTCTCTCTCTCCCCTTCCTCTCCTTCCCTCTCTCCCTCTCCCTCCCCCCCCCCCCCCCTCTCTCTCTCTCTCTCTCTCTCTCTCTCTCTCTCTCTCTCTCTCTCTCTCTCTCTCTCTCATTCAGGGCTGTCACAAAGCTACTGTAAGCAGCTTTCATGGCGCAGTGAATCTCAGCAAGCACGCTGAATAGCCTGACTAGCTTTGCACCCACTGATGGCATTCCTGTTCCACACTTGTAGGTTTCTCTTTGCTTCTTCTTTCTTGTCTTGATGATCGATCATGAAGAAACTGTGTTGACACTACACACCTTGATTTCAGTGCCTTACTTTAGTTTCACTTTGAGTAGTGTCGTCAAATTCTTTTTCTTTTATGTTGCGAATAATTTCTGCTCTTTCCTTTACAACTCTTTCTGCTCAGTGATGTTGATGCTCCTCCTCTCTTTCTTCTTCTTTCTTTCTTGTCTTCAGCATCCTTTCTATTCATCCCCCATTCCTATTATTCCTATTATTCCACTTTCTTTCTATTCTTTCCACTTTCTATTTTCCACATGCTGGTTCTCCTATCTCTGAATGTTCCTCTTGTCCTTTGCCAGTAAACAACCATCGATCTACATTCACAACATGTCAAAGAGGATTTTAGTGATCAAAAGTCCACACCAAAGTTTGATTTCATTCTAGTGAGAGTGTAGGACACTATGTAGCAATGAGATGTGTTACCAGTCAGTGTCCTGTACTAACAAACTATCATCATGCCATTAGTAACATCTATGAACTCTCTCTGATAGCAGTAATGAGAACCATGTATTCTACGATAGGATACATTATATTCCACATACTAAGAATGTTGCTATATGATTTGTCAAGAGTTGATCACGTGATAAAGCGTAGTTTTGCCCATCTGATCATCTGAGAAGAAAAGTTCGTTACACTCTAGGTGATAGTACTTTTTGGTTTCGCTGATCTCTTCACTCCTCTAAGTCTTAACGCATGATCAATATTTTGAGTACGCGCAAAATAAAATTATATTACACTCGGACTATCAATTGACTATAACGCATCCTAACGCGTGTTCCCCATGGCAGCGGCTTGGGTTTATGTAGAGAAGTAAACATTACTTTTTTTACGTCAAATTGTCATTTTTTGTATAGATAGTTGGTTTCAGATGTGGAATATAAAGCAAATAATCACCTTTTTTTTTTGGGGGGGGGGGGGTGTTTCAGGCAATGAGACAAATTATCACTTCCTCAACGATCTGAATGTATATGCTATCTTCGGAAAGATAGCTACATCCAGATCGACTCGGAAAAGATAGTTCGTCCCATCACCCTCACCAACGTTGATTATTTGCTTACTATCCATCAATTATTCACTAGTCTTTCCCTTGCCAGTCCATATTGTCTCTTCACTTAATTAGGCTCATATTAAATGTATGCGAACGATAAAAATGAAATTAAAATGATTGTTGCATGTAGGGATGAGACAAATGATACACTGTCATTGCCTTTAATAAGCAGAGAATCACAAATGGGTCTAGCGATACGAGACTCACATGAAAAGGAAAAATGAAGACACTGAAAATAGACTTCCATGTATACATTCATTGCAGTGTAAGTTGCAATTTAGTAAAATGTTGTATGTTGCAAGTAGCATTTCCAGGCTATTGAGCGTTTCATATATCTAACGTGTACCATTACATGTGATTAGAACATGTCTACACATAACAGAGCCTTTTAACAAGGCCTTTCTCATCTAATACACCACAAAACGGCTGGTGATATTAGCCTACACTACAGCTCAAAGGAATTGACATAGGGAAAGGGAGAGGGAAGGACCCACAGTTTTGAGCCACGGTATATTTTGTCCAGTTCAGCATGAAACATGATGCTTTTTAGGCTTAAGCATCGTGTTGCGGTTTAAAACTGTGGCTCCTTCCTTTTCTTCCCTATCCCTTTCCCTATATCAATTCCTTTGAGCTTGAGTGTAGCTAGCACATAGTGGATGTATAAGAGTCTTGACAGTTTTAACCCTCATTTTGGGTAAATCATTATTTTCTCATTGACTTACGAACACAAGACCTACACAAAAATCACATGAGTTCATTGGACTTTCCATGGGACTATGCTTCGATGGCATACCATAGCTCTTGTTATAAGCTCTATTATCCCTAAAACACTTAATAAATAGTTCCATCTATTCTCAAAGAAAGGACAAAAAGGAGTGCCTTTATACAAGCATAACTGCTGTTGTAGTTGTTGTTCTATTGTCACTAACTATTTAATTGAATGAAGAATTTCCAAGCCAGTCTCAAAGAAAGTTTTTCACGTCATCAGAGAGGACAATAACAACGCCTTTATTGAAAGGGGCAAATTAGGGCGAGGAATAAGTCTTGATTTCGGTGTGTTTGTTGTTTTCCGTTTCCCATATCCCCTTTAATCCTGTCTTAAGCTTAATCCAGCCTAGCTGATCTGGTCCACTTAGTCCACAGAAGAAACACATCCACTCAACCGCATCACTGGCTGTGTGTGCCACTGCTACTTTACATCATTCTCTCTCACCGTAACACTTAAAGGGCATATACTGTACTGGGAAGGTAAAAAAGCTTTCAAAATGTAATTGTTAGCAATCTTCTTGCCAATGGTCTTAAAGTCATGTATTGTCTATTTTAGAAGCTTGCTGACAGTTATTTGCCCTCAAATGATCTACATTTGGAGCAATGAGTGATTAAATCACAAATCATCCAAATGTTCGGGCCGAACATTTTGAGGATTTAATCATTATTCATTAATTACTCCATATGTGGATCATGTAAGGGCAAATAACTTTCAGCAAGCTTCTAAAATAGACAATACATGAATTTAAGACCACTGGCAAGAAGATTGCTAACAATTGCATTTTGAAGGCTTTTTTGCCTTCCCAGTACAGTACATGCCCTTTAAAGACAGCCAGTCCCTTTTTCAGCTCACCACAAAACCATCGAAACATTGGCAAAACATAAAGAGAAGTGTTAGCAAGCTCTATATTCACAATTTGAAACTGATATGTAGTGCAAAATTCAAATAATGCACGTAAACAACGTCTGATTAATAGTCTTTACCCCAGGCTCTTGGCAGTTTGTGTTGAAATATCTGCTTTATTGATTAATCTTTTTATTAAATTATAAAACGCATTATGAAAAAAATTGTTCTTTGGAAGGAATCATCTCCAAAGTTTGGTAGTTACTCATAAAATTAGGATTTCACACACGCATAATGAACATATAGGTACTGTAACAAAGACTAATACTTTTTTCGTGGTACGAAAAAAGTCGGTTTGTAATTTAACGGCTGAAATTTTTTACATATACAGACAGCTTCAACATGCTATATTCTTAGAAATGGTCTTGAATCACACTTTCTTCAATTTACGATCGTGATAGACGATTTCAAATTTTAAGCTTGCAAAAGGGACGGACAATCTTTAAAGGAGAGGTCAATCCTTACAAAAACTAGCAGTCAGTAGTAACAAACAAAACATATCATTGCATTTTCTTTCTCTACAGCAAAGTATAACAGCAACATTTTTGGAAAGAACATTCATTATTTGACTATCATCTCTCTCGCTCTCGGGGGTGCAAATCTTCAACAGCTTGTATAAATGCACTAAACATATCTAACTCTTAAAAGCTTTCAGGCGTCGTACGCAGGATATACGTGTCGTACGCAGGATATACGAGTCGTACGCAGGATATCCCTAGCACGCTGCCATATTGCGTACGCCGTGTGTTCAGTGCAAAATGCACACTTACCTATGTGTATTGTTTCTCGGGCACTTACGGATTTACCCGCCTGGTTAGATTGCACGATCTTTAACGAAGCTAAACCTTCGGCCCTGATCGTGGCTAGCCATTTCGCTGCATGCCGCATACATGCGTTAAGTTCGCAAGTAAGCGTAGCAGCTAAATAGTGACGTCATCCCACAAAAACGTGTGAAAGCCTTTCAGAGCTGGACAACTTTTTGAATGCTTTCATAGCCATATCCTCACACAAGAGGAACAAGCAAGCTACCTGTGAACATTAAAGATGGCCCATCCCTTTTACAAACAACTGCAAACTTCATGAAAGTTTGCACATATGTAGCAAGTATCTTTGGGATACCAACTGTGAAATTATAAGGTCAGAGGTACTATAACTCCCGTATAATAAATTAAAATCTAACTAGTTTTCACTGAGATTCGACTATTTTCGTGGTACGAAAAAAGAAGCTCGATCAATTATCGAAGATTATACCCTCAAAACCGAATATTACGCTTTGTCGGTTCCAGGGAATGGTCATATAGCCACTCTCTTTCAAATGGTGCCAAAGTCGGGGAATTTTCAGAATTTAGTCAGCAAAAGGGACGGGCTACCTTTAATCTGAGTTGGTGATGGTCAAAATGAAGGTGCCAGTACAAGAACTACATTGGAACTTTTGATGACCCATGAGAAGTACATTTTGCAATATTTTGTAAAAAGTTCTCTACTGATAACTGTTTCTTAATGCATGGGATTGATTGGATTGTATAATGATAAGGTGGCCTGAAATTGTATAAATACCATGAAAAGATTCAGGAAAAGACGGTAATATATAAGAACTTTCCTCTAAATATAAGAACTAGAAATTGGTTTTAGTTGGAATAACAGGGAGGTGGTTTTGGACAGGTTGTCCCAAACCTACTGGTTCCTTAGACAGACCAGAGACCGCTGTCCGCATAAGTTCAATGCAAGACATTCCCGCCCCACCCCCACCCCCATCGACCAGACGCATTGTACCCTGACAGGGGCAATACGATTATGAATGTAGACTATGGTCGCTCCAAAACGTAAAACAAGGAGAGTTTTTTCACTTTTCCTGAGAAGCTCTGACTGTGAGATTTCATACACATACTGCTGAGCTTCATGACAAAACAGGGATTTTCAAACATAAACAAGGATAACTTTTCACTTTTCCTGAAAATGTTTGTGAAGCTTTGACTGTGAGAATTCATACACATTATCTATAGGGTATACTGCTGATTCCTGCTGAGTTTCATGGCTTTTGTATACAGGCTCCCCTGTCGTTTAAACCTTCAATACGGTGTCTATGCTGCACCATCTGTGGGGGCGAGGGAGCGAGAGAAGCTCAATATGTACTGTATGCATACTCAGGGCCAATACAGGATCGTTTTTCATTCATGCTGATTTATGATGACACCTGTAGATAGTCTAGGTGCCCCAGGTCATTTATCATCGTTACTATCACCCAGCTTCACTGCTTAAAGGAAAACCTTGGCTTGCTGGATAAAGCTAAAACATGCGGCCACAATGTGAAATTGCAGGTCAATATCTTAAACCTCCTCCAAGGATATTGATCAATGTCCAGCCATCCGCTGATACAGATGTAGAATTTGTGTGATCACGATAGTGTTGAAAAAAATCTTGTTAGTTGCCACATAAAAAGTTGATCCCATCGGTAATGTGGGTAATGTGGGCATTGCTCCATTCATATTTTATTACCAACCCAATATACATTCCTTCACATCTCTAACAGTTGGCTTTCCTGTTTTCCATATCTTTATTTCCCTCCATCTCTCTCTCTCTCTCTCTCTCTCTCTCTCTCTTTGTCATCCTTTATTTCTCTTTTGGCTCTATCCATCATCTTTCTCTATGTTCCTTGCTCTTGTTCCCTCTTTCTTTCCTTTTTTCTTTCTCCATTTCCTCTCCATCCCTCTTCCCTCCCTCCATTGTATTCCTCCTCTCTCCCATATTTCACCTTCTCTTCTCCCTCTCACCCCCACATTTCCTGTCCCTCTACCTTGATAGCTTATCTAACCTCAACATGGCCTAAACAATCACATCTTATTAACTATTCAGCTAAAATCATGACCACACAAAATAAGGTCAACAGAAATCAGCACATTATTGGGAAATCAACCTTCAAACAACCACAAATTAAAGCAGAGTAGTGCTCAATAATCAGCTTAAATATCTGTCAATGTAATTCACCACATTGGTTCAGACCTTCAACAAACTACTGTGTTAATCCTCTCATTACCAAGGGATAATTCACTGTGCTTTACATCAATGGTATCTTCATGTCTTGGTACTATGAGTGCTAATCAGCATAGTGGAGTGAGTTCCAGCCCTTTTGTCTCATTTTCTCATTAATTAGCCCAGTTCTTTAACCATAAAACCACAATATTTACTGATGCATGTCAATAAGCAAGTTCCCACGAGCCTAGTGTGGAACTTTGAAAACCCATGAGAAGTACATTTTGCAATATTCTGTAGAAAGTTCTCTACTGATAACTGTTTCTTAATGCATGGGATTGATTGGCTTGTATAATGATAAGGTTGCCAAAATTGTATAAATTATATAAATACCAGTTTCCCATGAGCCTCTTAAAACACTGCTGATATACACCAAAAAAGCCATGTACATACACTAGAAAAGCCATAATAGTGCATTTTGTAATACCGTTGACTCCTCCCAATATCCCTGGCTCGAGCAAACACGTACTGATGGCAACATCTTCCTCAAAGCAATACAAGCATTGCAATTAGCGAATCACATTCCAGATGCCACAACATTTACTGCCATTTTGCAGACGCAGCTTATTGAATTCACTTACTGTAAAATTACGGTTTTTTTCCTAGGCCTCCAGCTGGAGCATAGCAAAAATGGAGGAAACTAATACCGCGTTATTTATACGGAATTGACAAAATTGCTGCACATATTGCACTTACTTTGCAGATGGTTGGTGTTATATGAACTGGTTGAGTAAGGGAAGTCAGCTAATGGGAATATATTTCATCAAAGTTGGTAACTGGTATTTGGAATTAGATGTAGGTAACGTAGGTATAGGTAGTCTGACTACAAAATTGGCAGCAACAGTTGACTGAGAAATCAGGAATGTTAATTACAAGCCAGCATCCCAGGAATCTCGGCAATATTTGGCTACCTGCCTGCAAATGTGTATGTTGTTTTGGTCACT
This sequence comes from Arbacia lixula, assembly GCA_963669155.1. Classification (NCBI taxonomy): domain Eukaryota; kingdom Metazoa; phylum Echinodermata; class Echinoidea; order Arbacioida; family Arbaciidae; genus Arbacia; species Arbacia lixula. Next base: position 16,754,837 of record OZ022597.1, read on the forward strand.
TGGGGACCGTTTCATGAAAGTTGTCAGCACTGACAAGATGTCTTTCTCTGACAGTTACCATAGTAAAAGTCAGAGGCTAGTGTCTCTCAGCCAATCAAAACCAAGGATTTCACTGAAAGTTTTGGCACTGACTATTTAGTCAGTGCTGACAACTTTCATGAAACGCCCCCCTGATCAACAAACCATGATTAGTCAACACCAACCTTAACATTCTTGTGTGTGTTTTGTTTATATTGCTGTTGTATTATTTATAAAAAAAAATTGGCATGTATATTTGGATATATATTAATTGGGCACCTCCTCCTCCTTTCTGTCCCCTTCGAAATATTATCATCTCTTGGCTGACTATGTGTAACGACCATGAAAATCTGGAGGAATTCAAGAGGGAAATAAAAAAGGGGGAAATAAAATGGTCATAGTCACAAACTCACAATAGACCATTTTCGTGATTATGCATCTCATATTTTGTTCTTTCCAACAAAACATTACCAATGGTAACCCAAAATTGGCAACATGCTGAAAAGTTCAAATTTGCTCTTTTGCCAATTCAAAGGCCAAACAATGATCAGATTTGCTAAAAAAAAAGCTGTAGTCATGAATGAGTTAAAAGCTATGAGCGGTGAGCTGTACTCATCAAAACGCGGAAGAAGCCAAACGTACATGGCATAAGCTTTTCATTTTTCCATGCACGGAGTAGGCTCGTCTGGCCCGGCGATAAGCTACATGCTTGCTACTATAGCCTAGATGAGCGCTGTCGTCTCCAGCACTTGGCTCTTATTTCAATCTTTCTTCAATCGGGGTAAACCTCCTCATCCTGCCTCTAGGGCAGCAATGCCCATAATGTCCTCCTTTGTGGAAGCTGTCAGAAATTGGAGATAATCCCCCTGACCCTCTTTCAGGCTTTAATCCTCTTTTAATCCCCTATGAAGGGGAGTGCAAGCTCCCATGATGGCAAACAAAACAGGAGAGCAGCCAGCAATCATCAGGGGCGAGGGTTTAGAGTCGTTTACTAGATGCGGTCTGGAGAAGATGGAGGAGCAGTCACACGCAGCCAAGTGGTAGGAATACCAATGACGCATTTGTTCAGCAATTACAGGCTTGTGATCTCATTCTGTCATTAAATTAAAATGTTTTCAACGGTCCCCCTTTCTATTTCTCTTCACTTTAATGATCCTTTTTTGAGAATAACAAATCATCATCATCAAGGGGGTAGGAGGGGAGTACTGCCCCTTTCCCCTCAACTTTGTCAACTCAATCTCTTTGCCATACTAGGATTTTCTTCAGCCATATTCAAAGCCCCCTTCCTCCCCCCACCCCCATCCACCCCCTCCCCATATTTCCTGCTTGCTCTGCTCCCCCAAATATTGCAAGAAACAAAATGCACCCTAGTTCACCCACCCCCTCTGTATCTATCTCTTTCTCTCTCTCTCTCTCTCTCTCTCTCTCTCTCTCTCTCTCTCTCTCTCCTCTCTCTCTCTCTCTCTCTCTCTCTCTCTCTCTCTCTCTCTCTTTCTCTCTCTCCTTTTCTCTCTCTCTCTCCCCTTCTATCTCTCTCCTCCCCTCTACATATCTCCCTATCTCTCTCCTCTCTCTATCTCTCTCCCCTCTCTATGTCTCTCCCCTCTCTATCTCTCTCTCCTCCCCTCTATATTTCTCTCTGTCTCTCCCCTTCATATCTCCCTCTCCTCCACTATCTCTCTTTCTCCCCTCTCTATCTCCCTCTCTCCTCCCCTCTATATTTCTCTCTCTCCCCCTTCATATCTCCCTCTCTTCCTCTTTCTCTCTCTCTCCTATCTATCTCTCTCTCCTCCCCTCTATATTTCTCTCTCTCCCCCTTCATATCTCCCTCTCCTCCCCTATCTGTCTCTCCCCTCTCTATCTCTCTCTCTCTCTCTCTCTCTCTCTCTCTCCTCCCCTCTATATTTTTTTTCTCTCTCTCCCCCTTCATCTCTCTCTCTCCTCCCCATCTCTCTCTCTCTCTCCCCCCCCCCCCCCCCCTCTCTCTCTCTGTACCGGCCTACCTCCACCTCATTATATTTAGATATATATCCTATAATCTCCTTCCTCTCAGCCTCTAAGCCATATGTTTACATTTGAATTATTGTGTTTTTCCTTTCTCTATCCATAATTCTTTTCCTCGAAAGAAAATTGCAAAAAAGACTATTTCTTTCGCTGTCAGCTTGTTCAACGGAGAAAACACATATCGTAACAAGAAAATATTGCTCTGACACTGTTCATAAAAAAATATTCAACATTCACAATAAAATCTTCATCACTCACATTAAATCTCCATCAGCTCAAATTCCTCACAAAGAAAAAAAAAATATGGTGCAAAAGCTGACAAATCTTTCATGTAAATTTAACACAAATAATTGTCAGGCTGGAATCTAGAATTTCTGAAAATCGTCGAAAAACTACCACAAACATAAGGTAGTCCTACCAGTTATGTTTTCTCTCGAAATCAAATTCCATTTAATCCCATAATTGCATCCCATTGGAAATGCCACTATGTTTAGCATCATGTAACCCAGAAAAATCTCCAGACAATAATACATTCCTGGTGCTTTCCCCCTCCCATCCTTAAATTGAAAGGGAACACTCGCAGAAGAAGTTATCAACCTCTCATTTGCTCTAAGCCGTTCTAAAGCCAATCCTTAGCCCTTTTAGTCCCATAATTCCGTCACAAAGGAAATTTTCTCCACAAGTCAAGCAGAACTCATAAGTGGTCTGGTTGACGGTTTGATTTAAACTTTTTTTTAGGTCCTCAAACTGCTATTCCTTCTCCCTGACAAGCCTTCTCAAGAAGGCTGAACATTTACTTGTTTCACTCCCCTGCCGTATTCTGTGATCTTGAAAGACAAGGTAACCCTTTCAAAGATCAAAAACACAAAGTTGTGAAAATACCATGGTAATCAGAAGAGGTGATTTTGGACAGGTTGTCCCAGCTCTTGAAGCCTAGTGATTGGAGACCACTGGTCACTATGGTCTGGGTCCCGTTGCATAAAACTTACCATTGATGATAACTTTGCTATAAATGGCAACTTCTATGGAAACCTTGAATTTGATTCGCTGTTGAGAGATGTTACCATGGTAGTTACTATTGAAGGTAGAGATACCATTAATGGTAAGTTTTATGCAACGGGACCCTGGTCTTCAGTGCATGTGTTCCATACATACAATGTTGGCATTGCACTCTAACAGGAACAGTACGATTATGAATGTAGACTATGGTTGCTAGATTTCAACCATATATATATATATATATATATACAATAGTTTTTCACTTTTCCTGAAAAGACCTGTGAAGCTTTCACTGTGACCTTTAAAGACAGCCAGTCCCTTTTTCAGATCACCACAAAACCATCGAAACATTGGCAAAACATATAGAGAAGTGTAAGCAAGCTCTATATTCACAATTTGAAACTGATACGTAGTGTAAAATTCAAATAATGCACGTAAACAACGTCTGATTAATAGTCTTTACCTCAGGCTCTTAGCAGTTTGTGTTGAAATATGTGCTTTATTGATTAATCTGTTTATTAAATTATAAAACGCATTATGAAAAACATTGTTCTATGGAAGGAATCATCTCCAAAGTTTGGTAGTTACTCATAAAATTAGAATTTCACACATGCATAATAACCACATAGATACTGTAACAAAGACTAATACTTTTTTCGTGGTACGAAAAAAGTCGGTTTGAAATTTAACGGCTGAATTTTTTTACATATACAGAAAGCTTCAACATGCTATATTCTTAGAAATGGTCTTGAATCACACTTTGTTCAATTTACGATCGTGATAGACGATTTCAAATTTTAAGCTTGCAAAAGGGACGGACAATCTTTAATATACGTTATCGTTAGCGTATACTGCTGATTCCTGCCGAGTTTCATGACTTTTGCAAATGGGCCACCCTGTCTGTATGCTACAGTTGTAAGTCCAAGCGTCCTGGCTGTCTAACTTGGTTTCTCAACTGAATATTGGATAACTATCTCCAGACAAAAAAACAAATAAAGAAACATTCGAAGAAAGATGTCCTAGAGTAGCCGTCTGTAATGCGAACAGCCCACTTTAAACTGTGTGTCATCTTCGCACAGCTGAGAACACATTCAGTCCTTGGATTTTCAAAGTCTGTTTTGTATGTTGGTTTCAAAACTGACTGGGCACTTTTGTACTGCGCTGGGGAAGAGTTTTCAAACATTTGTGTTTTGCGAGTTAAGCCTGCTTTACGAAGAACAACATCCCCCTTTGTAGGGCTGATAGAAAAGAAAGATGAAAACAGCCTGGCAGGGAAAGTGATTTGTGTAAAGTGTTGCCTGAAGATGGGATGGATTAAAGGCAGCAATAGTACAGGAGAACAAATGGAAGCAATGCTGTGTTCACATTACTACACTTACAGGTTGGCCTCTCCCTTTTGCAGGCATCAAAAACCAAAGTTGTGTAAATATAAAAAGGAAACAATTTCCTTCAAAATACAGGAACTTGAAAGTGGGTTTTTAATGAGTGGATATTGAGCTTTTCATTTGGTAAAATAAAGCGTAGTTCCAACAAACCCTTTCAACAAACCCTTGAGCATCACAATCTAAGCTACACATACAGATCCATGCTGTAATATAGGGGCCATTTCTAGTCATCTTTGGCCGTGTTTATCAACTTTTCACAAATTTAAACGCAACGCGTTAAAAAAAACGGTGCGTTTATCAACTCGATCGCCCAAGTCGAAAACTCTATTGTGCCGTTACGCATGCACTGTAGTACCATCGTGTGCGATCGATGTGTTTATGGAAACACATGGTTTAAAGTCGTTTCAAAACAGCTTTGCGTTTATCTCGCTTCTTTAAACGCGTTTCTGGTTTAAACGTGTTTAGGATCATACAAATTTGCGTGTTTCAAAACAGCTTTCCAAACCCCATAATCAAAACGCCTTTGCGTTTATCAACTCGTTTAAACGCGTTTAAAAATATTAAACGCGTTTGGAAACCTTAATTCTACCAAAAAAGAGTTGATAAACACGCCCTTTGTGATAACATATGATCATGTTTGGCACATTAGAGTACCACACTGGTGTCGTCATACCCTTTGTTATGCAGGTTGCTGGTTCTAAACAACATCGCTGAAGTGAGACTTACATTAGTCCGACATTGTCTTGCAGGCCAGTGTCGGACAAGCCCAATGAGAGTCCCTGCTATGATCACTGACGTTTGCACTACTCACAGAGTTCAGAACCAGTTGTCTTGACAACATACTCATATCACACTTCGGAACTCTACATATTGCATGGATAAATCCACCGAAACTCTGCACTTTATAGTGATACCGGACCTGAGGGACAAAATATCAAGAAGCATGTTTTTCATAGAGTTTTTCGATTCTTCATTAAAATTTAGCTTCAGATTTCACAAATTTGACCTATATGTTACACTTGTTGTCCGTGCAATGTTTAACCAAATTAACCAAAAGCAATATGCCACCTTTAAAGACAGAAGGTCCCATTTGCAAAAGTCTTGAAACTTGGCAGGAACCAGTAGTGTACCCAAACTATGACATACATGAAATCTCAGTCATAGCATCACAAACAATGAACGCCTGCCCTGTGGAGCATACCGGTGCGGAGTCTAGCAGCAAGTGGTCTCTGGTCTCAACGATATATGTTTGGGATGACCCGCCCAAAACCTCCTCAAAATCTAGCGATCTCTATAATTCCACCTAAAGTCAATTCTAGTTCCATTATTGGAAAGTAAGTTCTGATGCAACATTTTTTTTTTTCCATTTGCCATGGTTTTTACCCAGTTCATTTTATTGACCTGCAAAAGCGATACGCTCCCTTTAACGCTATCTGTGGTGTTATGGGAAAGTCGCCAGACCTGGCTCCAAAGAAAATGGATCAACCCAAAAGTGCTTCCAGATCTCCTCCCAAGAAATGGAAACACTTCTGGGACGAGGAGGAGAAAGAGAGGATTTTAAACTCTCTTTACAATTTAGGTCTTACTCCTGGCCAGTCCACATAGTTCAAATTACTATGTAAGCACACAAGTTGTTTGGAGGAAAATAACAATAAGTGAAAGAGATTGATGGGACAAAAGAATATCTGGAAGAAAAGAAGATTTGCTCTGGTGTTGAATAACACTTCTTCCACTTAAGACTGCGTAAGACCCGTACAGTCAACTGTAAAGTGATTTGAACTGCTGAGAAGGTTTGGAGACATATTGGGGTGGAAGGGGAGGGGAAAGAAGATAAAAGTGGGAGAGTTAAATAGTATTTCTTTAGAAAGCTAAATTGCTGGGAGGGGCGGAGTAGGGATATGGGTGGGGTGGGTATGGGGGTAGGGAAGGTAGTGGTACTAAGAGGTAGAGGGGTGGAAGGGGAGGGGAAAGAAGATAAAAGTGGGAGAGTTAAATAGTATTTCTTTAGAAAGCTAAATTGCTGGGAGGGGCGGAGTAGGGATATGGGTGGGGTGGGTATGGGGGTAGGGAAGGTAGTGGTACTAAGAGGTAGAGGGGTGGAAGGGGAGGGGAAAGAAGATAAAAGTGGGAGAGTTAAATAGTATTTCTTTAGAAAGCTAAATTGCTGGGAGGGGCGGAGTAGGGATATGGGTGGGGTGGGTATGGGGGTAGGGAAGGTAGTGGTACTAAGAGGTAGAGGGGTGGAAGGGGAGGGGAAAGAAGATAAAAGTGGGAGAGTTAAATAGTATTTCTTTAGAAAGCTAAATTGCTGGGAGGGGCGGGGTAGGGATATGGGTGGGGTGGGTATGGGGGTAGGGAAGGTAGTGGTACTAAGAGGTAGAGGGGTGGAAGGGGAGGGGAAAGAAGAAAGAGATGGGTGTGTTAAATGGGATTTCAACCATTGAAAGTTGAATTGTTGGGAGGGGCCGGGTAAGGGATTGGGCCTGGAAAAAGAGGGGGGGGGGGCATAGGGAAGGTAGTGGTGCTGAGAGGTGTAGGGGTGGTAGGGGAGGGGAAAGGAGATAATGGTAGGTGTTAAATTGAAAGCTGAATTTTTAAGAGGGGGAAGGCGAAGGAAATGGGGTGGTAGAGGGGATGTGTGTGTGTGGGGGGGGGGGGGGGGGTTGTAGGGCAGGTGGTAGAAGTACTGAAATGGGGAGGGGGGACTGCATAGTAAGACGAGGAGGCCAGAAGGGGAACTAATCCAGTTTTATATCCAAAATATATAATGCATGCAACAGGAACAGAGCAATGCTGGTTTTTTGTTGGCAGAAAGTGAAAATCACTTTTTTGACAAATTAAACTGTGGAAATTAGGTCTACTGTTATGTTGAGCTTATAATTCATCACATTTATGGAGTAGAAACGTGTATGAACACCATAAAATGTAGATGTGAGCAAAGTTCTACCTACATTCATCATTACAAAACATTTTCAAGATTCACAGAAAAGGGAGCAAAAGATTAGGGGAAGTGTAAGAACAATGAGACAAGTACTTAAAGATGATGTGTACCTCTTGCAGGCATTACATATAGAATTAGGTTTATACCATAGTTTATAGAATGAAATACTTTGCAAGCCCCCCCCCCCCCCCCACCCCCCTCAGAATATCTGAACTATCAAGTGACTTTTAATGAATTGTCAATAACCTTTACACATCACAATGACTTTGGTGGTTCTTCCATAACCACAATCTAGCACTTTTCTTTTAGTTTTATGATATGAACAAATATGAAGAATAATTGAATGTGACTTCAACTATCTATCATGAGGTATGTTTAATTTATGCTGTATTTCAATTCTATGCTTTGCCACTATTAACCCGTATCCTACAAAATATGTTTTAGACCAGCGTTAACAGCTTAATTTTGGCCTACCTAGCCACTGTTCCTTGTGTGTGGCACTTTTTATGAAGAAAGGGAAAATAACGATCATAACTGGTTGCCCGTCAGCAAGAGCAATGCCTGTGGGTGTTCATTTGATATGTTGCATTGCGTTTATGCTGAAACATGCTACCAGCACATGCAATAAATGATGTAAAGGATCATTATTTCATTGTGTACATCACATTCCTGTGAGGTACTTCATCATACTTAAGAGTATGCGAACGGGTATTGTGCATTCAATTTCCGTATTCAAGAAAATAGTAGAAATCAAATTTCATCATGAACTACCTTGAAACCACAGTCGGAAAGTGAATATGTAAATTAGCAATTTCTGTACCCTGATATGTTTCAATATTTACCAATAAGATGCAAAAGTTAGTTGTATCCTGCAAGAACTTTAAAGAAGCAACACGCAGTAGCCATGAGGGTGAACATTTATATGATCTACTTCTACACCCCTTTATTGCGCATTCATGTTTCACTGCTTACTCAAATCGTGCAAAAAAAAGTGAAAGTTCATCGCAAAAGACCTTGGCAGTTCGCAACACAGCACAGTCGGAATGTCAACATGCGCATGATCTCTTTCCGTACCCGTTGCTGTGCATGCTCCGCTGAGCAGAGCCGCTATGCATTATGCACTCCACTACCGGGAGGGATCCATTTCAAATAGGCGATCAAGTCGGGGGAGAAAATTCCCCCGACGAACACTTCCTCCTCCGCTACCGGTTAGATTCTGCGGAGGC
>OZ022597.1:16768409-16803409 GCA_963669155.1 Arbacia lixula
CCAAGGAGCACCACACAGATCTCTAATGTAAAACACACACTCGACAACCGCATCCAATCGCCGAGTAACACACTGCCCGACAGAAATGGGAGTACGAAAACTTAACGGCCCGCGACTTCCGGCCAAAAGGACGACGACGGCACGATTGTCATGAGCGGGGTATTGGGCACGCGGGGCGTCGACGGCTGATCATAAAAATTCATGGTTCCCATTTGCACAGGCGGGTGAGGTCCATTATACAACATTATCCCACCAAATGTGTCCTCTTTACCCACAAGCACAATTACCTCTTTACCTGCAGGCGCTTAAAGGAAAGATCACTATTTACCTGTGGGTGATCAAACGAAAGATCACTATTTACCTGGAGGTACTTAAAAGAAAGATCACTCTTTACCTGGAGGTACTTAAAGGGAAGATCTCACTTTACCTGGAGGTACTTAAAGGAAAGATCACTCTTTACCTGTAGGTACTTAAAGGAAATATCGCTCTTTACCTGTGGGTACTTAAAGGAAAGATCACACTTTTATACCTGGAGGTACTTAAAGGAAAGATCTCTCTTTACCTGCAGGTGTTTAAAGGAAAGATCACCCTTTACCTGGAGGTACTTAAAGGACAGATTACACTTTACCTGTGACCGATTAAAGGAAATATCACTATTTACTTGTAGATACTTAAGAGATGTTCACTCTTCATCTGATGTTGGTAAAAGGAGAAATCACTCTTTTCCTACTGGTATATAAGGGAAAAAATCACTCTTAAGTCTTTACCTGTAGGTTTATATGGAAGATCACTTTTTACCTGTGGACGATTAAAGGAAAAGTTCACTCATTGCCTGATGTTGATTAAAGCAAAAGTTCCCTCTTTACTTTGTCAGTGCTTAAAGTAGACATTGATTGAATATTTGACATGGGTATCGTTAGAAAGCCGATTTCCTTTTTGTTCACATTACATGACACCTAGATAGATCCCTGCCATTTGATTGGTTGTTTGATATCGATCATTCAGTCCACTTACAATGACGTCATCAACCGTGCAATTTTGGATCCATACGATATTGTCCATTGCACGCTCGTCAAGACCACCAGTACTCGCGTGCAGTGTGTATGCAAACCGCGACTGCTCAGAAGCTGTATTTGTGCATGCATATTGAGCTAATTTGTCATATAAATTTGTCATATAAAACAAATGATGAATGTTTATGAGTGCAATGGGCAGAATATTTCAATCGGTGAAAGATGAAATGAATGATCCATTCAACTCGGCTACGACTCGTTGAATGGATCTTTTCATCTTTCACCTCAAGAAATATTCTGTCCATTGCACTCATAAACATTCATTATCTGTATATTGATGCATTACACTGTAAAAAGATTTCAGGTGAGGAAGAAATAAATCAAAGTTTATCGTCAAGGCTCAGGCTTCCTTGAGAGGAGGATCGTCCATCACACTGCCCAAGGGGCTTAGTGAAACGGCATCATGTCATGTAATACATGCCTGACCGGTTGACCGTTGCCAATGTGGAGTGCATGTACACTGCAGCTCAAAGGAATTGGCATATGGAAAGGGAAAGGGAAAGGGAAGAAAGGGAAGGAGCCGTAGTTTTGAACCGCTGTATATTTTGTCCAGTTCAGCATGAAACATGATGCTTAAAGACAGCCCGTCCCTTTTTCAGATCACCACAAAACCATTGAAACATTGGCAAAACATATAGAGAAGTGTTAGCAAGCTGTATATTCATAATTTGAAACTGATACGTAGTGTAAAATTCAAATAATGCATGTAAACAACGTCTGATTGATAGTCTTTACCTCAGGCTTCTAGCAGTTTGTGTTGAAATATCTGCTTTATTGATAAATCTGTTTATTAAATCATAAAACGTATTATGAAAAAAAATGTTCTATAGAAGGAATCATCTCCAAAGTTTGGTAATTGCTCATAAAATTAAGATTTCACACATGCATAATAACCAAAAAGATACTGTAACAAAGACTAATACTTTTTTCGTAGTACGAAAAAAGTCTGTTCGAAATTTAACGGCTGAAATTTTTATATATACAGAAAGCTTCAACATGCTATATTCTTAGAAATGGTCTTGAATCACACTTTCTTCAATTTCCGATCGTGATAGACGATTTCAAATGTTAAGCTTGCAAAAGGGACGGACAATCTTTAATAGGATAAAGCATCTTGTTTCATGCTGAACTGGACAAAATATACCCCGGTTTAAAACTGCTCTGCAGCTCCTCGTCTTTCTTCCCTTTCCCTTTCCCTATGCCAATTCCTTTGAGCAGTAATGTATATTCCTCACATCTTGAATATATTGAGTTTAATACACAGACAAATACAACCCTTCTATCTCAACTAACAATAACACTCACAACTTACGGAGCCACTTTGGGGAGGTGCATATTCACAAAATTGTTATCAGGAATGTCTTTTTATCTATCTGTATCTCTCTGTATTTTTCTCCTCAATCCCCCTCCCCCCCCCCCCCCCCCTCTCTCTCTCCCACTCTCTCTCCCTCTCTCTCTCTCTCTCTCTCTCTCTCTCATTCTCTCTCTTTCTCTCTCTCTCTCTCTCATTCGCTCTCTCTCATTCTCTTTCTTTCTCTCTCTCTCTCTCTCTCTCTCTCTCTCTCTCCCTCTCTCTCTCTCTCTCTCATTCGCTCTCTCTCTCATTCTCTCTCTCTGCCCCCCCCCCCTTCCCCCTCTATCTTTTCTGTCGTCCCCCTTCAAACCAAACTGGCTAGAAAATAATTCAGATCAATTCCTCCTTCCCCTCTTTCCCCCGCTGTTTCTTCATATCCTGTCTGATCATATCATTTCTCCTCCACTCACGCCTGCTTCGCCTTGTGACACCATCAAGCTTTCCGTCCAATCAACCTGCGACTTTGTGCCGTTCCACAGTTTACACCCCTCCCTGTACACACAATTAAATCCTCTAGCATTGTACCGATCCAATCCAATGAAATATGAATTTGCAGCCTGGTACTTTTATTGATTGCACGCCACTCTCTGTTGAATAATGAAATTGATATGTTCACCTTTGCATTGATTAGACTTGTGGAATCAATCGCATCTAACAATGTTTTATAGCGAGTAAAGTTTTCAGCTGCTGTAACCGTTTTTCCATTTGGAATCAGGGAATTAAATTCCACATTTGCCTGGTCGAGCGATGCAATTCTTGCTGTGGATGCTAATGTGCACTGTATCCTGATAGAAACTCAAAGGTCTTGAATCTCCTTGGAAAGCAAAAACGTTTCCTTCAAAACATTTGACAAACCACTAGAGCAGCATATAAAGACCAACCTGAAAGTTGAAGGTAATAATAGTATACTCCATTTGCCCCAAATAATAATTTCTTACTCCAAACTTGACAGCAAAATATCTCCACATTGATCTCATTGAGGTGATCTAGTTGATATTTTTAAAACCTGGCAAAGGAATATTTCTGTAATGTAACAGTCAATGTACTAGTCACTGTAATACCTTCAAACTTGAAATCACTTCCTACATTCTGAGGGATTTGAACAAAAAATGAAAATACATTTTCTTTATTATGCTATCAAACAATTTGTGTACATACATGAACCTAAGAAAAGAACAAAAAATACTGAAGAATTTCTCTCATTCCCTCTCCCTTTTTTTCTCCCCCCCCCCCCCTCTCTCTCTCTCTCTCTCCCTCTCTCTCTTTTTCTCTTCCTCTTCCATCCTCTTAGGCCGCTCTACCCCTTTCTCTTTTCTATGACCCTCTCTCCCTCTACCCATACCTTCCTCTCTCATGTTCTCCCCTTCCCCCATCTCTCTCCATCCCTCATAAAAGATGCACAAATGTCACAGCGCTCCACCACAGCGACGGTACACAGCTTCCAGCTACAATCAAAAAATCATACTTTAAACTCGATGTCAATTTCTTTTTTTCTCACTCATCCCAGCCAGTGAAGAGGTAAAACAAATCAGAGAAATATGAAATATTAGTGTGGCAGTAGAAGGTGCCAGCGAATCCCTCAAGACCCCAGTATGCACATGCACAGAAAGCTGAGGAGGGCTAGAACAGCTCCCTCGCAGTCCCGCAAAGGAAGACAGATTTTGGTATGCGTGGGCATGATCTCCCCTAGATCCACCAGTCAACAACCTCTCATTCGCATGGTTGTCTTTCCTTCCTTTCTTTCTTACTTTCTTAAAGGAGCAAAGTCATGCGCTCTGCTTTAATGCCTTTGGTGCATTTTAGCACGATTAATAAATATTACATATTATGTCTGGTAAATGAAGAGTTAACTCATTATGTGCCAAACTCCTAAAGAGCGTCATTTTGTTAGACACAGAAAGAGTTACATGTAACTCTCCACTGTATCACAACATGCCACATGTACACTACAGCTCAAAGGAATTGGCATAGGGAAAGGGAAAGGGAAGGGGAAAAGGAAAAAAGGGAATGAGCCGCAGTTTTAAAACGCAGTATATTTTGTCCAGTTCAGCATGAAACATGATGCTTTTAAGGCTAAAGCATTGTGTTTCATGCTGAACTGGACAAAATATACCACGGTTTAAAACTGCGGCGCCTTCCCCTTCTTCCCTTTCCCTTTCCCCATGCCAATTCTTTTGAGCACCTATCGCAAAACAACATTTGTGGCAATTTAGCAGATGCCTTACCGATAGCCGTGTACAGAAGTCAGTCACTCAAATAATTTGGTATTTACTTTCTCCTTTTAGACAATTTTTTGGAGGTATTTTGCTGCACTATAGCATGTGATTTGTTAATAGCAACGCTTGTATTGCGTAGTGGAAAATGCCACTTTCACATGTTTGCTCTAGCTAGGGATATGGTGGAGAGTCAACATTATCAAAATGCTGCAATATCACAGCTTTTTTGTTTTACTGATTTGTATAAATTGAAAAAATTACAAGAACTATAATCACGTATAAATCAAACTGACAATAACAGAATAACAAAACAAGCAACCTAACATAACCACAAAACAACATTGATATTGGTGGCTTACATACACTGTAGAAACAATATCTTTACACTTGTAGTTTAAAACACATTCTCAGCAGATGACATAGCCTATAATGAACAGTTTTATAAATTGTTGCATTGGTAATATTGCAGTGTCATTGTACATGAATATGAACAGGGCTCCTGATGTCATACTGAGCTGGCTTAGTAGCTTACTGCATGCCCCCTCACCATCACAACCACTCCCACGATGATGTCGTTGTCCACCGCAAGACAGGTGCATCATGGGAATCAATCACCAATTACCACACAAACACAAAACACACACACACAGAAATACAACACATACAAACGTACACACACATATACACATACACACAGACAAACACTACCATTACAGCACTGGCAATTTGCCAATTTCTGGGACACTTTTCGGCTGGTGTTTACTTCTTCTCTAATGATTCCCACTGATGTGGGTGGTGTTTTTATAACCCCAATAAAATCTTGATTGCCGTATGTCAGTCCAACCTCAGACAGGCATTGACATTACAAGCGACGCAATACTGGGGGGTGTTTCACCAAGCTGTTCGTAAGTTACGAACGACTTTACGAGCGACTGGTGATCCCTTCTTGTGCTACATCAGATTCTCAATGAACAAAGCGTGGTATCGCATTCAGCACAAGAAGGGATCACCAGTCGCTCGTAAAGTCGTTCGTAACTTACGAACAGCTTAGTGAAACACCCCCCTGGACAGATACACTTGCACATTAATGAAGCTAGTCTCGTACAGCCAGGAGAACCCTTTGAAGGTCAAAAAAATTCTGCTACAAACACATGAAATGGAAGAAAATACAATTGAAAAACTTCCATCCCAACAATGGAACAGGAGACTGATTTTGAGTAGAATTTTATGGTAACTACCATGGTAACACTGCAAATCAAGTGCAAGGTTTCCATAGAGTTGCCATAGGAAGCAAAGTTACCATCAAAGATAAGTTTGATGCCACAAGGCCCAGATCAGCCAATGAAACATGACAAAAGATGCTAATTAACATACGTGAAACATGACATAACATGAAATCCATACAATTAAATTGAGCAATTTAATTGAACAATGTCCCACTTAAATTCCATAATTTAATACCTGTCAAACATCTATTCAAGTTCTTTTTTTCATGTAAAGAAAAACCCACATGTTTGCCTTTATAATCACGGCTTAGCTCGACCTTTAAACCACTAGCGGAAGACTCGTGAACAAACGCTGTGATATTACAGCCCCTCCTGCGTGTTTGGTCTGGAACGTAACCGCCATCGCTGCTGCACTTGCCTCACAAGTATTGATCCAGTTCCGACTGACTTGGCGACTTTTGGCCCATCAAACAATCCATTATCGGCTGTAATACCTGCCTGGGAATACATCTATGTCTTAGGGTCCGCTAGCTGCTAGCGGGTTGTAGAATGCCGGACAGGGGAGTGAGAGAGAAAGAGAGGGAGGGAGGGAGAGAGGGAGGGGAGAGAGGGAGAGGGAGAGGGAGAGGGAGAGGGAGAGGGAGAGGGAGAGGGAGAGGGAGAGAGAGATGAGAGGGAGATGAGAGGGAGAGAGGCAGGGAGAGGGAGAAGGAATGAGATAAATAGAAGGAAAGAGGGAAGAGAGAAAGAGGGAGAAAGGGGGGAAAGAGAGGGAGAGAGGGAGAGAGGAGAGTGAGAAGAGGGAAAGAAAATGAAAGAGAGAGAGAGGAAGAGTGAGAGAAAGATGGAGAGGAAGGGAAAGAGAGAAGGAGAAGAAGACAGAGTGGAAGATGAAGGAGGTGGTGGTGGAGCGGGGATAGGGGAAAGGGTGAGACTAGTGAGAGAAAAGAGAGAAATGCACACATGAGGAAAAGCTGTATGTAGAGTGAGAGAGAAAGCAAGAGAGAGAGAAAGAGAGAGAGCAAGAGAGAGAGAAAGAGAGAGAGTGATAGAGAGCGAGAGAGAGAGATAGAGAGAGAGAGAGAAAGAGAGAGAGAGAGAGAGTGAGAGAGAAAGAGAAAGAGATAGAGAGAGAGAGAGAGAGCGAGAGAAAGAGAGCGAGAGAGAGAGGGGGGGAGGGAGAGAGAATGAGAGAAGGGAGAGACGAAAGAGGTGGAGAGAGGGATGGTAAGAGAGTGGGCTGGAGCAAGATGGAAATAAAAAGAGAACGAGAAGCAAAAAGAAGGGGAATAAAGAGAGAGAGAAAGGGACAGAAAGAAAGAGAGAGAGAGAGAGAGAGAGAGAGAGAGAGAGGCAGAGCGAGAGGGAGAGAAAGAGAGAGAGAGAGAGAGAGAGAGAGAGAGAGAGAGAGAAAAAAAAAAAAAGGGACAGAAAGAGAGAGAGAGAGAGAGGGAGAAGACTGGCATGGGCTATTGCTTTTCTGGTCTGCATGAACAAACTACCCATTAACTCTTCATGCCACATTAACCTTCTCATAGCCATTGGCATAAAGATGTGTAGTGAGCCAATGGGGTTTTCAAGGCCCGGTAATGTAAGGTTTAAGACGTGCATGTGAAGGTTATAGACACACATCCCACAGACAAGCACTTAGCCTGGTACATCAAGATTTATAAGTCAGATAATGTCTAGACATCAACAAAATATAAAGCCAAGCATTGAACAAGCACAGGGAGAGGCAACAAAATGGACACTAATGTATTACATACAAAAAAAAAGCATGTAATCAAATCTATCACCTGCAAAAGATATTT
The DNA here is from genome assembly GCA_963669155.1 of Arbacia lixula. Classification (NCBI taxonomy): domain Eukaryota; kingdom Metazoa; phylum Echinodermata; class Echinoidea; order Arbacioida; family Arbaciidae; genus Arbacia; species Arbacia lixula. Next base: position 16,776,090 of record OZ022597.1, read on the forward strand.
TCAGGGGTTCTGCTTCATATTGTTTCCCCAGCCACCGTGTTACTTTCCACTGTTATGTGCATAGTTTTGTGTGAATACTAATGTCTACAATAGGGGCATTCACACACAAGAATTAGTGAGATCCTGACCGAGGTTGAAACTAATTCTTGGGCGCATTCACACACAAGTTGGAAAGATCTCACGAGTCAGGCATGCACAAATTAACAAAATAATGTATGCACTTTCATTGAAATGGCACTAGACAGAGAGCACCACTTTCTTTAGGTATGCATTCATCAAAGATTGCACCATAATTGAGATTTTTGCATTCACACTTGAAAAAAATAGATTTTTCACTAAGGTCAGAACATTGATATTTTGGTGTGTGTGTCTGTGTGTGTGTGTCTGTCTGTCTGTTTGTGTGTGTGTGTGTGTGTGTGTGTCTGTGTGTGTGTGTGTGTGTGTGTGTGTGTGTATGTATCTGTGTGTGTGTGTATGTCCCTCATGTTGTCTTTTCTTGATTTGATTTGGCAATCATGTATTCTTTATTGCATTTGATTGGGCAGACTGCGTGTGAATGGTCCTCATGATCTCTTCCCATCCACATTTGATTGGGCTGACTGCGTGTGAATGGTCCTCATGATCTCTTCCCATCCACATTTGATTGGGCTGACTGCGTGTGAATGGCCCTTATGATCTCTTCTTTTCCACATTTGATTGGGCAGACTGTGTGTGAATGGTCCTTATGATCTCTTCCCATCCACATTTGATTGGGCTGACTGCGTGTGAATGGCCCTTATGATCTCTTCCCATCCACATTTGATTGGGCAGACTGCATGTGAATGGTCCTTATGATCTCTTCCCATCCACATTTGATTGGGCAGACTGAGTGTGAATGGTCCTTATGATCTCTTCCCATCCACATTTGATTGCTTGGGCTGACTGCGTGTGAATGGCCCCTGTGTGAGTGAGCATGTCCTGGCCTTGGCATCCATTTCCACTGCCTTCCCCGCTATCAGCACCACCAAGTATTCCTTAGATAAACACCGATAAGGCCAGAAAGCTGCTGCTAATGGTGTTATTACACGAGTCCTGCTACCTCGCCAGCTAACGAACAATCCTACTCGCAACGTCATAATCCTCCCGCATGAAAAAAAAAATGATATGGCAATCCTCTGGGAGCTTATCAGCTTGAATCATAAACCTCTGCTAAAATTAGCTGGTTTCCAGAGCTGGTGATAAGATAGCTCTGTGCTGCTGTGTTTGCTGTATCGAGGAGTTTCCCTCTTTGAATACTGCAGCTCCCTGTGATAGAGACTGGTAGCCCAACCTCCCGCTCACTCAAAAGCCCTTTTCTCACTGTCAAAAATGTCCCTTAGCCCCGGCAATTGCGGTGCTAAGCCCCCCCCCCTTTCGCCCCACCAAATTCCCAGGAGAAGCTTAGCTCCGCTTCTGTTCTCACTGTGTTTTGGGGAAGTGGGCTAGTCCCACCGATGGGCAGGAACTATCTAGCACCGCAATTTGGTAAGGTTAGCACCGCAATTGTTGTGCTAACCCTGCAATTGCGGTGCTAAGAAAGCCAGTGAGAACACAAAAAAAATAGTCCAGGGTTAAGGAAAGTGACAAAAACTAATCGTACTGCAACCAATACGAGGCAAGGTAGTCATGAAAATTCAATAACTAGAAAGTCAGGGGTTAATGAAAGCAGGTGAGAACAGGAGTAATTTTTCTTAGCCCCAGTTTCGGTGATAGTACAGGACCAAAATTACCAGTGAGAAAAGGGGTTGAGGATAGTCTGGGGTTAGGGATAGTACGGGGTTAAGAAATCATAGTGAGAAAAGGTCTTAAGACTCTGCTCACTCAAAGACTACGGTCACTGAGTTTAAAACATGGATGTGGCACTTGAATTATCATGGTTCGCTTAGAAATTATATTTTTGACTTTTAGGGGGTCCTTAAGTGTTTTGCATTGTCTATTTTCTATTTCAAATTCTATCTGTCTCTCTCTGTCTCTGTCTCTCTCACTCTCTGTCTCTCTGTCTCTGCCTCTGTCTCTCTCAATCTATGTCTCTCTCTGTCTCCCCGTCTCTCTCTGTCTCTGTTTGTCTGTCTGTCTCTGTCTCTGTCTGTCGGCCTGTCTCTCTACCTCTCTCACTGTTTGTCTCTCTCTGTCTCTCTATCTGTCTCTCTCTGTCTCTCTCTGTCTCTCTCTCCGTATTTACACCTTAAAAGATTAAATCATTGAATGATCAGTAACTTTTAAGCCTGATTTCCAAAAGTCTTCCCCAGGTAATCTACAGAAGATATGAATATATGTCCTTCCAAAGGTTTCTGGCTTCCTGATTTTTCCCATGCAGGAAATAGGAACCAATTCAATAGATCTTTTTCATTATGTTTGCTAATGATATGTACATCGTTTAAACAATACCTTAATAATGTAAACCCCAAAGCTTGTCTGAGGTTTGTCTGACTAGCAACAACTAATTTATTCAGAGTGCTTTCCACCCATTGAAAATGAATCATTTGATACAGGCGAATGTCATAACATGTTGCTAAACAGTTATGGAAAAACTTGTGATAACAGAAAACGGCTTGTTCGAGAAGCCTGCTCAGCTGGCAGAGTAAGCCATTGATGCACAGGCTTGAGTGGGTCGGTATGGATTGTGTGCACAAGGTCACTTTGGCATGGTTTAAATACACGAGGCGCAGCCGAGTGCATTTTCGGCCATACGAAAAGTTATCATATGTAAACAATCCTATTATATAATGGGTAAAAGAATCTCTGTAATTTGATCGGTCAAACAGTGAGTAATTTGTTTCTACTGACCAATTTTTTGCGTATAACGCGCGTACTGTACGCACATTTCATATTGATACACCAATGTGCGCTTTAATTATGGGATCAATTGTGGGATTGGACGAGCAAACTCTGCCAGCCATGCATTAAGTGTAGTCAGTGCACAATGCACAGTGATGACTGAGCAGCAAATGGGTTAGATTCATTCCTGTGGAAACAATACACATTAGTGCTTCAACACACCATGATAAATTTATTTCTTTCCTTAACCCCTTTCATCACTCCTCCCAGCGTAGCGCTATATGGTTACTGTGCCATAGAGGTGCAAGAATTACCCTGCAGTGGACAACGAGTTCAGGCCACTCACAGTGATCTAATGAAGATGTGAACTAATTCAGTAGAGTTTATCCACCCTTGTTATGGAGTAAATTAACCTTGTCACTCAGTGCAGGTGGAGAGTGCATCTCATTAAAGGACACCTGACCTTGGTCAAGCAGGAAGATTGGACTGGACAAGTCATGCCAGGTCAACTGAAGGCGGTTGGTAAGTACAACAATGGGGTCACATGCGGCCAGACTATGTTATATTACTGTAAGGTTTATTGGCTTGGCACCTCTCTCTTGAGTTGTTCTTTTAAAGAACTCTCTCTCTCTCTCTCTCTCTCTCACTATCTCTCTCTCTCTCTCTCTCTCTCTCTCACTATCTCTCTCTCACTATCTCTCTCTCTCTCTCTCTCTCTCTCTCTGTCTGACCTACTCTCTTTCTCTTTCTCTCTCTCCGTCTCTCTCTCTCCCTCTCTCTCTCTCTCTCTCTCTCTCTCTCTCTCTTCTGTCTCTTACTCTCTTCTCTCTTTTACTCTCTTCTCTCTCTCTCTTTATCTTTCTTTTTTTCTCTTGCTTCATGTATAATTTTCCTCCTCTCTCACTCTAACTCTTTTCTCCATAGTTTTCTTCCCTTCCCTTTCTTTTCCTTTCATTCAACATATTAAATTCGTATTTTCCCATTGTTTCCTCACTTTTGTCTTTGTTATCTCTCCCTCTTTCTCTCCTGATCTGCCTTGTCTTCTTCCCTCTTGTATTATATCTCTTTCTTTCTCTTCCCAGCGTTCCTCTCTCTAAGTCTCAATTTCTATAATTTCCTCCCTTACATTCACTATAAAGATAACACTCTCTTGATAGTTCTCTGTTCTTAGATTTTTTTATATCTTGCTTTATATCTCCTCCTTATGTTGCTTTTCCTCAATACAAAATCAAAGAAATCACAAACTTAAAGGAAAATCATTTGATAAAAGAACACTAGTAAGATATTAGTGAAAGACTGATTTAGAATCCTTTATATCAAGAAGTGAACAGTTTCAATGTATATAACGTAGAACACATTTGCGAACAATTTCAATATGAATCACAAACAGTACATTAATGAACAGTGTTAATATTAATCATAGGACAAAGAGGAAATATCTCTTGCATAGCTTTTTGATGTTTCCTACTCGTGAAAATACGTATTTCAAACGGTGGGCATGATTAGCATTTTTGGTGAAAGCCTGGCCTTCACTAGTAATTAGACCGAGCACATCAAGATTTAATTCCTCTCCTTCTCTGAATAGGGCAGGATATACCACAAAACCAGAGCGGATCCATTACAACAAAGGTCAACAAGCAAAACAAGCGACTTCATGCCTTAGGACCCGATGGACACAAAGATTTGACTGGTATTAAAAACCCCAAATCCCACCTGCCCAATAAATTCCCCAATTCAAATATTTTTTCAAAACCAGGTCATGTCCGTCTTTGCTGGAGGCCTTTTTCTCCCCTTCCCCTCGCCCCCACACGACTGCTTGTAGGCAAGTCAGGCCATGAAAGTCAAATAAATCACATGATACAGCGATTAAAACACCCCCCTCTCCCCCAGTGCAGCTTGCCGCAGAGGATTGGTGCGTGTCCCGGCATGCCACTAGTGGGCAGGAGAACAACCTAGGCACAGAAAGATGAGAAGGCATCCACTCTCTCTCTCTCTCTCTCTCTCTCTCTCTCTGTCTCTCACTCTCTCTCTCTCTCTCACACACACACACACACGCATACACACACACATAGACACACATATACACTTTCCCTGTCTCTCTCTCTCTCTCTCTCCCTTTCTCCCTTTCTCTATCTCTCTCTGTCTCTTTCCGTCTCTCTTTCTCTATCTCCCTCTATCTCTGTCTCTCTATCTCAGTCTCTGTCTCTCTCTCTTACACACATATAGACACTCTCACTCTGTCTCTCTCCCTCTCCATCCCCCCCCCCCCTCTCTCTCTCTCTCTCTCCATCTCTGTCTCCATCACTTTCTCTCTCTCTCTCTCTCTCTCCCTCTCTTTCAATGAATGCACACATTCTACATGCATGCAGTCTTACTAGTGTCTCTCTCTCTTTCCATTTCCTCCTTTCTCTCATTCATACCCTTCTTCCTGAATCTTGTTCCTGACCCTCTCCCTCCCCCTCCCCTATACCCCTCCCCCTCTCTTTCCCCCTCTCTCTGTTTCTCACACCCCCCCCCCTCTTTTTTTTCTCACACTCCCCCTCTCTCAATTTCTCACACTACCCTTCTCTCTATTTCTCACACTCCCCCCCCCCCCTCTTTTTCTCTCACTCCCCCTCTCTTTTTCTCTCATACTCCCCCTCTCTCTATTTCTCACACTCCCCCTCTCTTTTTTTCTCACACTCTCCCTATCTCCTACTCCCTCCTCTCACAGCCCCCCTCTCTCTCTCTCTCATCCATAAATTGTCTCGTTAGCATCATCGTTCTACCAATTATCAGTGGTTGGTTTAGTGTGGTACTGCAGCTTAATGCGGTATGTAAACAAGGCCTGCAAACAGGGTGATACCCATAATAGAAAGCACACACTCTTCACCATCTCTATTCCCTTCTTCTCACTCTTAAACACCATTCTTGTAAAGTTCTCTCATCGGCTTTAAAGGGAGCCCATCCCTTTCGCAGACCTAATTCTGAAAGTTCCCTGACTTTGTCATCATTTGAGAGAGTGGCTATATAACCTTTCCCTTTAACCTGGAATCGACAAAGCATGATATTCGGTTTTGAGGAAATAATCTTTGATAATTGATCAAGCAATCATTTTCGTACCACGAAAATAGTCATATGTAATTTCAAATTGTGTCAACGGTCGGCAATCAATTCAGTGGAATCAAATCTGAGTAAAGACTAGTTTGATTTTCATTTATTCTACAAAAGTTAAAGTACCTCTGACCTTAAAATTTCACAGTTGATATCCCAAAGATATGTGCTAAATATAAGCAAACTTTCATGCAGTTTGCAGATGCTTGTAATAGGGACGGGCCATCTTTTAAAGGTAGCATTCCTTGTTCCAGACTTTACCAAATCCTCTTAAAAGCATTACATGAACTACAAGAACTATAAGACAAACAGACTTTGAGGGCAAAAGTTACAGTACCTCTGACCTTAAAATTTCACAGTTGGTATATCAAAGATACATGCTAAAAATAAGCAAACTTTCATGGAGTTTGCAGATGTCTGTAATAGGGACGGGCCATCTTTTAAAGGTAGCATTCCTTGTACCAGACTTTACCTAATCCTCTTAAAAGCATTACATCAACTACAAGAACTTTGTGACAAACAGACTTTAAGGGTATTCACAATTTACACACACCAAAATTTGTTTTGAGATTTAAATATTGATGCTTTGACCTCGGTCCAAATCTTACAAAAAAAAATTTCATGTGTGAACGCAAAAATTTAATGCATTGCTGAAATCTCACTAAGAGTGCAATTTCTAGTGAGCAGTCACACTTAAATCTAACACACTTAAGTAGTATTATGCAATACACACATGTACCAAGTTTGAAGCAAATCTGGTGAACGGTTCTCAAGATATTGCCATAATGACACATTGCCCTCAACCCTCCCCCCCCCCCCCCCTTTTCATAGAATCCATCTTCATAACCATACTACAAAGCTTTACATAACTTGATGCAATGGTGCCCTGAATTTGTCAAACCATGTCCATGTCTGCCCCACTCAAGCAACAAACACATTCGATTCACCACCCATATCCAGCTGATCAGCCTTCAGCAGCAGATGTGTTATGCAATAAAACTCACTCGTAACCATGACGATGGCAGACTTTAAAAAAGCCTCCCAAATGTTGCCACTGGACTTAATAACACGCCAAATAGGAAACTAATTATCAAAGTATCAGGGTATGTTGTAAAATTGCTTGAGTGTTTGTGGCATGACAGCCCAAGCAAATTCATCTTCATTTTGGAAAATAAAAGAGCACACCATTTATACGACTTCATTTGAATGAAGCCAGACCTGCTGATAAGCATGATTAAGAAGATTGAAAAATTGTGAAGGGAGAGGTCAGGTAGACATTGTAACAGATTGTAAATAGATTGTAATTTACCATTTACCTTCTTTGTTTGGACAAATGTAAAACAAACACATAAACAGCATGTTGACACATACGGAGTTAAACCAAACTCTATAATGAAACATTGTTTAATTAAACAATCGTCTTACATTAGGGGTGTCTTCATTAGACCGATGTGGGCGAAATAGCGAGCTTGTCCTGATTGGGTTAGCTAGCCAGATCATGAAATAGCTAACTTTTTGCATCTTCATTAGCCAGATCAGGCAAAATAGCTCGCTATTTGGTCGAGAATATTTCCCAAGAAATCTTGGGCTAGATGGAGCTAGCCCAAGCTAGTTCGCGCTCAAACTTGGAGTGTCTTCATTACCCTGAAAATTTCTCGATCCCGGCATGCATCAGCGCGCACTAGGCATTGTTTACGTAATAGGTTTTATACGTGCGTGAATGCGAGCTCACAACCGAAGCCATGCGGTCGTGGCCTATTCCCGCCGCACACTGCTGGTATGTGCGGAACTCGGGATAATTTATGCATCCCGAGTTTCGAGCTAATGAAGACGCCATTGCAACTTCAGGCTAGTTCCCCGGATCAGCAAACTAGCTGGCTATTTCGGCTGATCGGGCTAATGAAGACGCACCTGTAGTAAACAGGGTGTCCACACAAAATCCTGCCCTCAAAGGTCATGGCTGCACAACCTGGCAAGCGGGGTCATTTCATAACATAAAGTTTAACCAGTAGCCCTTGCAAACAATTCCTATATTTCTCTGGTTAATGTACAGTATGTGCAGTGTATCGTATTTGTAACGCGGGGGCGTAAGCAAGCCCCCATGGGTAGCAAAAGAGCCCTGTGAAAAAAAAAAGTTCCCCGGATAATGTTGAGTTTATACAGTGCCTTGTTGTATACATGTATCTATGGTGGTTGTGTGTTTCACTCATGTAAATATGCACTCGTTAATACCAACCGCAGCCACCGACCTCCATCTCGCCTTGTTGAAGCACCTTGCTCTATTACGACCAATCCCCAGCAGGTACAAACCATGCACAGGTCTTACTCCTTTAACTATATGAACGTACTTTGCCCGTTTTGTAATCAATGATCGTTTGCAAGCACTCATCACTTCCCCCGGCCCCTGGGGAAACTAAAGCCATTTCCAGCTCTCAGTCTTCCGTACCAAATCTCCTCTCCTATAAGAGCTTTCTCCTTCATCTCGCATATAATTCCCCCTACACATCACCCGCCCTTTACCCTTCATATCTCCTTCATTCCAACACCCCCCCCCCCCCTTTCCCTGTGAATGTCATCTTGTATTCTGCAAATTCTTTTAAATAGTATGACTTTAGCCTGATTCTGACCCTAACCATAACCCAAATCCTTATCTTAACCAGAACCCTGATCCTTATCCTTACCATAACCCTTATCCTTATCTTAACCATAACCCTAATCCTTATCTGAACCATAACCCTAATCCTTATCTTAACCATAACCCAAATCCTTATCTTAACCATAACCCAAATCCTTATCTTAACCATAACCCTAATCCTTATCTTAACCATAACCCTAGTCCTCATCTTAACAATAACCCTAATCCTTATCTTAACCATAACCCTAATCCTTATCTTAACCATATCTTAACCTTATCTTAACCCTATGCCAACTTTGTGTAATTTAATGCACCCAAAACATGTAATAACATGTGACTTACTTACATGCGATAACATCAATATACACTTCAATAATAACTCTCTTGATTGGCTACACTACACATCTCCGTTTTCCACACTCTTCTCCTTTCTGCCAACCCCCCCCCCCCCCCCCCCACCCCCACCCCAATCCCCATCTAAAAATGCCTTAATCTTCTCCTCTTTTTCCCACAAAGAATATGAATAAAACATTTCTTGAATAGTTATTTTATTCTGAGGTGCCAGGTCTACATATCTCCCTCACTCTTTCCTCAACACTTCTCCTTTCTACCCCCCCCCCCCCCCAGTCTGCATTTAAAGATCCCCTCATCTCCTCCTCTTTCTCCCAAAGAGAATATGAATACTAATTTTCTTGAATGGTCATCTTATTCCAAGCAGGTACATGAAGGTGTCACCTCTGGCTTGAGGAGAGAGAGAGTAATTTATGGAGACAGCTGCATATCACAATTGATATCACAATGGACGAGTTTAGGTGTGCTGGCCTTTTGATCTCCTCATGACTGCAGTCCGAGTGTTTAAAACAAATTGAGATTACTCTATGACAGGGACATAATCATATTTTGACACTGATCCTCCACATATCCCCACCCCCCCTCCCCCTCTACCCCACAGTAGAGCCTAATCCCACACTCATCCTCCCTCCCTTTATAGCTCTCATCCTTAAATTTGGGATTATATTTTGAGAGATGTGACATTGATATGTGCAGAAGATCTCCATGCATTCCTAGGGCTGAGGTGCAATAGAATATCATTATTTGATACTTTTCGGTAAATTTCACTGATCAGCATTCCACTATTCTCCTCCTGTCCACTCTCCTTACCATCCTCCAACTTATCAAACCCTTTCCCAACACACACCCCACCCCCTGATCCTTCGAATAGCCCTCTTATCATCCTCCCAATATCCCACAGAACATCCCCACCCCCACAAACACACACCTACTTTTCCACATGCCCTCAATACCTCACCATCCTTCCCATCTATGCAGATTGTGTTGCCTTCAATAGAGTTTAATCCTACTCACCTCCTCCCTCCCTACCCCTGCTGGCTACTACACCTCTCCTCTCCCTCCACCCCCAGCAGAGTTTAATCCCACTCATCTCCCCGTGACTCCCTCTATCACCAGATCTCCTACCATACAGTGCCACTCCTTCCTCACTCTGCATGTATTCTGTTATCCTACAGTAGAGCTTAATCCAACACTAATCTCACCTCCTTACTTAATCACATACTAATCTTACATTCTTGCACCCATTCCAGTCTCCCTTCTTTAATTCCCCTCCCCATACCTTCTACCCCACAGTAGAGCTTAATCCAACACTAATCTTACCTTCTCACTTAATCCCATGCTAATCTTACCTTCTCACTTAATCCCATGCTAATCTTACCTTCTTACACCCTGTCCCTTCTTTATCTTCCCTCCCCATCACCTTTACACTGCAGTAGAGCTTAATCCAACACTAATCTTACTTTCTTACACTTTCTCCCTTCCTTACTTCCCCACCTCTCCCCTCCACATCACGTCTACCCAAAACTCAATCCCAAGCTACCCTTAACACACTCTCCCCTTTATTATCTCCCCTCCCCATCACCTCTACCCCACAGTGAAGCTTTATCCATTATTCCTCTTCCCACCTTTCCATTCTTTATCTCTTCTCTCCTTCTCACTCCCTCTTCCCCACCACAGAGCTTCATCCAACCCATAACGTACCTTCTCACACCTACTCCTTCTTGATCTCCTCTCCCCTCCCAATCCCCTCTCCCCTCCCAATTCCCTCTACTCTAGAGAAAAACAAAACCCAAAAACGCCTCCCTATTTATTCCTCCTCCTTCTTTACACCTTTTTCCTTCTTAATCTCCCCTCCTCTCCTCATCCCCTCTTCCCCTGAGTAAAATTTAATCCACATTCCTTCAGTCATTCCTCATGGCACCTATCTTCTTTATCTCCCCTCTCCTTCTCATCCCCTCTACCCCACAGTGGAACTTCATCCATTATTCCTCCTCCATCCTTAACAACTCCTCCCCTCTCTGTCTCCTCTATCCCACAGTACGGCTTAATCCAATATTATAAGTTTTTTTCTCCTTCTCGAGCTCCCCTCTCCATACCCTCTACCCCCCCCCCCCCAGCCAAAATTAACCCCACACTCCTCCCCCCCCCCCATTTTACCCTCACCTTTCTACTTTCCCTCCTTCCCACCCTCACCACCGATCGTTGTCCTCCCGTAGTCGAGATTAGCGCTGGAGATCGCATTATAAATTGGGCGCCTCGCAGATTAAATTAAAACGCGAGCACAATAACTCTTTCCCCTGATGAGTTTGGCCGTTGCCTCTGGGGGCGGTACACACACAATATTAATTCTCAATTATGTCACAATAATCACCTTGTCAGACGATATGGGGTGGAAAGCGCTACCTTTTTTCCCTCTCTCTTCTTCGTCAAGTTTTTTTTCCGAACCGGTGCAACTCCACGGCGCGAAAGGAGGAGGGAGAGCGATCTTGTAGCGATGCGAGAATCAAGTTACAAAATTGATACTCACAGCAGGTAGGCTGACTGTGTTTCAGTTGTTGGATGCTCCGAGACATTGCATTACCCAATTATTTCTATAACCATCATATTTTCTTTTCCCCTCCGTTTCACTTTTTTCCCGCCTCAGTATTGCTGCCTGTAGTGTAGATTACAGTCTGCGCAAATTTGTCTTCATCTCGTATTATAATTATGTCTCTAGTTATCATAATTTTGCTTTTAAAGGGAAGTGTCAATTTCACACCAATGATCTCAAACGGCTTCACACATATTTATCATTCCCTCACCTATTTTCTAACATATTGATTTTTCTTGTTGACACTTCAAAATCATGCACATGTATAATATCACATTGAAAGTCATATGAAATCATTTTTATCATACTTATGTAAGTCATATGAACTAATTACAATCAACTTGTGAAAAAAGAATTGTGTTTATCAAAAAAAAAATGAAAAGCCTATAACTCTCTCAATTGTGCTTAAAAGAAAAGAAAAAAATCTACACTGGGACAGTGTAAAGAAACATTGTATAAAGAAATGTATAGCGAACAAGTTAAAGGTTTACACCCAGTAACAGTTAGGATAGTGTGCTCCATCCTGTCAATAAATGAAGAACAAATCAGACAAGAATCTTGGAACTAGAAGGATTTGAACCTGCAATCTACTGCTAACCTGGCAGTGACTTAACTGGGCTTATGCCTAAAATTCCTCCTGGTGTACATGTATGCCGATAATTTTTCTGAAAATAGGCCTGTTGTTACAAGGTGCCTGCAAACATGAAATATCTGGAGATGCTCAGGCAAATAGCTACATGTTGCTTGACAGATGTTGACACCCACTTGGCAAAGCTGTATGACCTCAATCAGAAATGGGGTCATCCATGCACCCCTCTGGCCCTTAGCCCCCTGGCCTTGCACCCCTTTGCCCTCATTAGAGCAGGTGTTGACTGCCCCTATGTCATGGGGCAGGATATCGCTAGCATAAATGTCAGAGTAGCTCAGAAACAGACAAATAAATGTAGTTATGCCTGTAGCTGATATGACAACAGAGAACTTGACAGAAAGCCAGTGCTTACAAAGTAGCCCAACTTTTAAAATCTAGCTTGTGCATTGGATGAATGTGTACGGTCATGCCTCGATCTACTATAGCGTGTGCATTGCATGTATACATACGTCTTGCTTTGATCTAGATCAGACAATATCTAGCTTGTGCAATACATGGATGTGCATGGTCTTGCTTTGATCTAGATCAGGCAATATGATCTACATCACACAATATTTAGTTGGTGCCTGCATCTATGGTCTTGCTTTGATCTAGATCAGATAATATCTAGCTTGTGCATTGCATGGTCTTGCTTTGATCTAGATCACACAATATTTAGTTGGTGCCTGCATCTACGGTCTTGCTTTGATCTAGATCAGACAACATCTATCTTGTGCATATTGCATGCATGTGTATGGTCTTGCTTTAATCTAGAATAGACAATAGCTATCTTGTGCATATTGCATGCATGTGTATGGTCTTGCTTTGATCTAGAATAGACAATATCTATATCTTGTGCATATTGCATGAGTGTGTATGGTCTTGCTTTGATCTAGAATAGACAATATCTATCTTGTGCATATTGCATGCATGTGTATGGTCTTCCTTTGATCTAGATCAGATAATATCTAGCTTGTGCATTGCATGAATGTGTATGGTCTTACTTTAATCTAGAATAGACAATAGCTATCTTGTGCATATTGCATGCATGTGTATGGTCTTGCTTTGATCTAGAATAGACAATATCTATCTTGTGCATATTGCATGCATGTGTATGGTCTTGCTTTGATCTAGAATAGACAATATCTATCTTGTGTATATTGCATGAATGTGTATGGTCTTGCTTTGATCTTGATCAGGCAATACATACTACACATCACATGTGATGTCATCTGATCAAAATGAATAATGAACAAAAATGAAAATATGGTTAGACGGATTTTAAGCACGGTTCAATTGTGGTTGATTTTAACAGCAAATGTTACAATTAGGGCAGCCTCAAAATAGTAGGGTTTCTTTTACTTAGCTTTACAGAAGTTGAATCAACTTTAAGCATATTACAGTATTCAAATAAACTTCTTTCAAAATCTAGTCAACAAAAGGGTGGATAACATGAAAAGTGTAATCACCTGCTACGCTAATGTTCTCATGGACGGTCATAAAATGTCCACCTGTTTCACCAAGACAATCATGCCATGAGTAATACAGTCAATTCCCTTATTAACAAAGAGTGTTATGTTGTATTCATATCCACTCATGACTGGTCACCTTCGGGACGGACTGTCCAGGACTGTCCAGCGTTCCGTGACCATGCCGTTTGAAGATATGCAGACATCAAAGCTCACTGGACAAAAGCCGGAGCCAAGAGAGAGTGACAGAGAGCGCGACAGAGACAGACAGAGATTAGCAGCGTTTTGGCCATTTCGTTAGCTGGCGTTGCCTTACGAGCGAAGAGTGAGCCCTCACAACTGTCGGGTCTCATCCCGGCTGGCAGCAGTGACATCGTAATATCTCAATTAAACCATCAAGTGACCCTGGCCCCAATCCAAGACCGGCTCCCTCTACTGAAACCCTTCCCTGACTAAGCTCCACCAGAATTAACAGACCAGTTCTTTCACACACCGTGATTCCAGGACAATTTTGAAAGAAAACATCCATGTCTTGTCTTTATTGTTTAAAGGGAATATACTGTACTGGGAAGACAAAAAGCCTTCAAAAGGGTGATCGTGCGCGCAATCTTATTGCCAATGGTCTTAAATTCATGTATTGTCCATTGTAGAAACTTGCTGAAAGTGTTTTGCCCTCAATAATCTACATTTTGTATTGTGTTTGGGGGGGGGAACATTATGCGTGTTTGTGTGTGTGTGGGGGGGGGGGGGGACTCAATTTCAAGGGCGATGAAACGGTCATCCTAAAATATGTTATGCGTTCTATCCTGTAATATCTTTTTGAGAGGGGCTCTATTCATTTTTTATATGAGCAGAGCTGATTTGTTTTGCTCTGTGGGTACTTTGGGGGGGGGGGGGATTTGAGTGTGTGTGTGTGGGGGGGGGCTTTTCCTTTTCACAAGTGTTATCTCTGGAAATATATCAATTTTCTTCTTAAAAAATTAATTCTTACAAAATAGATCACGTGCAAATGTTATGTACTGCATGTAGTGAAAGGGATTGAAGCTTGTGAAATTGTTTTGGTGTCAAAAAAAGAGCTTTTTCCGCAGAAAGTGGTTTTACTGCTCAGCTTCGCCTACACCAAAACCACAATCCCATGTAACCCTATCATTAGAAGATTAACAGATTAAGCAGAGATTAGCTAGGGATTAAGACATCTGATCTGCCACACAAGGACAGCAGGTTTGATTGGTAGGGCAAAGAATGGACCACAAGCTGACTGCTCCAGTCTAATCAGCCCTGTACATATGTCAAATTTGCCGCAATATTACAGATACACCTGGGTTTACAAGTAAGTTTCCAGTCTCTTAAAATACCGTTTATGCCAAAAGAACCTTAATACTTTTCCATCACGGCTAGCGAGACCAAGCACGCGATGATAACGTATTCCACTGAGCAATACAAGCTTTGCGAGTAAATGAATCGCGTTCCAGAGCATTGTAACAAGCTGCACCATTTCCAGCTATTTTGCGGCCGTGGTTTATGAGATCCGCTTGTAAAACCCTTTCAAAAGAAGGACAAATTCCACCCTTGAGAGAACAATGCCCCCAAAATAAAGACAGAATCAGACAAGTAAGTCTGATCAGTAAGTAGCATGCCATCATACTTTGAAACATTGGTGAAATGAAATAGAAGTGTATCATTCACTTTTTCAGCAAGGAAACCGTCCCATCTCAAACAGATCTTGGAGCCTTTGCATAAAACTTCCCATGAATTCTAACTCTGTCATCAATGGTAACTGCCATGGTAACACCAGTCAACAGCAAATCAAACTTCTAAGGCTTCCATATTAAGTAGGCAATGGTAGCAAAGTTACCATCTATGGTAAGATTGATGCAACAGGGCCCCCCATGTTTGGATATTATGAGTTAAATGTCATTACACTCACTAATTTATACTGTAGGTGTGCCAGGGCATGGAGTCAAACCTGTCATCAGCTGTCACCTACGTACCTTCCCTCTGTCATCAGGAAGATGACTGTACTCCATCATCAGCATGACGAAAAAAAAGTCAACAAGAGCAATCAGACTAGGGCAATATTGGATCACAGTCAAACCTTTTTTGAAATTTTGAAAATGTTTTAACTTCAATGTTGAACAGCAGTTTTAGTTATACACCCAGTATAGTACTACATAGCGAGATAGCGAGCTCCATCCTGTAAATAAATGAAAAACAAGTCAAACAAAAATCCTGGAACAAGAAGAATTTGAACCTGCAGTCTACTGCTTACCAGGCAGTGACTTAAAGACAGCCCGTCCCTTTTTCAGATCACCACAAAACCATTGATACATTGGCAAAACATATGGAGATGTGTTAGCAAGCTGTATATTCATAATTTGAAACTGATACGTAGTGTAAAATTCAAATAATGCACGTAAACAACGTCTGATTAATAGTCTTTATCTCAGGCTCTTAGCAGTTTGTGTTGAAATATCTGCTTTATTGATTAATCTGTTTATCAATTTATAAAATGCATTATGAAAAAAATTGTTCTGTAGAAGGAATTATCTCCAAAGTTTGGTAATTACTCATAAAATTAAGATTTCACACATGCATAATAACCACATAGATACTGTAACAAAGACTAATACTTTTTTCGTAGTACGAAAAAAAAGTCGGTTTGAAATTCATCGGCTAAAATTCTTACATATACAGAAAGCTTCAACATGCTATATTCTTAGAAATGGTCTTGAATCACACTTTCTTCAATTTACGATCGTGATAGACGATTTCAAATTTTAAGCTTGCAAAAGGGACAGACAATCTTTAACCACACAAGCTATTTCTAGTTCACGGATCAAGACACAACAACATGGTAACAAATACCAAAGGGTCTCATTCAATCAAGACTCATTAATATTCATGAGTAATCTGCCTAGAGGAACATTAAGGTAGATTTTAATGAAAGGGCTTTCTCAGGTACTTTCAATTTTGATGTAAATTTTAGGCATACACCCAGTAGTAGAAAGGGTTTCTGGGGTACTTTCAATTTGATGTAAATTTTACGCATACACCCAGTAGTAGAAAGGAAAGCATGCTCTATCCCGTACATTTATGAAAAGCAGTGAAACCTATACATAAAGACCAGTCAAAGATGATAAGACATGTGGTCTTCATGAGCATGGCCTTCATATGTACAGGTTACTTGACTTTCCAGAGAAACAGATTAAAATATTGGTTCCCAGTACAGGGAAACCCCGTTATAACGAGGGGATCGGGACCCACACTTTTTCCTCGCTATAGCCGATTGCTCGCTATATCAGTACGTGATCAATACATACAGAAAAAAATGCATATATAGGACTACACAAATAATAACATATTTACCGTTAGTACTGTAATCTTTTAATGGCTTTGCAAGCATTCTAAATTGAATTCACTAGCTACATGTAACAATTCACTAAAATATCTTACAGCACTGTTGGAAACGTAAATAAATGATATTTCCAACGCCTCCGTTTACCGACAAATGAAGCAGCGGGGAGGCTCATTTACCCGGCCGTGCCTGCTGGCATGACCGCGTGTATGCAATGAATGATCATTGAACGCAATCTCCAGGCACGGCCGGTCGTACACGCGCGGTGTCGCATATGTGTAGAGGCGCCATGTGCGTGCGTGACTTCACGGGGGCATGCAGTACCCAGAGCTAGCTGTATAGAGATACGGCTCTGGCAGAGACAGTACCGCACGCACGTAATGTGGACATGTATGCATGTGTGGCTGTGTGTGTGTGTGGATTCTTGCACGGTGTGTGTGATCAGTGTTTAACGGCGCAAAGAAAATTGCTTGACTATGTGCTGTTGTTGCATTTCCCTCGCTGCGCGGCGTGGCTGTAAAGGAGTGCTCGTAATAACGGGGTTGATTTCTTTTCTTTTTCCTTATTCTTGGGCTGGGAATTTGCCTCGTTATAGCAGAAATTTCGCTATAGCCGATCTCGTTATATGATAACAGAATACACGGAGGTCTATGGAAGAAAAATCGGGCCCCAAGAAATGTCCTCGTAATAACAGGGTTCTCGCTATACCCGTGCTCGTTATAACGGGGTTTCCCTGTATTACCTCAATATCAGGTACTGGAAGTTTGAATCCTGGAGGGCGTTTCATGAACATTTTTCTTCTGACAAGCTGTCTTTCTCGACAGTTACCATAATAACAGTCAGAGGCTAGTACCTCTCAGCCAATCAAAACCAAGGATTTCACTGAAGTTGTCAGCACTAACCATTTGGTCAGTGCTGACAACATTCATGAAATGCCCTCCTGATGGTCTCATGACACACTAAAATGAGGGGGGGGGGGGATAATGGGGGATTCATAAGGCTTGGGTGGGGGGGGGGGGCAGTGTACATGTAGGTGGGGGGGTGTCATACTCACTTTATGCTAGATGGGATCAGCATGTACACACTATTATTGTTCCTTGAGTGGTATGTTTATATCAGCTGAAACCTTTGAGAGGAGTCTGCTGAAGACATATGGACAACTCACCACGGCCAACAGAGGTCAAGTGAGGGCAACTAAGGTCAACTGAGGTCATCTTAGGTCAACTGAGTAGTGCTAATGCTTGTGCATGCAGGTATGGTGGGGGGCATCTTTTTAGCCTTTTTCATCTCTGTAGGTTTAATCATACATTCATATTCATTTCTCAATGTGAATTCAGTCAATACACATTTGACAACTCCCAATTCTCTTGTATTTAAATATCATTTATTTCTACCCATAGGGGAGGGGGGGGGGGGTTGGGGGGAAGGAAAAAATGAACAGGTTTCTTTTACAGCCTAATGTCAGAGAGTAAACACACTGAGAAATGTTTTGTATTACATCCTATGAGGTACACAAACTTTGTACAGGGGCTGTAGGCCTCTGTATTGTAGGACTAAATCCCCCTGGAGCCGTCATGTCACTTTTTCTGCAATGCATCAAAACCCTCACTCATCATGAGGGAAATCGCTGATTCTGCCTCAAAAAAACTGGATATAAACAGGCTCTTACATGTCACTAATCTCACAAGTGTGAATGCCCAGTGTAAACATGGTTGGCCTTGCTTGGCTCACAGGACCCAAGCACAGGGACAGGCAGACATGGCTGACCCTGACATATATGCCCAGGTGGGCGTAGCCAGGGGGCACTTTAATGAAAGGGGGGAGGAGGGGATATTCAAAAGGTGTGTCTTCATTAGCCCAATGTTGGGAAATAGCTAGCTAGTTCTGGTTGGGATAGCCTAGCCAGATCATGAAATAGCTATTTGCGTCTTCATTAGCTAGATAAGACGAATTAGCTACCTATTTGCTTGAGAATCTTCATTCACAGCGTCTTCATTAGCCTGAAAAACTTTCGATCCCAGCTAGCATCAGCGCGCACTGAGGCATTGTTTACGGTAGATTTTTATATGTGTGTGAATGCGAGCTCACAACCGAATTCATGCAGCCGTGGCCTATTTCCGTCGCACACTGCGTGTGCGAACATCGGGATAATTTATACATCCCGCGCTCGAGCTTACACATATCCCGAATTCGAGCTAATGAAGACACGATTGCAACTTCAGGCTAGTTTCCCGTATCAGCAAATAAGCTAGCTTTTTCATCCTAGTTGGTAACTACAGTGCATTCATTTCGATGCACATTAGTAGCTATCTAGGCTCTGTAAGACTTCATGAATAAATATGGCCCCATGTTCTATACTAAGCCTGCGTAGTTGTGCTTTTCCCCAAGCAGGGCAACTTCCGCATAATCTGCTGTATGGACAATGAAAAACAGGCTATGAAAAAGCTTGAAATTCCTGACATGGTGCAATTAAGCCACACCCCTCTGGTTACTGCAGTTCTAAGGCAAGTTTTGACATCCTAACTGGACCTGGGTTCTTGAAGCCCGAACATCTAACCTTGATAAACGAGTCAACCCTTTATAATGTAAAACAAGAAGTTGCTCTATGGGATTTGTGTATATCAAAGGTGACATAAGAGTTAGCAAATAGTTTGCGAGTCTTAATGAGGCAAAGTTCTATGCCCCTGACTTACAATACCAAATCATGCTACCCCCCCCCCCCCCCCCCCATCCAGGAAGGCATGGTATATCTTGCAGGGCTCATGATGGGAACACAAATGGCCCCCACTATTTTAATAACATATTCCATGTACTTGAAGTTTCATTATCTCTTTATGCACCATTGATAAATGTTTGCACAAAAGAAACACACAAATAAGCTGGTAATTAAGCCACACCCGTCTTTTTTTTGTTTTACCATCCACCCCTCCCCCCTCCCCCCTCCCCAGTCCCCATCTATAAGCAGCCACTGTGCTACCCATCTCAATTCCACCACACAGAACCCTACAGGAAATATCCTCTCGTCTCATATCCTCTCCTAGAGTCAGGTACGCCGAGCCTCAATTGTTCGCAGATGCCAATTTAATTATTCACCCTCCAATATCAAATATTATCAAACAGGGAATGTAGCGGACGCACGGACGGACAGACTGACGGACGGTCGGACGGACGGAAGAAAGAGAAACAGGGGTACGCGGAGGAGAAGGTTCGTTTTACAATAGCGCAACGGTCGCCAGCCGTTTGTTTGGGGGCTTTTGTCAAGTTAATATTTCAGGCCAGCGATATCTTATTCAACATCCTGGTCCCATAGGGACGGAAGCTAGCAGGCCTTGGATGTGACATCAATCTAGGTTTATGGATAATGTACACACGTACGTACGGACATGTATTGCAGATGAAGAGCAAGCTCCACGCTGCGTGATATAGTGTGTAACGATGGAATTACACTGTGTAACCGTGGTGTAATGACGGACAACATTCTGATACTGGGTACTTTTCCCTGTATTGTCTGTCATCTAAAGGTGTATTTGACAGTGATTTCTAATTTTCTTACACAGATTTTGCTGGGCACACTGTGTAATCATTAAACACTGTGTGTGGTGTTAACTGTTAGCTTTCTCATACTTTTCCCTACTGTATTGCTCATCATCCATGGGTGTATCTGGCAGTGATTTCTAATACTCTACAATAAATCTTTGACACATATTTTGCTTGATACACTGTGTAATCATTAAACACTATGAAACCACGGTTTAGTGACTGACAACTTTCCGATATTTTTCCCTTTTTGCCCATCATCTATAGCTGTATTTGGCAGTGATTTATAATCTTCTATAATACATCTTTGACACAGATTCTGCTTGATATTAAAAATGATGGAATTATACTTTGTAACTGTGGTGTAATGATGGACAATTTTCTGAGACTTTTCCTTGTAGGCCTAAAGTCTCTTACGTGTAGCTGTACATGTACATAATTGTCTCAAATAAATCTTTCACACAGATTTTGCTTCTACATGTAATGTACATTGTGTAACCTTGAAATTATTACATTTTCATAATCTTAATTTCATGACGTCACTTGCAAGCCCTTCTGCACTAAGCTGTGTACCGGTACTCATTTTCTGAAAATTCAATCTCTAAACAATGAATACCATTTAACCTGTGCGTTTGACATTAGACACATGTCTTTTTATATTATATACATACACACCTCTATTAAATATATTATTCATTCATCAAAATCCAAAACAAAACTATTTATTGAATCATACAATACATAATACACGGAAGAACACCCTGCAAATGACATCACAAGATTTCAAAAACTTTCAAAAAGTCAGAACTTTCTTATCTTTTGTCAAACATTTACTTATGTTGCTTTCATGGGTAATCAAACCCAATTTAACTTCATAGAAGACTTTCCCTTTAACTGTATTTTACTACCAAATATATAACTAGCTTGTTCAAATCACAGTTCAATCATTGGATATCTGCTGTAGAAGTATAATGGACCATATATGCTGTGATTGTAAAGTAATTGTTTGTTACAAGCAAAAATAGTATGATATGAATTCACAGTTCAATTAATGATTAAGCACTCGTGGATTTATGTAAATAAATGCACCATATATCATTGTCCACCAATATCCAATGTACAGTATTTTGTTGATCTTTTTGCACAAACACCACAAGTGACCACAACCAATACATAGTATGTACACATGTTTCTTGATTTTTAAAAATCATTGGCCCCTATTCATAATGGTGGTTTATCTTAGACCGCGTACTAAACTTAGACCAACTTTATGGGGCGCAAATAACTCATCTGATGCTGTCACCACATTCTTGATTTTCGTCACAGAATCAGTGGCTGATTTCAATCATTCACTGTACTATATTTATCGTGTTGTAAACCTCAATATACATGTAACCTAGTGATACCAAGATCAAATATCAATAATACTGTTTTATGTTGCTTTATTTGGCATTATTCCTACAAGTTAGCACAATTAGTTAGTACACTGCTTTCATTATAAACTTTGTTCAGAATATGGGGCCAATGTGTTCTTTCCCACCTGTTTCAGTGATTACACTGAAATGGTTGTGTCAGTTTCAATTTTAGCTCAAACTAACAGAGGCTTTATAAACAACTTAGAAACAAACGAAGTCAATATGTGTGCACCTGTCACGGTCTGTGTGGGGTCGTCTGTTTAAACCTGTTAGAAAAAAAAAGGTGAACAATTCACCAAGAAAATTGGGTACCAGGGTAGGCTAGCTGTCAGGAAGATTCGATTCTGTTCTTGCAAGATGTAGTTCAGATATGAGGTAGGATATGTTGCAGGTTTCGAATCACAGATAGCACCTAGGTCCCTGGGGATGGTTGTTCTGGGAGTTCTGCTCTATAGCTGGCCTTCCACCTCTCTCCACTTATTTTCGTTTGCAGAATCTAATTTGATACTTAAAATTCACTGTGCCTTGTGCGAAGACTATTCCTCACTCCCTGACTTTGTCAAAATATAGATTACCTGCAGTATGGGCTTTTGTAGTCTCATAATGCAGACTCAACTTCATAGACTACACAAATTGCATGGGTATGTGGCTGCAAAGTAGGCAATAACCTTTATCCCAAAGTGATGATTTAGAGCACTTAGATCTGTTTGTGCTCACAGCACATTAAAGGTCCCCTGTCATCAAAATGTATGTCGACTTCTGTTGATGCAACATAATATGTACATAACAAAATCACTAACTGTTCAATGGAAGTATGTGTCTTATATTTTAACATAATTTTTCTTTATTTTTTCTCAGCACTGATAAGCCCCGCCTCCAAAATATCCTCCAACATAAGATTCCCCCTGTGACATCAGCAAAGGTAGAAATTAGCAGGACAATAAGCAGAATTCATGCACAAATTTAACATTGCAATGATTACCTCCACCTGCCAACAAGAGCATCACATGTCTTCACACAATACCACCTAACATCCTTTCATGTGGGAATAATCGTTTCCATATGTCAGAAATGTGCTAGCTATGTGATGCTATTATAAGCACTTGCAGGTAGTCATTGCAATGTTTAGTTTGTGCATAAATTATGTCTATTATCCTGCTAATTTCCACCTTTGATGATGTCACAGGGAGAATCTTGAGTTGGAGGATATTTTGGAGGCGGGGCTCATCAGTGCTGAGAAAAAATAAAGAAAAATTATGTTAAAATATAGGACACATATTTCCATTGAACAGTTAGTGATTTTGTTCTGTACATATTATGTTACATCAAGATAAGTCTACATACATTTTGATGACAGGGCATGTCATGACAAATGACTCCATTGAAGGATGGCGATTAGGCAGACCAATATGTGTACATAGCCAGTAATGGGTAGATGGCCTGCAGGCACAATCCCAACATAAATGGCACAGTGTGAGTGACTAGCAAGACTTCAGTAAAATATTGATCACACAACTAAAAACAAATGTAAAGCAAAGCTGATGTGAGTCTGTTTTCATGCTATTAAATTGTCAACTGTGAAATAAATTCTCAATTTGTTCTGCATTTATAATGAAACTATTACTTCTAGAATGATGCTGTTTTCCCTTACTACATGTATATGCTTTTCTTTTGCATACATTTGTTAAAATTACAACTTCAAAGTAATGATTTAATTTACAGTCATTGATTCAAACTCTTCACTTCAATGAGCCATTTGTCATGCTTTTAGCCATGGGGCTGATACGATATCTCAACAACTCTTGAAGTGAATCGAGGTGAAGTGAATTTGAAGCTCACTTATAAGATAATGCTAATAATAATAATAAGGTAATGCTAATGGGTCCAGTAATCTTGGCAGACCCATTTCTTCATATTTCTTTCAAAACCAGGTCTCCTTGGGAACCATGATTAAACTACCATTGAACCAATCTTTTGCCACACTTGAATCACTGTTTAACTACTTTTAAACCACTCTTGAACCACTGTTAAACTACAGTTGAACCACTGTTAAACTACTGTTGAACCACTGTTAAACCAGTGTTGAACCACCATTGAACCATCAAATTGAATGAACAATCCATTGCTTCAACAGGAAGTAAAGTTTACATGTACGTGCCCCACATACATCCGGTCAGCCAGCGCGGCTAGCGCCAGTGAGTGCGCATGATGAACTACATGTAGCTCTCAGACAGGAGGAAAGATAAACTTTGACCTTACCCCATTGAATATCAGTGTTTCACTGGGATCTTCGGTGATTCTTGAAGCCGTTTATTAGTTATACCACAATGGTATAGTTATACTGCTTCGGTATACATTTGGCTCTATAAAACATTGTTTGTGTGTGGACTGCTAGCATTTAAACTTGCTTGGTGATTTGAGTAAGAAACACTCCTCACTCCCCAACCTAGAACTCGGGCTACAACTATGATGCGAGATTGCTTTTTGGTAGGCGCCATCTCCCAGGATATTCACCAATGGTTGGCTGATCCCTCCTGAGATTGTGGGGACTGATTTGATCTGAATTATAGACAAACAAGAGATGGATTAGTGAGTTGTTGACTCTGCATGCAGAAAAATGACCCAGTCATTAATCTCTCCAAGAGCATTCTATAGGCTGTCTTGACTTGGCTGCCATCCAAGCTGGGTAGTAGTCTATAGCCGCAGGTTCCAGTATGACACTAGTTTACAAAGTCCTTTGTATGGTGAATGGAGTAGAGTCTGTGTTATAAGACTACAATAGGCCATGTACTGTAGCTGCTCCGGATGAGGCACACACCCATGGATGTTCTTTGTATAGTACATGGGGAAAGGGTCTTCGTTATGAGACTACAATACACAAGCTGCTCCAGATAAGGCACTAATTATCACAATCAGCTGTATCTGTGATTCAATTCCAATGGGTAGAATGTACTCTGAATATATTAATTGTTGCTATTCAACTGAGGATGTTTAAAAAAATGGATATTCAACTGAGGATGTTTAAAAAAATGGATATTTATCCATCCCTTTAAAGGGCATATACTGTACTGGGAAGGCAAAAAGCCTTCAAAATGTAATTGCTAGCAATCTTCTTGCCAATGGTCTTAAATGCATGTATTGTCTATTTAGAAGCTTGCTGAAAGTTATTTGCCCTCAAATGATCCACATTTGGAGTAATGAGTGATTAAATCACAAATCCTCAAAATGTTCGGCCCAAACATTTTGAGGATTTAGTCATTAATCATTAATTATTCCATAATGTTGATCATTTGAGGGAAAATAACTTTCAAAAAGCTTCTAAAATAGACAATACATGAATTTAAGACCATTGGTAAGAAGATTGATAATAATTACATTTTGAATGCTTTTTTGCCTTCCCAGTACAGTATATGCCCTTTAAACATGGTTTGGTGCTGCCACTCAATATTAATGACTGGCAGCTGCTCTTAACAATATGATGCATGTTTGCATCATGTCCACCTGGATTTTACAATAGGTCATGCATATTCCTAAACATGCATCGTTTGAGCTTTTGCTGATTAAATTAAAGGTTTTGTCATAAAGTGCTTGTTATGTAATTAATGAAGACAAGTGAACATGAAATTTCCTATTTTTCTACATAGAACTTCTACTTTAGGCACAGCTGGGCACATTTTTTATCCTTCTTTTCCAAAAGGGAAATATCAAGTGGGGTTTCCAGCAATTTTTAATGAAATATCATGCGGAACAGTGTGAAAACTAGACTTTTGTATTGCAACTTGATATCACATTTTAAATCTTTATACTTTATTATAATAATATTCTTTGACTGTATCAATCGAGATGCATTACATGTTACAATTGCGCAAATTATTCTGTGTGTCGTATGCATCAATTCTAGGCACAAAGTATCCAGAAAATTAGTGGCTTTGAACATATTGGGTCAAAGAGAAAATCTTTGTAAGGCATTCTTTGTGACTAGAAGAAGAGTAATCTACATTAATCAAAGGCGCAATGGTACTGCCTGTAATGTCATCATTCGGACAAGCTTTGGTGTTCATTAGAGATGCATTGCTTGAAAGAAATGCGTACACTGCAGCTCCAAGGAATTGGCATAGGGAAAGGGAAAGGGAAGAAGGGGAAGGAGCCGCAGTTTTAAACCGCGGTATATTTTGTCCAGTTCAGCATGAAACACAATGCTTTGGCCTAAAAAGCATGTTCCATGCTGAACTGGACAAAATATACCGGGGTTCAAAACTGCGGCTCCTTCCCTTTCTTCCTTTTTCCCTTTCCCTATGCCAATTCCTTTGAGCTGAGACATACACTTTGTACAAATTGATATCATGTCTATTGGGCTGATTTTCCACCTCACAAATACTGCTCTCTACCCCACACTTTTCAAGCCTTCAGTGTTCTTAGAAATGTTGTGTTCAGGCTAACAATCTGCATTTCCTCCTGCCTTCTATCAGACATTACAAAACCTTTTGACACTTCCACAAAAAAAAAACACAATTGAAAACAGGTATTCTATAACTCAAATCAACTGAACTCAAATCAACTGATATCTCAGCATTATTTAATCAAAGGATATCAATATTTTTTAGAAAAATGCACTATAATTCCACTCAAAGTCAGTTTCCTTTAGTGATATTGTGAGGGACTTTCTTGTACAATATTTTCTTCCATCTTCTGTGTTTTTTTTACCATAAAATATTGTTTTTTTACAAAGAAATTTTAGGCATTCACCCAGTAGTACAGATAGTGTTTTTGAGTGTTTACAGGATGGAGCACACTATCCCTACTACTGGGTGTATGCCTAAAATTTCTTTGTAAACTGAAATTACCCCAGAGAGCCCTTTCACTAAAAAATATTGTGTTGACCTGCAAAAGGGCTCCCCTGTCTTAAAAACAAGGCCTCATTAAGAAGTGCCACAATTGGGTGCATTATCCTATATTCATGATTTGACTAACATATCAATCACTTTCCTCAAAGCAGCTGCATTAAAATGTAATGGTAATTAATCATACTCCCAGGCAACATCCATTTGACTAATGGTAGGAAGTTGCTCCTCTCACATGTAGGCCTATGATGAAACTGTGCATAGCTTAATCTCAATGTCCTGTTATTTTGCGCCAAAAAGCCCATGTTTTCCTAATAAAAATTGTTAAACAATCATTTCCATCATCACTCATCATTTTTATCTGCTTACAAACATCAATCATGATCACATCTAGGAAGGTTTTCCCACAAATTGGTGATAAAGATTGATCGATTGTAATTTCCTGTTACAAACTGGCGACGTTCTTTCCTTTCTGTTCATCAAAAATAAACTTCCATTGCTTGGTGAATTGGCCACAGTTATCACAAGTTCTTGATTGAAGAAACACCTCCTACATAAATGATCTCAATCAAAACATTAACCATTTCTCTTTCTTTGCAATTTAGTCATT
>OZ022597.1:16808409-16820909 GCA_963669155.1 Arbacia lixula
TATTACTTGTGAATAAATGCACATCAAGAGTTAATCCTCTCATTACTAAGCCACGAACGCCTCCTGAGTAACTACACATTTACGGAATTCATGGCACCGAGAGGATTAATTGCAAGTACATTATGAAGATGGCTTATAAATTGTAACTACATACATTACACACAGGGGATTGGACTTGCAATCATTTCAGATAAATTGCAACTCTTTATAAAATGATGCCCAGAATTATGAAATAAAATTCTGATTGGAAAACGATGACTCAGTCTTGCTTGGATCACGTTTTCATTTTGGATTTTGCACACTCAGTAGGTGCGTCTTCATTAGCCCAATCACAAAAAATAGCGAGCTATTTTGCTGATCCTGGGAACTAGCCTGAAGTTGCAATCGCGTCTTCATTAGCTCGAAACTTGGGATGCATAAATTGTCACCACGATGCAAGGACATGTCACAACAATCCATCTCCTGGTTGCGTGATCATCAGATGTCGAGAGATTAACTGCATTTGCAGTACATGTTTCCTTGGAGGAAATAAGCCTTGCTTGTAATGTATTCAAAACTTTTCCTCTAACTGCCTGGTGATGCATTATTACATCTACCTGTATTTTGTGATTCAGTTTGAATGGATGGAACGCACTCTGAATCTATTAGTTGTTGCTGCTCTGACAAAACATTGGACAAGCTGTGGAGTTACCATGAGTAATGTGCTGCATGTATTATTTGAACAACGTGCATGAAATCTGCATACATATTGAAAATAGAGATTGCAAGCTGTGTAATAGCTGTTAATTATGCAGGATTATGTCACAAATAGACCATTTTCGTTATGTATGCAAATTTTATTCACATCGTTCAAACAATATGTTACCAATGAGAAACCCAAAGCTTGTCCGAGGGTTGTCCGAGTAACAACAACTAACAGATTCAAAGTGCACTCTATCCATTGAATCTGAATGACTAGATACAGGTGACTGTAATAATGCGTTACTACGCAGTTAGGGGGAAAGTTGTGAATACACCATTTGCAGTATTGATTGAGGAGAGTTCTAAAGATAATTGGTACATGATGTAATCTAGACTAGACCACAATGCTAGTACTTTGGTATCAGATGAGGTCATGAGGTTTACAGGATATGAATCAGTAGACAGCAGGTTCCTGATTGACCAGGTTTAGCTTGATAAGACGGGTCAATCGCGAACATTGGTTATATATCTCTGTAACAGACAAAGATACATTCTCAATAACATTGTCATGGAAATACAACAACGAATAGCTTCACAGATCAATAAGTTTTTTCATAATATATTCACAGCTTTCTTTCCAACTGTGCAGTGACGAGTTATGATAATCACCTAGTATACCTAGTGATTCAATATTGATTGATGAAATGCACTCTGACTTCATTAGCTGTTGCTAGCGTGACAAATCTCAGGCAAACTTTGGGGTAACCATTAGTCACGTATCATTTAAACGGCGTGAATAACAATGGCATACATAACGAGAATGGTCTCTTAAAATGAGGCATGGCAGCCATATTACTCTGGAGTTGGTCTCATAAACTCAGTATCTTTTTCAATTGCTTAAAAAGACAATTTTCGTTATGTATGCAATAATGCAAATATTAACATCATTTAAACAATATGTTGTTCATGGTAACCTTAAAGCTTGTCAATAGTTTGTTCAAGATGTGACAACTTATAATTGGTGTTAAAAACAGTTGATTCTTTTAGAATATTATTTTTAAAAAGTCACAACCTGGATGAAGCTGAAATGTTCACATCATGAAATCAAAGGATGTCATTTTTTTTTAGAAGCAGGTATTATGATATTTCATATAAAATATTATTCTTGTAATAATCCATGGAATATCTTCATGAGATTTTCACCTTGGAACAAATTTGTAACAAAGACTGCGTGCGTATCAAATAATTAATTCCGAACACACAATGGCACCTGTCCATCCACTAGCAACAAAGTTATACAGATGTGTATGAGTAATAAAACAAACTCTTCAGATTTGGTGCTATACATTTTGTAATGACTGAGTGATAAAGTAGTTATCTAGCAACTTCCTTCAAGAAACCTGGACTGCAGTGAGCAATTCCCTCTCACACAATTCCATTATTTCTTTTACTGAACACAGTTAAGTACTTGTACAGCTACAGACTTTTTTTCTTGCTTTGTTGTAATGAATTGGTGCACACATCAACACAGAATTGCTTGGACTTTGGAAAAATGCTTAAGGGTTACTAAATTAGATAAATAAGTTCCCACTAATCTACACTACAAAAAGGAAATTGGCTCAAAGGAATTGGCATAGGGAAAGGGAAAGGGAAGAAAGGGAAGGAGCCACATTTTTATACCGTGTTATATTTTGTCCAGTTCAGCATAAAACATGATGCTTTAGCCTAAAAAGCATTGTGCTTCATGCCAAACTGGACAAAATATACCGTGGTTTAAAAATGTGGCTCCTTCCCTTTCTTCCCTTTCCCTTTCCCTTTGCCAATTCCTTTGAGCTGGAGTGTAGATTAGTGGGAATTTATTTTTCTAATTTAGTAACCCTTTAAGTAAGGCGAATATCATCTCACTCTAAAATGTGAAAGGAATGCAAAATAACATCTGATCCTGACATAGCATGTAATTTTAAAATCTCCACTGTAGTTTGGCTACTGATTTCATTTCGCCGAGGTGTAGCAGCTACTCTGTCTGCTGTGTGAGTTACATGGCACTTTTTATTCAATGTACATGGCAAAGAGCTAGCTTCCTTGTAACTTTGAACCGATT
Organism: Arbacia lixula; assembly: GCA_963669155.1. Taxonomy (NCBI): domain Eukaryota; kingdom Metazoa; phylum Echinodermata; class Echinoidea; order Arbacioida; family Arbaciidae; genus Arbacia; species Arbacia lixula. The sequence goes on from OZ022597.1 coordinate 16,811,192, forward strand.
GCAATTTGCGAATCCTCTCCCACCTTATTGGGGAGGGTATCTGCAGGGAATGCAGCCAGGAATGAATCCGGTGACAGGTGTAATTTATGAATCATCCCACAAATTACACTTTCATCTGTCTTGCATCTCTCCTCAGTATCTCCAGGGAATGCGCACCACCGAAATCATCTGATTGATGCATACCTGTTCAGGCAAGCTCCCTGGGTTCGCTTTCTCATTTTCTTTCATCTATTTTGTCTATTTCGACACACCGAGAACAATTTGTACCTCTCTGTCTTCCTTCAGTCTTCCAAGGAGGAGCCCGCCACCTTCTTCCCTCTCCTGTCTGAGACCAGGGTCGCTTTCTGTCGTATTTTCGATCAGACATTTTGCTACAGTCCTGGAGGCTGCTAATTCAGTAAGTGTGTGCTTTGTAAGCGATCTCATTCGTGGGAGGACGCAAGTGCAAGAAGGTGTCGTGGAATTTGCACTTCAAAGGGAATTGAAATTTGAATGCATGAAGGGGTTTTTCTACCTTGGATGATCAAACCAGGAAAGAGGCAGGGTTTTCTGGCGAGTAGCAGATGTTTGTTTTCAAGCATGTGCATTGTCATGGATACAGCTCTAGGTTGTGAGGGGGGTAGGGATTAAAGGGAGGGGTGGGGGATTAGAGGGAAAGGGGTAGAGATAAGAGGGAGGGGTTGGGTGGGAGGAAAAGGGGAATGAGACATGAGATAGAAACGAAAGGGAAAGGAATTAAAGGCTGAGTAGCTCTTTTGCAGGTGAAAAAAAAAGAATTGAAGAAAATATTTTATTTATTTATAAGAACTTCCTTCCCAATAAATAGAACTGGAAACTGGCAGAAATATTGTATTTATAAGAACGTCCTTCCCAATAAATAGACCTGGAAACTGGGGGAAATATTGCATTTATAAGAACGTCCTTCCCAATGAATAGAACTGGAAACCGGCGGAAATAGCTTCGGGTGTGTTTATCATCTTTTCAGAATTTAGAAACGCGGCCTTGTCACTGCGCAAGAGCTGCGCCGTTACACATGCACTGTAGTACAATAGTGTGTGATCGTTGTGTTTACTTGGCATGCCACGCGTGTTTTCAGAAATCGGAAACACATGGTTTAAAGTCGTTTCAAAACAGCTTTGCATTTATCTCGCTTCTCTAAACGCGTTTCTGGCTCAAACGCGTTTAGGATCACACAAATTTGTGTGTTTCAAAACAGCCAAACACCTTTGCATATCAACTCCCTGAAACGCATTTAAAAAAATTTAAACGATTTGGAAACCTTATTTCTACCAAAAAAATACTTGATAAACACGCCCTTACAGACTGCCACGATCCACTCCACAGTGCATGCTTTCAATACAAGCGATGCCTGCTGCAGGACACATCAAACACTGACAAGGGCAATATGATTATAAATATAGACTATGGGTGCTACGTTGAACAATTCAAATGTAAAGAAGGATAGTTTTTCACTGGTCCTAAAAAGTTTTGTGAAGATAACCGTGAGATGTCTTGATCGTTCGGGTATACGGCCGATTCCTGTCGGAGTTTCATAACTTTAGGGAATGGGACACCCTGTCTTTAAATGGAAGGTTGGAGATAAAAGTCTCCTGCATCATGAAGAAAGATGAAAGTTGAGGATGGAGAAATAAACAAATCAGTGAGGTGATGATTGAAGAATCCATACAGAAAACAGCTGCAGAAAAACAAAGAGCAAATAGACTTAACACAATGAAAACCCAAAAACTCAAAAGTATGTTCTATCATAATATCCAGAAATTGACAGATGGATGGAGAACCTAGAAATAGAAATGATGGTAGAGATTCAACTAAGCAAAGATAAAAGTGCTAAGAAACACTGATAAGCGCTATATCATATTTTATCATTAAATGGCACAAGAAGAACTGTAAGAAAATTGACAAAAATGAAGAAATCAAACTTTGATATGAATCAAGAATCAAGAACAAGTGACCAAGTTGAGGTTAAAAAATAAGGAGGGGGAAGGGAAGAAGGATCAAAACAGGATGGGAAGAAGAAATGTCAAAAGGAGGATGAACTAAACAAAACAGGGTTGCAAAGAGCAAGAAGCTATCAAATAATATTTCATTGAGAATAACATTGATTTACAAGATGGAAAATACAGAGAGAATTAACCAAGGAAAAGGAGGGACGAGAAAGAACTTAAGCTGAGAAAAAAATCAAGGTCTGAGGGTGGAGTGAAAAATTGAAAAAATAGAAGGAAAATGAAATCTAAAAGAGAGATGGAAAGTGAAAATGAAACTGGCAAGAGCTCCTGGAGCTCTTGAGAGTAGGGGAGGGGTATTTCTGTCCTTCTCTTTGCGTTTAATACACCAATTTCATTATGTATTGCAAATTTTAATGACATCGTTCAAACAAAAGTAACCCCATAGCTTGTCCGAGGTTTGTCCAAGTAACAACAAACTAATAGATTCAGAGTGCGTTCCATCCCGATTAAAACTGAATCACAAAATAAAGGTGGATGTAAAGCAGTTAGAGGGAAAGTTGTGAATACATTACAAAAATGGCTTATTATCCAGAGGGCTCTCCCAAAAAGGCCCCAGGGCTAATGGCCACCTGAAACGCTTACTTTATTTCATAACTGAAGCTTAGTGCAAAGAAGTGAAGGATGCAAATCAATATCTGGGCCACCTGTAAATTCATTTGGGCACTTGAATCTCATGATCAAATGGCCATGCCGGCCACCTAATAGAAAGGTTGAGGACATGCCCGGTTAATCCATCACCATATGAATTATGTAATTGGATTCCTGAGTGTTTGGGAATATAGTGAATTTCTGGTGATTAAATAAATGTCAGATGTTAATGTAATCAGCCTTTTTATCATACACCAACCAGGCCAAAACAATTTTTTCCCCCAAATTTAACGTTTTGGCAGCCTCATCTGACTTTGTCTTGTTGGGCAGAATTTCAAGGCTCTGGTCCAAATTGTGTAAATCTGTGTTTTGTATTGATTTTAACTGCTTTTGCATGTCCTCTTTCCTCTCTCCTAGCCTTAGCTATAGGATTAAGTGCTGGCATCTAGTAGAAAAGAGAACCCTAATGCACTCATCTGCTTATAAATACACCATGAAATCTGCTTAAAATGTGGTCTAAATTCAAAACTACTTTGAGTGTGCGAAAAAAAGAAGCTGTCTCATGGGATGTGTGTGTTTTATGTTGTCAACAAATGCTTCATGTTCAATGTAATCAAGTAAAAATCAGATAAGTTAACATAAATATATTTTTTTGTAATCATTATCATTTTAATTTTGGGGTAAGCAATCCATAGACTGTTATCAATGCAGTGTGACTTTAAATCTATAATCCAGAAGATACATGTATGTGGTGAGAATTTTTTCATTATATTATGAAATTATCAAATAATTGAATTATCAAAATGTGCTGACAAAATCAATTAAAGAAGAGAAACAGTACGTTCAATTTATGCATACTTTTTTAAACATGCCACTCAATACCCAGGATACATTACTTGCATGATGCACTTGGAAGCCTGCAGAAAACATCAATCTGATCTTGTTAAGGGGGGGGGGGGGCTGAGGTGACACAGGGAAAGGAAAGAAAGGGAAGGAACCACAGTTTTGAACCATGGTATATTTTGTCCAGTTCAGCATGAAACACAATGCTTTTTAGGCTAAAGCATCATGTTTCGTGCTGAAGTGGACAAAATATACAGCGATTCCTTCCCTTTCTTCCCTTTCCCTTTGTGATGCCATTTCATTTGAGCTGTTGTGTACACAATCCTGTCATATAATTTGTACACACATACACACAAACAAAAGCACAAACACACTAACACACACACAATGTATCACTGTACAAGGTAGTAATATTTACCTTTATATTAGGCTTCATAATTATGGAGAAATATATCAATTAAGAGGAAGGGTGTGTTCTCAGTAATGGTACCCCCATCATGCCACCCTTCGTATACCAGGGTAGCATGCAACCCCCTCATACTACCTAGTCTACCGGTAATCCCCATGCCCCACCCCTCACACCCACAAATAACTCCCTCTCTCCTTCCACTCATATCCCCTTTCCCTACCGCTTATACTTAACAGCCTTCCTGACCAATCATACCCATTCAACCCCACAGCTCATACACCCTTTCCCCACCCCTCATACTTACCAAACCCCATTTCCCTACCATCATACCACATTCCCCACCCCTCATATCCCCTTTCCCCACCCCTCAATAGCCCCTTTCCCCACCCCTCACACCCCCTAACCCCAACCTTCATTCCCCCTCTCCCCACCCTTCATACCCATCTAACCCCATCCCTCATACCCCCTTTCCCCACCCTTTTTATCCCCTTTCCCCACCCTCATATCCCCTTTCCCCACCCTCAATAGCCCCTTTCCCCACCCCTCAATAGCCCCTTTCCCCACCCCTCACACCTCCTAACCCCAACCTTCATTCCCCCTCTCCCCACCCTTCATACCCATCTAACCCCATCTCTCACACCCCCTTTTCCCCACCCCTCATACCCTGCCCCCCCCCCCCCCCGCCACTTTTCCCCACCCCTCATAACCACCTACCCCCCTTCTTTCCCTGGCATGTGCCAGGGTAGCACCCAACCTGAGAACCTCTACCCCTAGCTTGCCCCTTGGAGTATCACATGCACAGTGAGGCCCCCTCACTCAGAATTTGGGTCATCTTTAGTTCTTCCATACCAGGCACTGGTCCAATGATCATAAATGACAATGTCTGGTCACCACAATTACTAATAAGTTATTAATTAGTTTGAAAGTGGCTCACTACTTCAATGCGAACAATTGCCTAGATGTTGGTTATTGAGCATATCAAACATAGTAATTTCACATTTCATTTTATCTGGCCTCGCCATAACAAACTACGTGTAGTATTAGCTTTGGCTTTGGTTTAGAATTACGCACAAATATCACATTACACAGGTTGTGTTAATCCCTGGGTGTTAATCATACCATTATTAATGGTTAATAAAGTTTGTTATCATAGCTCACAAATACATGCATTCAAACATCACGTTGCAGTCATCATTACGACCTTGGTCGTCTGACAGAGTTGCGACCAGCGATACCTTGACACAGCTCCTTACAGGTTCACTTTCAACCAAATCGGAAATCAACGGACCTACCTCACAGATGGACGACTCCACGGCACGAGGTCTTTCTGGGAAGTTGAAACGGCTGGTTGTAAGTAGAGCACGGCTGGGCTGGGTTTAGCTGTCGCTGGGCTGGGGCTGGTCGCAGAGTTTAGCTACCAAAACAAGCTCCTGTCGATTCAGCAGTGAAAGTTTTGAGTTTTTTCACTTTTAAATGTCGGCTGTTCGAAACGCGAGTTTCAGCTTCAACTTGAAAGTCAAAGTAGTAATCTTTGCAATAAAGTGCTGAGGTCACAATAGGCTGTCAAGAGCTTCGGAAATATTGATGTCAAACTCTTGAGAAAGGTTTTCAACTCGAAGAACAATGACTGAAGATGAATTGAGGGTGGGCCCGAGTACGGTTGCTCGTAATGCGATTTTCAAAGTTGCGCTTGCACTCAGCTGGCTTAGCTTGCAGGAGGTATCTGGAACATGCGCGCACGGAATTCCGACAGAGTGCGTGCGTGCAGTGCGTGTAGTTCATGCTTTTGATCATTTATCATCTGATCGTAGGGCGGCTATCATCGGGCGGCCAGCCAAGCGAACTTACTGCGCAGTACTGCCGCGCGCGCAAAGTGATGTGGTCGAAGCCGCTTGCCGTCGTCGTTATCAACCCCTAACTTCCAAGCTTTTAGAAATAGAAGCTCTTGGCGACTTAATCCCCACTCAAAAGTTGCTGGGGAAGAAAAAGATCTCGCGAATAAGAGCCGGATTAAAATCCGTTGGCTTCTTATCGCTATCCAGGCCAGTATCGGCATGTTTACAAACACTCTCCCGTGAGTTTCAAGATGAATATATAGCACGAAGCCATAAACTACTTTATAGATCCATGATTATAATTCTCTACTTAGCACACGTCCAGCTCAATTTCTAGCAGGAAACAATGAACTAGATATTTCATTCCAAATTATCTACATGTATAGCGAAAACGAAACATAAATCCATTATGACCGCCACGCTAACAATGTTGTTTACAATATAATTACAACCTCAGATATGTGATCAGTCCAAACTTTTATCAAATATTCTTTACCATGATTTCATAGGAACATATTCAGCTTGCGATTTGAGCTTGTTTGTTTTCATTTCTGTGAATCAATATACAACCTGACTCTAACAAGCTATGCTTTCATATGGTCTCCTCGTCTTTCTATCTTCTCTTTGAGGCTTGTTCTATTACTGTTTCTTTATGTACACTGGCGTTGTTAATCTGTGAAATTGTACCTGAAGAAAGACAAATAAACTTGAACTTGTAACTTGTATACAACCATCAAATACAAAATCACAAGATACGGCGGATAGCCCGTTTCAGCAGTAATACAAAAAAAGTTAAGATTACGGCTCTTCTCCCATGGGGTCCATGGCTACGGTTATCAAATCTGTTTGATGATTCTCCAAATGAAATACTGTTGAATAGCAATAATGTTACGATTCATGAAAGATCTCATGGTGTAGAAAATACCACACGATCGGTTGACGATATTTTGTCAAAAAGAAAGCAAAATCACCGGACATTTTTTCAATAATATTCAATTGCTTTAAAGATTGTCCATCCCTTTTGCAAGCTTAATATTTGAAATCGTCTTTCACGATCGTAAATTGAAGAAAGTGTGATTCAAGACCATTTCTAAGAATATAGCATGTTGAAGCATTCTGTATATGTAAAAATTTCAGCGGTTAAATTTAAAACCGAGTTTTTTCGTACTACGAAAAAGGTATTAGTCTTTGTTACAATATCTATGTGGTTATTATGTATGTATGAAATCCTTATTTTATGAGTAATTACCAAACTTTGGAGATGATTCCTTCTATAGAACATTTTTTTTCATAATGCGTTTTATAATTTAATAAACAGATTAATCAATAAAGCAGATATTTCAACACAAAGTGCTAAGAGCCTGAGGTAAAGACTATTAATCAGACGTTGTTTACGTGCATTATTTGAATTTTACACTACGTATCAGTTTCAAATTATGAATAAACAGCTAGCTAACACTTCTCTACATGTTTTGCCAATGTTTCGATGGTTTTGTGATGATCTGAAAAAGGGACGGGCTGTCTTAAACTACGCAAAATGGCCTTTTTTCCAAAAGTCGTGAAACTCGGCATGGTTCAGCGGTAAACCAAACGATCAAGTGAAAGCTTCACAAACCTTTCCCGCAAAGGCGAAAACTATCCATGTTAATTCGTTGAAATCACCACACTTCGTAGCGACCACAGTCGCTTCTCTATAAACATGGTCTTTTGTTACGCGGACAACATTTCAAGGGGTCCCCTATCTATTTCATCTATATATTTGTGCGATGCGTCGGTCAGTGGGCTTGGCTGTAGTGCAGCTCACTGATCTGCTTCGAAAACCGGTGGGATATTCGGGACCCGCCGTCCAAAACCTCCCCGAAATGTAGCGATTGCTATTAAAGAATCTCTGTCCACCCCTAATAATATTGTCAGAGAAGTCCTAAGACAGTATTTTCTTCAATTTTCCTCCGTGGTATTTATATAATGTTTTTCGTTGACCTGCAAAAGGGCTACCCTAACTGAAAAAGGCGTGTCTCAACTTTAACAAGCGTAGTTTTCACTTTTTTTTCCTGAAAATGTTCTTGAAGCAAGACTGTGAGATCTCAAACACTTTAATGTTAGTGTACACAGCTGATTCCTGCCGAGTTTCATGACTTTTGCAAATGGAACACCCTGTCTTTAAAAGAACGCCAGGGGACTATGAACATGACATGGTAGGACATTAATGGGCACCGCCCCCCCCCCCCCCCCCCTTAAAATGACCCTTACATCACCGCCACCTCATAACGCATTCAGTGTTTCTTGTATCTTTCCGTTTTAATGGTAACTTGTAAAATTGTAAATTGTATTTATTTGGTCCATTTAAAAGATGCATATATGGAAATTCATTTTGTTCACATGATAAAAAATGATAAAAAAATATCTAACATTGAACATACAAACAAACTCATTTTTACAGATTAATTGACAACATCATACATACACGGTACTACAACAGTGAAATTAGACATAAACATTCCAAGTCAAACCGATGGGTTTACGTAAAATGACAAATAATGACAGGTTTTACATAAATCAAACTGGTGTTATATAATTGAGAGTAATCTGACGGAACAAACATCAGTATCATCAAGGTATGATTAAATCATAACATACAAGATCAAAAAAGACTATACAAAATATTATATTAAAAGAGAGCAGCATACAAAAAATGCGACACATTATAGGCAGGCCTATATAACAATAACAAAATAAATCTCCATTTACGAAAATACAAATTTAGTTACCCCTTTCTTTGGGCAACACGATATTCTGACTATTTACTGGAAGTGTGTTTTGAACCACAATCTGTTTTTCTAATCAGGCAATGCTTTCCTGTCAACACGGTCAGCGTCCAACAAAACAGCTGATAATGTGGATTATCGTATCCTCCCAGATTTCGGTATCGACAAACTGATTCATTTTGGGCTGAACGAAACGATATAATGTAGTGAAATACACCTGTAAAAAGAAATTGGTCAATCTTCGATCATAGACTCTTACAGACAGATAGTGGGAGGTATTTTCCGTTTAAAGGTAAAACTATGCATTTCATTTTATTTGAAGAACGCACAATATATAACTATTGTAAGATGAGGGCTCAATAGCCCCTCTCCGCTATGCCAACATGTACAGGTGTTCTTCCCGGTGTTCAGGAGAAACAACGAACTGGCAAATACACATTAACCTCAAAGAATACAATATGAACGACCAAACAAAGTATTAAATTAAACCGGCAGTAAGTTGCAAAACTTCCTTTTATATTCATCACACTTTTCTATCGTATTTTTTTCTCTCTCTCTACTTCTTTGTGACTAGCTCACACCTCACATCACCATCCCCTCCTTGCATTTTAATTTCATCCCATCTATTTTTTGGTTTGACGCAAAACCAAAGTAAAACAATCTTGTGTAAATGTCGTAAAAATACAAATTCATCTCTCATCTTTTCATTCTTTCTAATCCTTTCTTCTACCAAAAAAATAAGCCAAATATCTTTAAAGACTACAACCTCATATTGTTACTGCTCATATTGTTACCGAAAATTTAACTATTTTATACATAGTATATTTTATCAGAACCAAATTATGTTCAGCTCTGTAAACGAATACTTCTCTGAAAAATATTTATTCCTTTATAAGAAAACAGAAAAGGGGTTAATTAGTTGAACCATACGACGCATAACATACGGGAGGGCACCTCACAAGTTACGTACTAAATTTATACTTAAAAAAGTCATTACTTCTTATATCCTTTGACTGATTTTCGTCAAACCTTCAGTGACAAATTATGTTGCTTTCACTTTTGTGCTATGGTTAAAACCCATTTACCTCCAAGGTGGACGTTCCCTTTAAAGGGAATATATACTGTCCTGGCAAGACGAAAACCGGGTTTTCTCATGTTCCCAAGTGTCCTACTCAGAAACGGGAACCGGTTCCCAGAAACGTCACTACCATACCGGCCTCATCTTGTTTTAACTCTGTTTTAAAGGTGATA
>OZ022597.1:16830909-16858409 GCA_963669155.1 Arbacia lixula
TATTAACATTCACATTGACATTTTTTATATCATTTTACCACTCATTATGATCTTGCCGTCCTATTAAATACAATTAGTAACAAATGTATGCGCCCCAAACAATCTGAGAATGTTATACAAATCACGGTGTTACATTATTATAAATATTTGTCGTCATATTATTGGCCCGTTATGTTACCACTGTCCGACAGATTGCTGGGTGTGATATGGATGACAATGATGATAAGACTGTAAAATATTACTTGTGTCCCCAACACAGAACAAATCTAGGTGACACCGTGGCGGTGCCGATATACACTACCTAATGATAAATGTTCCTGTAGCGCTTTCCTAGTTAAAAAAACAAAAAAACAAACAAACAAACAAACAAACAAACAAACAAACAAACAAACAAACAAGAACGCTCGATGATACCCCTATATGTAGCCAAGCCGTCAAGCATATCACCAGAACCTAGTTGGTCTAAACAGAGCAGGAATAGATCATTATTTTAACTCACCATTCGTGGGAACTACCATGGCAACATGTCCAATGATGAGGGCTCCTTGCATGTTGCCATGGTAGCGACCACTGATAGTAAGTTACTATACTTGAAAACCTATAAGCAACATTTCCCTGTCAATGTTCGAATACTAGACAGAAAGACATATTATTTTGTGTTAAATATTTCTTACGGAGGTATCGTTTAACTCTTTATGCGCCATTCAGGCATTTTTGCACTACTAACACACACCACTCACATAGGGCAGTATGGAGTCTGGCAGAGAAGGAGTTAATTATATAATGCAGTTGTTTACATACAACAAGATTCGATTAAAGAGAGTTTCTACTTGGCTAAATGCAAATACTAAGTTCTCTTCACGGGTCTTATTCTGGAGTCTCAAATCTGACATTTTGGTACGCATCGTTTGCAATTTATTGGAGCCTTTAACCATCACAAAGCACAACATTTGCAGAAATTGGAACATCTTAAGGCCATAATACAATATGCGCAGCAATGATTTTGACGTAGACACGAATAAAATATGCACAAGATGATGAAATGTAAACGTTCAGATTCAAGACGAAGACATTCTGGTTTATGATGTAGTATATACTGCACAGATAACAGCAAGCATTGACAACAGACAGTTAAAACAAAAATATATTCTTGTTTAACACTTTCAAAAATAAGAACAAGCATGAATTGCAAGTCATTCATTTTTGTAAGAATAATACGAAACTGTTTTGGTAATGCTCGTTATTCACAAAACTACTGTGACTGCGAAATATCTTACAAAAGCCATGAAAGAGGCTGCTATAGACACGTATAAAAAACCCCAATGCTTTAAACAAAATAAAAGAGTGCATAAAAGAGCAATACTATTACCTTACCAAGACATTTCATAAACCTTCTTGCTTTTGGTTAATTAAAAGAAAAAGACAACGATACAGAATCGAGAAGGATGACTACAGAAATATAACTGCTCAGGTAATGACTCATTTGTCAGTGTCCACGTAATAAACATGTTTATGATATCTCAGCTAATCGCATGTAGGTAAAGCCATCTAATTCTAATATGATATAATGATATATTACTTTGGTATTGTTATAGGCACATCGATCGCTAAAGGCTTTCATGTCGTCACAGGTATGGATAGTCGTTCACTTCTCCAGAATTAACCCACAGCAAAATTACTCTACCAGTCGTAGATGGCGGTATTACAATAATCAGTTCGAGCGTTGTTGAAGTTGTGTTTAACAGTATTCCGACAAAATCGATACATGTATGTGATTTGGGTACAAGTCGATACGGGTGGTGGTTGGAGGGTGGAGATGGTGAGGAAGGATGGGGCGTGTTGGGGGAAGGGGGGGGGGGGGGGGAGGCGTCGGTGGCGGTGGTGGCGGTGAGGGGTAGGAACACGATTCTCAATTCTTAACGTTCATAATGGGAGCATAGAGTAAGCCGCTTTGGAGTACTTATTATCAAAACCTCAACAAGTTGGATAACAATCCAACATTGGAAATGTTTTATATTACATAATGTTTATACGCGGAAGTCCCATATCCTTCCCCGCCACACACATACACACACCATCTTTACAATGGTGATTCACGTAGCCTTGACATACCCAAACATAAATCTTAAACTACATTTTATGTACATTACTCAAACTCATATAATAGGTAGAGAGAATAATTGAGTGAAAAACATCTTCATATTGGTAATACGGTCGTTATGAAGAAATCTGATCATAATAGCATTAAGGAGGAAAAATCCTTGGAGTAGTTAGTACAGTTCAGTGCTTCGGGTGAGGTCACAGCTCATGAATATTCATAGTCCTGGTCAACTTATCACAAAAGTACACATTTTGAAGCACGTGACCACGACATCACAATAGGTCCTTTTCTTTCGTTGCTGCTCAGCTCCCTTCATCCCCCTACACAACCTCTCTCATTTCTAATCTCCGCCATGATGAACGTTCTCCTCACACTGATCGCAGCCGTAGATTACCGACACGACGAACGAAATCAAGTCTCAACTCAACACCAATCTTAAAGAAATCTTCTTTTAGTTCACCCATGGCAACTATTAGATTTGTCATCCCATAGTTGACAAGCACTGAAGCGTCACCCATTGACCCAAACTTTCATCTCCGTCCTCTTCCGCACCATTATGATGAAGCTACAAAACATTGCGCGCATACTATTCACGATTCAACTTCCGCTATATACCCACATAATTCATTATGACGTCAGTCTCGCGCTCTGCGCGTAAAAAGGCTGCGTGCTTTCAGTCCGATGTTCCGTTTGCTGCATTGAACAAACGGGAGAACCAGTGACGTATTCGCAACGTCATCATGACGCGTCCAGCTGGAGATCGGACTGTCGTAAGTCGGACTGCCTGGCTTCTGATTGGTTAGAGTAGCGCTGAGGTCTCCGTCTCCCCTGGGGGCCGTGTATCCGTTTGTACGTCTTAAGCTGCGGCGTCTCAATGGCAATCTAAGACAGGTAAGAACGGAAGAAAAACGTAAACAATTACAGTCTTGAATCGAGACCCGGTTTTCCTGTCGCCTCCCCAACTGATTGATACTTACCACACGGATGAACCAGCGAACGTCTTTTGTTTATATCTTTGACACCGATAAGGCCATGATACCTACTTTGAAAAGCTTTCCCATAGCTCTGAAAATGCACTGACTTATCTCTAGCGTAAGGATCAATCTCCCTATTTGCGTGATACACTGTATCGATTATGCACCACGCTGAGCAACTTTCAGATTGTGGAAATCTCAGAAAGATAGTGAGAGAGAAAGAGAGAGAGAGAGAGAGAGAGAGAGAGAGAGATGGAGGGATAGAGAGAGAGAGAAAGAGAGAGAGAGAGAGAGAGAGAGAGAGAGAGAGAGAGAGAGAGGAGAGAGAGGGGAGGGGGGGGGGAGTGGGAGAAAGAGGGGAGAAAGTACAACTATACACATAACAACCCCAAGTACAATAGTTAAGTGTAACAGAACGACAACACACGTCACTGTGAATCCCCGGCATGGGCGTAATTAGGTCACGGGGATTCCCCAAACCAGCGGGGATTCCCCCCTGGTGGACTTACGTCATCGAAGGAGATCTCCGTCGTGGAGGCTGGCGGGGTAAAGTCTGGCGTGGTGGTGTCGGGGGAGGAGGGCGGGTTGCTGGATCCACTGGTCCCGCTGCTCTCCTTCCTCTTGGGCTTGGGCGCTATGGGTGGAGGCACCGCCCTGTTATACCAAGGAGATACATGAGGGGTGCATGGTATTACGTAAGACGTATGCATGGCAGATACATGGAAATGTGTAAAAAATACATAAAAATATATTACAATGCATGCAAAAATAACACAGGTATTAGGCCTGTGTTTGTTGATGGGATGTGTTGGGGGTGTTGAGGAGTAACAAGGGGGTAATCAAGGGGGAAAGGGGATGGAGTAGAAAGAGAGAGAGAGAGAGAGAGAGAGAGAGAGAGAGAGAGAGAGAGAGAGAGAGAGAGAAAGAAAGGGAGAGAGAGAGAAAAAAAAAGAGAAAGAGAGTGGAAATTCAGTCTTACTTCAATTTTTCCAAAGTGTTAAGAGTAATTCTTAACAGATATTGTAATATGTAATACACACTAATTTTGTGAAATGAATTATTTGATGTGAGTAAGATCAACTTTGAACTTAAAGACAGCCAGTCCCTTTTTCAGATCACCACAAAACCATCGTAACATTGGCAAAACATATAAAGAAGTGTTAGCAAGCTCTATATTCACAATTTGAAACGTAGTGTAAAATTCAAAGAATGCACGTAAACAACGTCTGATTGATAGTCTTTACCTCAGGCTCTTAGCAGTTTGTGTTGAAATATTTGCTTTATTGATTAATCTGTTTATTGAGTTATAAAACACATTATGAAAAAAATTGTTCTATGGAAGGAATCATCTCCAAAGTATGGTAGTTACTCATAAAATTAGGATTTCACACACGCATAATAACCACATAGATACTGTAACAAAGACTAATACTTTTTTCGTAGTACGAAAAAAGTCGGTTTGAAATTTAACGGCTGAAATTTTTTACATATACAGAAAGCTTCAACATGCTTTATTCTTAGAAATGGTCTTGAATCACACTTTCTTCATTTTACGATCGTGATTGACGATTTCAAATGTTAAGCTTGCAAAAGGGACGGACAATCTTTAAACGGAAAAAAGACGAGAAAGAAGAGTAAAGGAAGCATGAGACTAGACATAGGTAAAGACGGTGGTGAAGAAGCAGAAGGATAAGTTAAGATAATAAAGGAAAAGAACCCATCAAAACAGGAAGAGGAAATGTCGACTATGATGTTACACCGTACGTTTCATACCCAGCCAACTACAATGCGTTTGAAACATACAAAGGCTGCTGTTTGCAGTCTTTACCAATGGCATTATTGCACTGGATAGAGCCTTAATGGCCACTGTATTAGCGTCATAATGATGGCCGCAGGTGCACCTACTTTGTACGTGGTGTGACATTTGATCGAGACAAAGTGAGAAAACGGGACATGATTATTGCGATACGGTTTTTTTTTTATCCCATTGCCAAGGGGTTGGGCGAGGAAGAAGAGGCGGCGGAGGAGTGGGAAGAGGAGGAGGAGGAGGAGGAGAAAGAATAAGAGGATGAGGAGGAGGTGGAGGAGGATGGGAGGAAAAGGGGGAAGGAGGAGGAGGAGAAGAAGAAGAAGAAGAAGAAGAAGAAGAAGAAGAAGAAGAAGAAGAAGAAGAAGAAGAAGAAGAAGAAGGAGGAGAAGGAGGAGGAGGAGGAGGAGGAGGAGGAGGAGGAGGAGGAGGAGAAGACAGAAGGAGGAGGAGGAGGAGGAGGAGGAAGAGGAGGAGGAGGAGGAGGAGGAGGAGGAGGAGGAGGAAGAGGAAGAGAAGGAGGAAGAGGAGGAGGAGGAAGAGGAGGAGGAGGAGGAGGAGGAAGAGGAGGAGGGCAGGAGGAGAGGGAAGTGTGTGTGTGTGTGTGTGTGTGTGTGAAAAAAAAAAAAAGTGTGTGTACGTGTGTGTGTTTGTATGTGGGTGAGAAAAGAAAAGAAAGATAAATTATGGAATAAAAGGATAGCAGTAAGAAACCGGGGAAAAAGTAAACAGGAGGAGATGAAGAGGTATAATAAAAAAGAAACATAAAGGGAAGGAGGAGGAAAAGAAGAAGAAAGCATAACCAAAGGGTAAGACGAATGGTGAAGTGAAAGATGGTGTGAGGGCCGGTACTCATTAACGACAAAATACATCAATACATCAAACTCTTCTGTACCCCGACAGGCAAATGAGCGCTTCGTGTTTTCGCTTAGTCATCTTGAAGCGATGTTCCCGATGTTTGATGTAGTCAGATAGTATCCCAGAACACGTGTCAAGCACGGAACAGTATGTGCATAATACATCTATGCACAAAACTTTACCAAGAGAAGAGTAAAATTATTGAAACAGTGGCCAAATCACAGAATAATGAGATCACGTGTGCAGGCACTTCGTTGGCAAAGGTGTGAACTGATGGTACATCAATCAGAACAATCTTTAGAAACAGGGGAGGCTATTTGAAAAAGTCATAAAACTCTGCTGGAATCAGCAGGATACCCTAACGACAACGTGTATGACATCACAGAGATATAACTTCGCGTACTTTTTCAGGAAAAAATAAAATTCATCCCTGGTTACGTTTGGAACACCCAGTTTCTTAGCGACCATGGTCTACGTTCATATACCATAATTGCAACGATGAGTATATCGGTCAGCGCATCACTGTGCGAAATGCCGTGATGTGCGCTCTTTGAGGCCTACAGTCTTTAGGATGCAAGAACCGCTAGGTTTTTGACGACCCGCCCGAAACCTTCTCGGAATCTAGCAATCGATAAAATTCCTCTCGAAGTCAGTGGAGTGCCGTTACTTACATTGATATCTAAATGGATATAAGTATTAGTATTAGTATTTAGTCCGACATCATGAAACATCCAGAAACTTACTTGGTGGCCTTGGCTCTGACTCTATCGCGCTGTTTGCCTGCGTGTCGCTTCTGTCTGTTCGTTCGGGAAGTCCCGGCCTCGTCACCCGACGACCACTCGCTCTCATCGCTGTCATCATGGCCAACTAGATATGTCATGTGATACGAGATAGAGAGCGAGAGAGAGAGAGAGAGAGAGAGAGAGAGAGAGAGAGAGAGAGGGAGAGAGAGAAAGGGAGAAAGGTACGGGTAGAAGGGTGTTATAAATTATATTTGATGTGCTTAATTACATTTTGATTATAGTGTAATACAAAAAAATGAGAAGCAAACATAATAAAATACGAACACGTGAAGAATCAATACCATTTGAATCAGAGTATAGAGCGTTCCCACAAGCAGCCATATTGGAGGACAAAACAATACCAACCTGTGCATCAGACCATGAAAACAATGACTTTTCATGGTCTGATGCAGAGGTTGTTATTATATGGCTGTTTGTGGGAACCCTCTATGTAATGATGCTAACTGTTGCAAGCTGACATGAAAATAACCAAAGCTTGCATGTATCAAAGAAAACGAAATAACTGTCACATTTAGTTCACTTTCACGGTTTAATTAAGGCACTGAAATCTAAAATATGAGAACAACCGACGAGTTGAAGATATCGACTAGCGTATGTTTCTCATACATTGTTAGTTGATAGCATTCATTTCGTTAATATTCCTTCGTTGTACAAAACCATCTGTGAACGCATAATCATGTCTTATCAAAAATGCAAAATGTAACATGGCGGAGAATTTTAAAGGAAGGTTGTTCGAATTTGTATGCACGACACCGTGTGGCAGTCGTGTGCAGAGGTGATTCCCTCAGATTTAATAGTATGCAGGAAAACATGCACAGAAGGCCTGATATCAATGGGTCGGTACAAATTGTGTGCCCAAGGACACTTTGCATGGTTTAACCTCACGGGGTGCAGCCGAGTGTGTTTCCGACCTTATGCCACATAATTCTGTGGACATTCTACTGAACCAAAAGAGTGCATCATAATGGTTTATAGAATGGGCAATAAATCACAATTGCCATGCAATAGATTATTAAAGGCAGATTTTCCCGAAGCAAAAAAAAGAAATAACTTACGACACATTATTTTGGCAAGGAAACTGACTTAATTCTTCTTTGCAATGTCATCTTCATAATAAGCACAACATATCTAAAATTCTGATAATTTGCGTTGTAATGCAAAGTATGATGTAATATTGAAATCGGAAAATCATTGGAAGATTCTTAAATTTCTTAAATCGATTCCATTATGAAACTTGTGCCATTCAGATCGCCAGTGATAATGATGCTATGGCCAAGGATGGCCATTACATACATCCTTGCTCGGACAAGGATGTCCACGTTGTGACGTGCTGGTTTCGTTATGACCAAACTAGGTCTCGCTTTCTGTCGTGACTCAAATATTAGCCCTGTTAAAAAAGGAATTTTCCAGACACGAATAAACAAAAAACAATCGGTTTCCATTCTTTTCTTGGAGAAAAAAATGGTACCCTGCAGTCTATCGTTGTAATTGTTAACGTTTTGTCCGTTATCTTGTGCACATCTGTACAAGAAATACATATACACATATACACCAAAAATACATTTTGACCAAATTACCATTTCATAGAGTGGCGCAGTTCCAATTTTGATCAGCGTAATGTTTAGACATATGTATTTAGATGGGCGACGGCTCTCTGACCCCCCCCCCCCTTCCATGCACAAAAACAATGCCCTGAATCCGCCGTATCACAGACAAACGCGGGGAACGAACTCATCGAACGTCACGTGACGAAACAATAGCCAGCGCATGATTAAAGAGGGAATGTAATTTGATTGTATAGAAAGGTGCTTCATCTCTGAGTCTAGGAGTGTTAACACGGACAAGATTCCCCGTTGCTAATTCCAATCTTAACAATCCTATTGGCCCGTTTCCAATGCGTGGATCCCCCACTCAAACGAAGCGGTGGAGCGTTGCAGATGCATACTCCGCCGCAACGGGAAAGAGCTCTCATCAACCGAAGGCGGCAAGCGGCCAAAGCATGCAGAATTTTTGTGCAGCCTCTGTGGGAACGCATCTTTCTCGTCGCCTGCGCTCATTTTGAACGTGGTATAATTATTCCTAGATGCTATTTTTAGTCGCACCTGAACCGACAAACATTCTTACTGATGCCGACGCAGCATGGAGCAGTTCGTAACTTGAGCTGCACTCTGACATGAAGATTAAGAGATGATTAATACTGCCCCCCCCCCCCCCCCCCCCCGCCAGGTCCCCTCCCTGTCTGACCCCAGAGCCATCTATACACAGGGTTTGCCCAACCCGGTTTCGAAAGGTAGAAACTTGGCGCATATTTTCTTCTTACCTGCTTGCCCAACAAAGCAGCACGCGCTATGTTGCTACCTATTGAAACCGAGTTGTCCAAACTCTTTGTAAAGATGGCTCTGTCTAATCGACCCTTCCTCACCTAGCCCCTTGCCACCCCATGTACGCCATGCCCGCGTATTGCACATCACCACGTGATAGCTTCCAAGCTCCATCAAACCACTATCATGTGACATTAACGCACAGTAGTACTGGTACATTTACACGTATGCAAATGTACACTCTTGTGGTTTGATAGCGAAAACGAAAAATGGAATAGAACAACAAAAATGGGGCTTTATATACCAGAAGGAGGAGAGAGAGGAGAAGGAGAAAGAAGGCAGGAGAAGAAGGAGAAATCGACCCGGCATGCAACTCAATATTTATATGTGAACTATTTCACAATACCACATCAAATTATTACAAATAAAATATGTAGAAAATGATTAAAATATAACTTACATTACTTACACGATTAGCCCCCCCCCCCCCCCCCGCCCTGAATGAGAGTATTCTGTACGCGTTTCATACAATAGTAAGATAATTCACACTGTCCCTATCGGCCCTTATATCATGCCGAATAAAACAAACATAATCATGAATGTGACATTCATATTTGAATGGGATTTGATTGCTAGTAGGGCGTTGATATTAAAAGATTGAATGATTGGTCAGGCAGATGGACTAAGTGACGTCATACGTCTGGAATGTCTAGACTCAAGGCGAGGAATGTATGATTCATCATATTTGTCACGTTTGTTTCATTAGCAGGTTAGTAGGCACATAAACGGCTAGAAAGTCAATACAGACAGAGATTGCCAGACAGACAGAGAGCGAAAGCGTGGGAGAGGGAGAGAAAGGGAGGGACATGAGGGATATTGAAAAGAAGATAGAGGATGGGGTATGAGAGAGAGAGAGAGAGAGAGAGAGAGAGAGAGAGAGAGAGAGAGATGAAGAGAGAGAGAGAGAGAGAGAGAGAGAGAGAGAGGGATACAAGCAGACAGAGAGAGACAGAGACAAACAGACAGACAGATAGAGAGAGAAAGAGAGAGAGAGAGAGAGAGAGAGAGAGAGAGAGAGAGAGAAAGAAAGGAGGGTGTACATAGAAAAGGGGAGATTATATATGAATGTATATTTATGTATCTTTGTATCTATATACATATTATAATATGTGTATGTGTGTGTGTATGTGTGTGTATATGTGTGTGTTTTGTAAAGCTCCATTGTACGTTCAGTTTAATCGAAGTGCTATTAGATTAAGTGCTAATATGACACCCATTACTGAACATCTCGAAGAAACGTAAAGAACAGCGCTTGATAGCATTGCTATATTACTCCTAGCATAAATCAGAGATGGATGTATCACAGGTATCAATGTGCACACCTCGCTATCTGCTATATCATCCACACTGCGCTTGCACACCTCTGCGTGATGAGTCAACAAACATGCAAACCACCACGTCTACCAACGACACTCCGCATCACTTTGCATAAGTAGCCCGTTGTCAAGGCGACAGTAGATGCTGGGCGCACTATTCATACTCTGCCGTGGAGAGTGAGATGGAGGACTCTATAATCTGGGAGTAGTCGATAAGAGGTTGAGTATTTAATCTCGAGAGCAAAATCAACTTCAGGTTAGTCAGTAACAGAGTAATGCATTTTTAATGTAGAGACTCTTCTGTGTATACATTTTCATGTAATGCATGTGTATACAAAAATATGAGGTTCCCTGCATTATTACTCAATCCTGAAGGTTTCTGTGGGATATATTAAAACGTGTATACAAATACCACTGTCTATAAAGGCCATATATTGGTAAAGATCATTAACATGAATCCCGTTAGAACAGTTTGCATGCACCTGTCTATAATTACCACCTGTCTATAAAGACACTTGTCTATAAAGATCGCCTGTCTATAATGACCACCTGTCTATAAAGACCACCTGTATATAAAGACACCTGTCTGTAAGGCTCGATGTTTCTCTTGCCATTTGGGTTGTTTACCGCCCGTAATGTACCAGGCACACTATTGTTCAATGGGTTTGTGTGCAACATAACGGTCAAACCCATCATCAATAACACATCTTAGTCAAAATATCTAGAGTTTTATTTTTCGCCTCTATAAAGGGTTTTTAAAAGTTTCAAACTCAAGAAAGATGAGTATCTGTTAAACGGTGCTCACTCAACCAGAACAATTGGTTAAGTATCGGGATAGGTGTTAGTGCATCGAGAGATGGATGATTAACATTGAAAGGACACAAATTATCCACCATGAATGGAATTCATCAAAAATCCATATGACAGAATCCCAAAATTATCCATGTGACTTTTGAAAAGTGACATGTTTTGCCTTTAAAATACGCCCACTTATGCATGACTGATGGGATTAATTTTATTTTCACACATAAGTAAATCATTAATTTAAGGAATAATACTGCCAAATCATTTTGCCCAAAACTTCTTCGATAAAAGGTTATGCTATTTTGCTTAGGGGGAGGGGGGGGGGGGGGCTTACCTTTTTTGTGTTTATTATTACGCGGACAAAAATTAAAAGGGACCCACATTGACTGCGCATTTAATGTAACTTGTTCAAATGTTTTCACTGTGCCCTCTTTATACACAGCTGCGTGGGAGCAGCGTAAGTGGGCATTGTACACAGACGAACCACAAAATCACTGCAAATAGGCAGACGTTATTGTAACAGCAATTCTATTGACACAATATATATGTATTCAAAAACTGATCCAACGTTGTACATCACCAACATTGCCGTATTGACACCACCAACAACAACAACAGGACCCCCCTGAGCGTGACTGCATGGGTTGGTTGGCATTTTGCCTGAACGCCATTTTTTAAAAGCTATACTAACGACATTAATGTTTGTTCCTTCATTGAATGTATGTTCGTGGGCATGTGTGTATGTACCTATGTATGTATGTATGTTTGTATGTATGTGTGTATGCACATATGCATGTATGAATATGTAAGTATGTATGTATGATTGTAAAGATACGTATGTGTATACATGTATGTATGTAGGCATGGTTATATACATGTATGTATGTATGTGTGTTTGTGTGTATGTATGTATGTATGTGTGTATGTGTGTATGCATGTATGCATATTTGTATAGTTTACCTACCTCTGGACCACCTCTGCTGGGGTGTATAGAAGACCTCTCGCACATAGCTGATCAGTTTCCGGGGAAGAGTCGCTAAAAACGACATCGTTCTTCTCAAAAAAGTGTTAGAACCAGTGGACGACGAAGGCGATGAAGACGAGGACAACGCGCTGTTGTTGTTGGAATCCGCGTCTTCATCATCATCGATGCGCTCGACCACCACAACGTCCTCGTTCTCCTCCCTGATCGTCTCCTTTTGCTGTTCGCGGAGCCGCTGTTTGAGTTGGAGGTTGAGTTGGTGGTGGATGTTGTTGGGTTTGATTCGTCCTCCTTTCTCCCCCACCTCCGCGTTCTCCTTTTCATCCCTCCCTCTCTCTCCTGTGATCTTTTCCTTCACCTTCCCGCTCTCGTCGTCGCCACCGCAGTCTCGCACGGGCTGGTAGGCGATGTCCGTACGCGTCATTTTGCTGGCTTTGCTTCACGAGCTGGACACCGCGGCGAATCCAAATCAAGATCAAATCGTAGCAGATATAAGCTACGCAGATGACGTAATCAAACCTATTATCTCCTCGCTTGCCTCTGCCTTCACTCTCGCTTCTTTAGAATTGCTTTCTCTTCAAATGCAGTACCGAAGGCTGATCACTGCGAGGACAAAAACAGAACACACTTCGTGTTTTGACTCTCATAGACTTCGAGCACCGAATGCGACCATCATCGTGTGACAGCGGGTGCAATTATGATGTGTGTGTGTGTGTGTATGTGTGACACGGCGAGCATTGAATCATGTGTATGACGAGAGTGTGTATGTTTATGAGTGTGAGTCAGTGCAAATGAATGCGTTTAGGGTGAGTGTGTACGAGAATATAATTCCATATAGCACGTTATGATTCCGATTGGCTTAGCGACAATATAATCAACACAAATGGACATGAACTTGACATCGTTTAAGGGACAATAATAATGCTACATCGGTAGAGAGACCTTAACTCTTTGTATATCAAGGTACAATATATGTATTTTGTACCAGTAATCTATACACACAACCAGTACATCATACGTACGCTGTGTGTTTCGCAATCTGATTTGGCATTCTCTATGGCGTTTCAAAGATATGATGCTTTATAAATACCTCCCCTGCATTGTTTTTTATACACTTGTCATAAAAATGGCCATCTATATAGTATACGCACTGTATCTCAATTGATTGCTATGTATGATTAACCCTCTGTAGGCCAAACAAAATGCCGCTGTATGGGACTCGTCTGTATTGATGGCAATATTAATCCAAGTGTCATGTTAAGGGTTAAACAACTAATCAAAACAAATAACGGTTAATCTGTACCGAAAAGTACTTTTTATGTAAATTATCAGTTTGGAAAAAATATTTCTATTTGGCATACTTAAAAAGGAGCAAATGCCAGAGAAATAATAAAAGAAAAATAACACTTTCATGGGTTTAAATCATGGAAACAAACTTTCTTGTTTTTTTTTTTCAAATCCGGGAACCATGTACAATAAAGGATGTATTAAATGGTTTGTTGCTTTAAATATAGATCTATAGTAGTGACATGAGCAGCGCATCAAATGAAAGAGTTTCCATTTCTGTTCAAGCTTAACTCTTTTCGTTCTTGTTACTAAAATGATTTGTATCAACATTTCAGTCATATTCATTTCCTTATAATATGTCTTATGCTTGGGAACTAGTTTTTTTTTTAAGTCAATCACATTCTCTTTCCCAATCCGTTGATCTGATTTTTCAACTACAAGTCAATCTTTTACCAGGGTGTTAGTCTCCTTTAAATCTGACACACTTGATATCAAGTTAATCGGCAGGTCAATTTCAAGGGCGGACGTGCTTTCTCCATTATGTCTTAAACACATGCACAGATTCATAGCTCAAGTTTCTATCAGATGGTACGTCATTGATGACGTCATAACTCAAGGTTATGTTCAGTTGTGGAATGTATCACAGGATTCAAGGAACTTGACAGTTTTAAAGTCCAATTTTTTTTTTGAAGAGGTAATTTCACCATTTAAAGGCTAGTGTTGCGATTTGGATCAGTAATACGCACGAACGCTTTAGAGCAGGATTTCACCCTGCAAAGGAAGGGTTAAAATCCAGTTTAGTAAGTCTGAACATAGACGTTGGCCATTTTAACGTGAAACACGACCCCTTCTCCTCTGACGTCATATACGAGGGAATGTCATTGCTAGGGTGTTTTGATTATATTTTTAAATTTGAATCCCTGAATAAATTCTTTCCGTCTAATCTTTAAACAATGTGTTATCATTTTTTCCTTATAGAAACAAACCAATAACGCGGGATACATGGAACATACGTATGAGGTATTAGAATAACGTTTGGATTGTTGAGACTATTCTGCAAAGTAGTATACATCATTGCACATATGGATTCTCCGAGGAAATAAACATACGATCAATCAATCATTTGACCTATAATTACCCTCTAAATCAAACTTTGCAACAAGTATTTACACTTATATTGCACTACTCCTATAACTATAACAATTTGAAGATTCAGTGATTGAGCTGTTTAAATAGTCACTTTGATTTTAGCCCCTTTCCTCCAACTGTGCACCCCCCCCCCCTTTCCTCCTTGGTCGGCTTGTTTCAGGACGTACAACAGGACATGTACTGACCTGACATGCATGTCGTACCTATCCTGTTTCTTTACTTGTTCAAATATTGGACCCTACTAAACGTGATTGCAAAAATATGTGGAATAAAAACAATTGGACAGAATTAACATCATTGCTCGCTTATTATGTTTCGTGTGGTAATTGTAAAACATGTGACAAAATGCTTGATAACGATTTTGAAAGAGATATTGTGAGATTACGTCATCATCACAATGGTATACATGGTAGAGTGTCGTATTGATTGTAAATATTCTTCAATTGTAAATCATTGTATGAAGATGAGTGAGTTCACTATCTTATCTTGCAGCTTAGAAGAACATGGAAATAATGACTAAAGACAGAAAGAAATCGAAACAGAGAAAGAAGTGTCAATCAAGAATACTTACAGAGAATCCAAGAATAGTCTACAGTATTCAAAAATGACTCAAATCTTACTCCGCTGAAACACTATCCCTTCAAGACGTTGTAAATTCAATCGCGTCTTAAGACGTCTCTGACTCCACGGCGCTGCGAGATCCGGACGGTAGAATACTTGAGTAAAGTGACACCCAGCTCTGACCATGCTGACAGCGCCGTTTGTGAGCAATAATCCGGGGGTATCTGTACTGCGATCTGTCTGAGGAACTTGAAGAATTCTAACTTGTTCGTTGCTCCACCGCTCGTATCCTTCGACCCTTCTGCGAGATTTAATACAATCTAGAATTCTCGCTCATTTATGCGGTATGCACTTGACGTGTCTATACACATTCCCGATCACACTGTATTATGATTCCACTGGGGTTATAAAAGAGCAAACGCGGAACCAGATCGACGGGAAAAAATCCCCTAAAAAAATAAGCAGCGATGGCATGTAATGTTTCCTCTTTCAGACAGTCGTGAACAGGAAAGCGCAACTAGACGTATTTACGCTACACATTGTTATTGTCGATATTCATCGCGCCATGTCGTCGACCGTGCAAGACAGAAGGAATTAGGAGAACCGCACGAACCAACATAGACAAAAGGTAATGATAAAGTATAAATGGAAAAGGCAGCTTGGGGTTACGGAGAATGAGGGATAAACTACATGACCAAATCCGCTCACAACAGGCAGACGTGATGAGTCCGATGCTTTTGTGATATTATAACGATCATTGCGTAAACTCAGCATGGCCGGGGAAACTATTCGTGGTGGTTCCTCCTTTATACGCACGATAGGCTGTAAACCGGATGCAAGAATTGAGGGTCCAAACGTGTGTGTGTGTGTGGGGGGGGGGGGGGGGGGGGGGAGGGGGGGGGGGGTCCCTGCCCACCTCAATATGATTGCAAAACGCAAGTCAGTATCAAGTTTCAAAATGAGTGACATTGAATCATCCTGGTTGAAATGTGACATGGCGGTTGATATTACATGTAATCCGCTTCGTGATGCCATACCCGCACGTCCAAAACATGCCCTCACTTCAAACTCTGTATAACCCATTTCATGTAGTTTTGCACGAGTTCTACATACAGATCACACGGGGCAGTAGGTTTACTGGCAGGCTAAGGGTTTACTAGGGTATATTCACGGATTGGAGATATGGCCATGACTTCATGTGAGGGCACTGTGGTAGAGCTCTTGACTCTTGTAGAGAGATCCTGGCTCAAGCCCAGACCAGTGCGTACATCCGTGGACAAGGTGTTTCACTCATGTTTGTACCTCTCAACCCAGGTGTAGGAAATGGGTACCTGGCAGGAATATAGTATTCCTGATCTCATTAGATCAACTAGCTTCTAGCGCTACATACTTGGCTGCTTGACTAAAGCCAGGGTAACAATCGAGTGTGTATTCACGATTATGATACATGTACATAACAAGAGAAACACCATTTCCTTGTACGTGCTTAGGGTACAGATCCCAACGAATTTATTGATCAAACAATTTTGGTTGATTTATGAGGATTTGTAAAACGTCATATTTCGTGTTAAAAAATGTTGTTTCCTCATCGATGTGTTGTCAAGCGTATCCGAGCTACATATTTGTCTATTCAAGTCAATCTGTCTTGAGGGCTTTGCTCCTTTTAACTGTTACTGGGCGGTGATTGAGCTGAGCTGTTTTCCCGTTTAACAGTTTAAAGGAGTGCTACAGGGGAAAGCGCGGGAAGCGCGGGGGGGGGGGGGGGGGAGGCGTCATTTGCAACGAAGTAGTTTCTCTGGCATACCAATATTTTAAATCAATATCAACATTGACTTAACACCTTATATGCTTGTTTGATTTTGCGCAGCTAATTCATTACATGTACTTGTAGTGATCAAAGTAAGCGGTTTATAATTCACACAAATCCCACAGAGCAGCATGCTAACGGCATGTTACCGATTGACGGGACACCACTTAGCAACAAAATATCATATCAACTATTATCAATTATTGTATTTACTTCCGTCTAGGTACTGTTATCTACATACCGCTGATCATAATACCGGATACCTTTAAACCGACCCCCCCCCCCACCCCGCCCGTTGCCCCCGCCCGCCGCCCCCGCCCCCCTTCCCCTCATTCAAAAATGTTAACACTCGGTATACTCACTGAATCTTTTTAGTTCAGTGGGTATACTCAGTGCAAGCTAGAGATAATGCACGGTCTAATGCGTATAACGACACACTACTGTAACTGTGACTTTTTTACCTCTTTATGATTTGTACTACTAATGGACATAAATAAATCTGATATTTACACATGTTGCCCATTGCTCCGTGTTGTCATGTTGCTATTTAGTCCTTTGTGTGCCACATGTGACTTTATTCTCAAGTAATGCACACAGTTATCATAGAGGAGAAGTTATTTGGTACAAAAGGACTTAAGAGACTACAAACACACGCTTGCCACAAGGCTGTTCAGCCGACACTCTCAATCATGACCATGGTCATAGCCGAGCGTGGAGGGCGTCCTTTGGGTGGGTCTCAAGAGCCGGAAGTGTGGTTATCCTTTTCTCTCTTTAACCCTATGTGTTCTACGTGTGCCTTTTTCACAAGTAATACACAGAAATCACGGGGAGTAACATTTTATCTGGCACATAAATGTTTACTTTAGCCGCGAACACTCAATCACAGCGGCATCGATGGGGCTTGCAAATAGTGGCGTTAAAGGGAGGGGGGGGGGGGGGCGGTTATCACGCATAATACTAATCGTTGATCGGGATATCATATCAGTAATCATAATATTTGCTGATAATCTTGCTGCTCTCACAATACATCATCCCTTTCATGACCAAGTTCCTCTTTCGCTCTTGATAGTGAATGTACTGTGACCGTCGGGCTAGGGAATGTACAGTATGAGTAAAGAAGAAAGAAGTAAAAACAAAACAAGAGAGAGAGAGAGAGAGAGAGGGGGGGGGGCTATGAAAAAATAATTGCATTATGATCCAAATCGATGGGATGGTTAGGGTGGTTTCCTTTGTCTCAAGTGGTGTTATGATATAATCACCATTTCTATTTAGAATGACATGGGGGGGGGGGGGGGCATGATTCAAGTAGTAGTTTTGATAGTGATAGTTCCAATCCAACAATCAATCAGGCTTTAACATAGATGTGAGAGTGGCGTAATATTCGCTGCCCCCCACCTCCCCATGCTCCTATCACTCCCACCCAAACGCCCCCTCTGTGCCCCCCCCCCCCCCCCTCATGCGCCCCTCTGGTGTATCCTACGCCCTATCGTTATGGTGAGGTTTCGCTCTCAGTCGCTGTTTGCTGCTGGCGTTTGTTTAGACGCAGCTGCGACCGTGTCTGCATGTTCAAGGTGAAAATATGGAAATATCTGCTAGCTCTTATCCCCTCTCTCTGTGTTCATTCTGTTATCATTATTTTGTTAATTAATAAAACCATTCTGTTATTCTGACTTCCTTTTCTTCTTCGTTTTCTTTCTCTTCTTCTATTTTGTATTTTGTCTTCTCCTTATTCTCGTTGTTTTTCTTCCTCTTCCTCTCTTTCTGCTACGTATCCGGTAGTTAGTTACATTGTATTGTAATAACTCGCCCCACTGACACAACTGTCTTAAACTCTCATTTCTGTATTCACCTGGTATATGTTTTTATGGAATGTGATCAAGCTACTTCCGTCAAAATCCAATTTAAACGGCTTCCATCCTATGACCTATCTTTGACATGAACAAACGAATACCCCATACGACGATTTTGCTATTGTTAGCCGAAGGGAAATTGGTTATATATAACAATTCCCGTTTCCCGTGAATCCTTGACGCTACGACTTTAAAGATTACAGTGGTTGTTTCAAGCCCCCAGTATGAAATTATTCTTAATACTTTAATCTACAGGTTTTTTTTTTATCACTTAACACGTACACATGCTTATTCATTATTAACTTAACAAAAAAAAAAGTTGTCCATTTCTCAACCACGTGGTATCTAATGATATTACTTATAGGCAAAAGCAATACAAACATCACTTTTGGGGTTGTTGCGCATTATGCGGATATGATGGACTAAAGCGTGGTGTTGCGCGGATGAAATTTGAT
The DNA here is from genome assembly GCA_963669155.1 of Arbacia lixula. NCBI lineage: Eukaryota > Metazoa > Echinodermata > Echinoidea > Arbacioida > Arbaciidae > Arbacia > Arbacia lixula. Next base: position 16,850,045 of record OZ022597.1, read on the forward strand.
AAGCTCGGTGGTCATTGATCACTCACGAGCTATCACTTTCAGCCGCAGCATGATACACCCTCCAATCATACATCCTACACGAGATTAAGATATTCTTGGCTCTAGCCGTATTTAATCAACCCTGATTCGTGTACGCAGCGCGCGACGGAACGCGTTTGCGCAATCTCCAAAAATTGCCAGCCCGGAAAGAATACAACAGGAAAGTTTTCCCCGGGCGGGCAATTCTAGGGTATCGCGCAATCGCTCGATTCGTTGCGCCGAGATCCGTCGCGCGTTGTGTACACGATTCAGGCTTATAAAATGCGGCTATAGAACCTAGACAAGGTTAACCCTTTGTGAGTCAGAATGTGAGTGAGAGGTGAGTGCGTTAGTTGTGTGCAGACACGCATGTACCATGTGTACGATATGTCTAAAGTTAAGGCTACCGCAAACGACACGATCCGATCCGTCGTGCGACTCTGCGACTGGATGAGTCTCAGAACGCGACCATTGGATTTGTGCAAGGAGGTGACGTCACATTTCCAGTCTCAGCCATTACGACTGTAGAATCGTGGTGAAATCGTGTTGTGTGCGGTGGCCCTTTGAAATGTTCACTTAACGGTGTATGCGGTCCCACGGACAACACATTTGGGCTCGTTTCAAACTCTGAGAGGGATTTCAAGTTCTAAACATCTTTTCTTTCCGCACTCTGCTATAATATAAAGCATCAATATCCCACTTTGCGAATGAAAATACATGTATTTTTACATAAATAAAGGCATAAAAGGAAGAAATGCAAAGCGGAAATAGGGATCAGTCATCCTTCGGAGAGCTAGGAAACCAGCTGTCAAAACTGGACATTAAGGCGATCCGTAATGCGATTAACAGTCCACTGCAATCAATAGTATGGATCATGAGTCATCGATTGAAAGGAAAACACAGAATTTTGTTTGCAAAAGGGTTAGATCCACTTTAGACCATTCTAAGAAAATCTACTTTTTTATTTTTCCATATTGCAATATCCTTATGCGAAACTAAATTGCAATGATATACTACAATACCATGTAAACATAAAATTGGGTGTAAAAGAAATCTACCTGTCTTCATATCTTTTAAATATTACCCCCCCCCCCCCAAAAAAAAAAAAAAAAATAAAAATACCTTTGTGGATCTAGTCTCTTTTGCAAACAAACTGAAATCGATCTAACCCCTTTTGAAAAAGAAAAGAATTTTTGTTTACTTTTTAATGGGAATTTCAACTTTTCTTTGATATCATCTCATAGAACTACTTCAAATCTATACATTGAGAAAAAAATCAAATTTGATGACAAATGGATCTAACCCCTTTTGCAAATGAGCTCTTCATATCTATAAGCGTGATAAGACTTCTCGCATATCAGTATATTGATGTGATAGACTCAAATGCAATACTCTCACATTGGCAATGTAGGAAAGCGAGTCGGTATAAATAGTAACATTAATTTATAGGAAGCGAAACTACAGATCATTTAACTTGGCGTCATGGTGTGGACATTGAACAGGTTCAATGCCAATAGAGCTAATTGTTATCAAACTGTTTTTTTGCAGTTTGATTTTAATTACATTGTTATCGGGTCGCGTAGCAATCTGAATCATACAGGGCTGTTATTGGCTGAAAGACTTGGCGCGAAAAAACAAGGGAAATTAGCGTTGAGAAGTGAGGTATTGAGGTTGAGCCAGAAAAGCGAAATAACCGAATCAACGACAGCCGTTTGTATCAGAGATCCTTCATGGAATCATAACATTGTAATGCCATACCTGACATGCGCATTTTTCATTGATTTAAGGTGGCTTCCACTTCGTGTACAAATTTTGTATTTCTGAGAGGAGGAATACATACAAACAAAAATCTAATTAATCTTAAGTGATCAAGAAGTGTATTTGAATTTCTTTCCTGATAATTTTGGTCTCTAAGGCTCATACCGATGTATCGGAAGCGACCTTGGCTGAAGGTGAAAAATAAAGGTTTACACATGTTGGCTTAAACGAATTTATTCAATCAAAAGAACATGATAATACCAAAAGTCAACGCTAAGAATGATTAAAATTAAAGTTATGTCAAAAAAGAATTAATATTAGTTTTGAACATATATTGGAGACCTCTCCAGCATGCCTTTAATGAGATAGTAGTCCCCAGCTCATGTTCTTGGCCGATTTCTTGAGACGGCATCCCCAAATAATTTGCTACTTGCTTCGAAAGGATTACCACTCCTAGACCATGTAGACTTTCAATTATTGTAACCATCAATGGTAACTACCATGGTTACTACCATGGGACATGTGCATTAATGAGAGCTCATTTGTTGTTACCATGATAGATACCATACGTGACTATAATTATCGGAAGCGACCTTGGCCGGTGACAGTTTCATCTCTCCAACCGTGCCAAGATATGAATTCCTGGCAGTTGTCAACTCTCAACTTCGATGAATTAAAAGAACAGTACACACAGCGATACACAAATACACTCCAAAGAATCAGTCAAAGTAACAAGTCACATCAAAAGTAACTGAGATTGCGGTAAACTTGCGCTTGATGTAACATTGATGGAATTACAAACTGATTTTCGTTTTAGGGCCTTCAAGCGGTCGTTGACACGTTGCGTCTATTTTGTAATCAGTGTAACTCATTCGAATATCTTGTATTTGTTCTGCTTTCGATGTCGAAAATCAATTTATATACAACTTAACTGGTTAAAGATCATTCACATTCAAGCATTCAAGACTTCTGTTTTCCAATTCCGCACGTTTAGAATGTGCTAGATTCATTGATGTGAGTTACTTTCCTCTATAAAGGTGTTAAGTTCAACACCATTTGGTGTTGTCTTGAAGAACGTGTTGGATTCAACTCTCATTTGATACCAAGAGTGTAAACTTTTACATCAAGTAAATATTAAAAATGATATCAAGATCGAATGTTCAATTCATCCCGTTTTGGTATTACATTTAAAACACAAAGTTCGTTAAATATAAAACTTTCCCGGAACCTATATACTAGCGATACAGTTAACATATCAATTTTCTTGATGTAGGACAGTGATCGTCTGGATTTGCAAGGATTAAAAACAAAACTAGTGCGCCTTGAATGCGATGGTATTCCCTTGCCCCTGACTTAGACTACCTTCTTGAGACGGTGTTGCAAAACAGACCGCGACTTGCTTCGGAAATGTCACCACTTCTGGTGAATATCGATACATCGGAAGCGACCTTGGCCGAAGGAGAAAACCACAAGGTTAACTTTGACTTGAACGAATTTTATTCACTGAACAGAACACAATAATACACACACTTAATGCTAAGAATGACTCAAACTAAAAGTTATGTAAAAAAACAAAGGAAATTGCCGGGAAAAGCGTTTGAAATTTGATTGATTAAAGCGTATGTTGATTTGTTTAGAATGCTTCGAGGCCGTTGACACGCAGCGTGCGTGTTGCCACCGGGCTCAGTGGTTGGAAACGTCAAAGTTTTATTCTGTTCCGCTTTGAATATTGATTCTCAGATGGGTTCTCAGTCGTTAGTTTTAGCACAAAAGTCGCATTCACACCTCAGGCTGGGGAGAGTTTCAAATACTACTATTTCACTCTCACTCTTGATTCGCTGTGTGAACGAGGCTAATGGTTGTCATGACGCTAATATTTGTATCGTTCTTCTCTCTGACACCTTGTGATTGTGACGTCACCATAGTTACCTCCACGGGAAGTGCTTCATTCATTATGTCTGGAAGTTGACGTAACGGATATTTGAATATTTTTTCAGTTAAAAAACAATGCCATTACTGAAACGTAAAGAGTAAAATTTGACATGGTCACTGGCCATAATCATTGTCATGCTGGCAGAAGCGTTTTCTCTTTATTACCGGGTCCAGATTTGATGTAATGTCAACGATTCCATCATTTTGAGATGACATCTGCTTGATGATGTTGGCATCATACAATCGTGGGTTTCATGGTGATAAAAGAACGGCACTCTATTGATAACGGATCACATAGTCTCTACAACTACTACACCTCACCTTTATTCCACATAAATTCTATGAATGTATAAAAACACGCTAAACAAGGAATCCGCGATAATCGTATTCACAAATGGGCAGAAAACAGTCAAAGAGGAAGGCTTAAGTTAGTACAGGTGTGATTCATACACTTTTCAGACATACCATTTTGCATGCAGTGCATGTTATGCAGTCGAGATGAAAGTGATGTGTGAATTGCGCATGCGCTGACTTCATGCATACACAAATTGTAACAAACTCTACGGTCACCCACACGAACTCATCCGCTATCATCATGAACTCATTGTTAATGTGCAAACGTGTTTATTATATGTGTTATAGTTTGTTTTTAGTGTTATTTCCGGTAAAAGATCCACGGTGCCACGCGACATTAACCAATAGAGATTAGCTTGAATTACGCAATCAGATGTCAAAGTCCTAAATGAATTGTTATTTTGTTGCATATGTGTGGTTAATCAAGAGTATTTAAGTCCCGTTCATACATAAAATGGTCCATTCGTTATAAAAAAAAAAAATCATGATAAATGAAAAATCACTAGATGCCGTGATGAAACGAACGAGAAGCGGTTCGTACCGTAAAAATATCAAGACTTTCCCGTTTGTTTCAGGTTAAAAATAAAAGAAAATCAAGATTAGTCCGTTCACACTAACCATTTGGGACGTTCCGTCTCCGCCTACTCCCTCGAACCAGGGTCGGGTTCTTTTTGTAAGTGTGAACGCGTGGGTAGATCCGTGGTTTAGGTAGTTTCTTTTCCGGGGTTTCACCTAGCGTAAGAACAGAACAGAATCTATCTAGGACATACTGTATGTAGGACAGAACTAGCAAACGCAGGACCTTATGGGAAAAGAGTCCCGAGGGAGGAGGAGAGGCAGATAGATAGATAAATAGATAGATAGAGAGAGAGAGAGAGAGAGAGAGAGAGAGAGAGAGAGAGAGAGAGAGAGAAAGAGAGAGAGAGAGAAAGAGAGAGGGAAAGAGAGGGAGAGAGAGAAAGTGAGGGATAAAGGAAAAGAGAGAGAGATAGAGATAGAGAGAGAGAGAGACAGAGAGAGAGAGAGAGAGACAGAGAGAGAGTGGAAAAGAGAGGGAGAAAGGGAGGGATAAAGAAAGAGAGAAAAAAAATAGAAAAGAGAAACCTAGCCTCATCCCCATTCACGATTCTTTGTTGAGCCCCTCCCACAATTAAAAATTATTCTTCTTCATATCCATAATGTCCAGAAACAGATGAATACATTTTTAATAATGTTGCGGACACAGTATTGAACACATGTTCTCTCGAAGGTCATGCTGATTGAACAATGTTTGAATTTTCGTTGCCTGAAGTTAGATTGAAGGAAATAAATTATTACATTTTTAAAGAAATATTTTCAATTTTGAGACGTTCAATGATGAAAGCTTGCGTTATCAAAATGCAAACGTTTAACAAAATTTTTATGACAAGCGTTTGAAAGTTGGAGTTCTTGCTCGATGTGGTCTAGATGTGGGCTGAAGCAAAGCAGAATGTAAAGCTAGCTTGCTGGGGTGATTGTTGCAGGCGACTGAAACCCTGATCATTAGTTGAATTCAATATATGGAGAAAACAGGAGAAACAGTTCGTGAGACAATATTACAAGGAAGCTACCTCTATCGACAAATCTCAACCACTAACCCTGTAACCATGGTAACCTTGCTTTGTTAATTCGAGGATGACAAATGGTATTCTGGATATTGTTTCGTTTATGCATGGTAATCATGATGATCCATGATAATCAATGGTCAGATTTCAGTCCTAGTAATCACACTTCTGTTTTTTTTTGTAACTTTTTGCTGAACTGTTTCTCTGTTTATTCTGCTTCTATTATTTTTAACGTGTAATCTGGGTTTCATTCGCCTGTCTTATGGCGCATGGAAAAAAGCATTTAAGCTAAAAAAAAAAGAAAAAGAAAAATAAAAGAAACGATGTCATGGCTGGGTTTTTAAAGCTGGACTATACACACGATATACGTTCAAGCCAATCTGAGGGTAACCATAGTAATGGTGACTTACCGAGAAGGGGCGTGGCCGTGAAGCTTTGCATCTTCTGCACAGGCGTCTCATAATCAGAGGTCAAGCTGCACGTCTCCAGGGTGGACACTTCCGGTAGGTCGTAGATGTGCCGCAAGTGCTTCCGCCTGGTCGTGAAGAACTTGGTGTGCATGCGGCTGAGAAGGGACTTCTGTGTGCCAGTCTTGGGTGACTTGGTCTTGGTGTTGTTTCTGGTGAGGAACGACTTGTTTGCTTTCTTGGTGGTCTTCCGGAACTTGCCCTTGGGCTTGTGGGGTTTATTCTCCTTGTTGAGGGTCCCTACCCGCTCCCGGTCCACCCGCTCTTGGTTGAGTCGCTCCAGCTCCTCCCTCTCCCGCCGCGCCTGCTCCAGGGCAGCCGCTGCGTGCCTACGCTCCACCTCCTCCATGTGCTCTCGCTCGGTGCGGTCGTCGAGGTTGACGATGGACTGGGTGACGAGTGAGTGGACGCTCGGTCTCCGCCTCGCCTTCGGCCCTGTGGCGAGGCGCTCCACCTTCCCGCTGCTCACCGGGCCCGTGTAGTGCATCGTCCCGTTGTTCTTACGGAACGCACTCGTCGCTTGTGTGAAGTTGCGTCCCAGCGTGTGCGGTCCATTCAAGACATGCGAGGACGTGGACGAGGACGACGAGGAAGACAACGACGATGCGTACTCATCCGTCGTAGAACGAACCACGGCGATGGACGGCATCACCGGCTGCGGTGCGACTGACGGCATCACACTGATGCCACGCACAGTCTGCGACAACGGCAGCGTCCTCAAAGACGAGGTCGCACTCGGGTGGACATTGGCGTGGCCATTCGCAAGAACCAACGTGTGGTTCCCCTGACCTCTCGTGGTCGTGGCCGTGCTCGTCATCGGAGCGGAGATATTACTCTTCCCCAGGTCGTTGGGTTGGTAGTTGATCCTCCGCGGGCTCTCATGCCCCATGGTGGGAGTGGCCAGGGAGGGCATGACCCCCACCCCCAGCACCCGGCGCGCCCCAGCTAAGGGTGGGGGGAAGTCGGCCTCGTCGGCCCTGGAGCGATGCGGCTCCTCATACCTCTGACAACTCTCTCGGGAGGATTCTGCTAATGGCGCCATCATCGAGGAGAGACAGACAGGCGGATGGCTTCGATCAGCACGTAGCCTCAGCACCTACACGAAAACCAACCAATAATTCGTATTGATTTCATGACTCACAATAATTTTTGATAGTCATTTGAATAAGTTTTAAAGTCTAAATAATGTGTATGCTTGAAACGAATTGTTCGTGAATCTTTATTTTTCATTACACAGCTATAATTCGGAATAAAATAGATATCATAATATATAAACATTCTAACAAGTTTATTCAAGGCTTGCATGCAAGTTGGTTGTTTTCTTCCTCAAAACTATCAATTTATTTGAATGATGAAAGTGATTTGGTTAATAATCTTTAATTATACTGTTATAATTAAACAACTATTTCATACAACTTTTCATCATCTTGATTAAAATCCTTCGTGATATGCACTTATGTTTATTGTATTGTTTTTAAAGATATTACATAAATTATCATAAAAGGTAAACGAATTACCTGAAGGATATGTTTGCGGGCAAAACTTAAAAAGATGAGATGTTTGTTCACGTGATATTATATCAGCATGTCAGAACTCATTTATCACAATTTGGATATGTGAAGTTAGATACTATAGATCTTTTATTTCTCAGCAAACTAAATGTTAAATAGTCAACTATAGTGTACCAATCAAAATGTTAAAACGTGCTAAAAAAATTGCATCAACTTCTCCAACTATATGTTTCCCTAACAATTTAAACAAAATCGCAAACTCCGAGCTATTTTTAGTGGATGTTAAATGCGAACTTCTATGCAGATGAGAAAGTTAAATGTAAACGGACATAAGATGCATAGATTTCGTGATTGTGTGATTATATGATTGTAATTTTCACCACTTCATTTTATTGACAGATGGTATCAGGAGCACCACGATAATATGAACATCATGTCGCCACACCATTCTGTCTGCGAAGCAATTCCGAGATAGCGCCATCTCTTGGCAGAGACATTATTGCGTGTGCACCACAGACTCCCCATGCGACCAACACGGGCGAGGAGAAGACGGTGATCATATTCATGTCTCAACGACAGCTTTATATGAATATTCCTTACATAATTCTTGCAGTTTTGGCTCGAACCTACCATCTGGTCTTAAATGGTTAAATGAAACCTACATCTTGTGATGACACTTGGAATATAAAATTGTCGTTCATTTTTTTTTCTTCTAAATTCTATAATCCGTCTGTATAATTAA